>OY751313.1:61012586-61612586 GCA_963564615.1 Rhorus exstirpatorius | reverse complement strand
ATTTCAAGTATTCGTACTCATTCAAATGGCCCCAATAGTATTCTACTCGGATGAACGTCCCTTTTACTGACCTATGCAAGTCCCGAACGGTGATCTATTCAGTAATATAATATTCAGTAATATTCAGTATTATTCAGTAATATTCAGTATATTCAGTAATATAATATTCAGTATTATTCAGTAATATTCGGTATATTCAGTAATATAATATTCAGTATTATTCAGTAATATTCGGTATATTCAGTAATATAATATTCAGTAATATATGTAGTAGAGATCCTTTCAGTAATATACCCGATTAGTGATACGTATCACCACATCGATGTCCCAAATTGTGCAACATTATTCATATTCGGTATCTATCATGAAAAATAATTTGACATGACAAGTATTTAAGGCTTTTTTTTAAATATATATAAAATCATGAAACGGCTGTTACGCAAAATCAGGCAACTCATAAATCAATTCTTTCCGTGCGGTAATCTAATATTTTTTTTTATTTTGAAAATTTATTTTATTTATTTTAACAAAACTTCATTTTTCAATAACTATTTGTGGTGCTCTTTCTTGACTCTGTCATTACTAAAGTGAGGCTGTACATTACTCGAAATCGCGATCGGCTAAATAACATTGTAATTAAAACCATGCATTTTATAAAAAAATTTAGATATATTGTATGAAAAAAAAAAAACTAAAATAAGTACTTATACCAGCGTAGCGAGTCGACGAGCCGAATGGATTCGCTCAGACATTATTCGGGGCACACGATTCTCACTGTGTACCGATTTATGACCTAAATATTTTCGGCCAAATATTTCTTTTGCTCGTTTATAATATATCGCAACTTATTTCAACTGAATCGATGATCTTTTAATCACAAAACAAACCTTTTCGTGTTACCGCGTCCTTGGCCTCGATGGTAAGGAAACGACCGTCTTATAATCTTGCTCGGCGACTCTGGTTCATGAATTACGGGCAAATACGCGACAAATACTATCAACTCATAACCGATATTTATTTTGAGTGACAATGGGTCAAATAAAGATCATACTAAAAAAAAAATTATTATAAATTGAACGTGAATTTAATGTATTGCAATAAGAAATAGACTGGACAAAAACTATTCGATACACAATCATAATTCGGGACATTAACCTTACGTGCTTGTAATTTAACGAATAAAACGCAATAAAAATTGTGTTTTCGATTGTTAACAGGTATAAGGAAATGCCTCACAGACAAATCCTTGATAATCCAGTTCATCAACCGAGCGACAAGCAAAAGCTAACGATATTCCAATATTTCGGTACGATCGTCTGCGTCGCATGTGGACAGCCATCGAACAAGGGTATCTGTATGGAATGCCTGGAATGTCCCGCGGACACGCTGGTCGTTATATACGAGAAACTCAGATGGCTGGATCGTACGAATAATCACGTTACCGCAGTGAGCAAAACTACACTATATTATTTTTCATCATTTTAGCAAAGTATTATTTTTTCTTACCGTAAGATCCAAAAATGTAAGTAAATTGAAAAAAAAAAAAAAAAAAATTCCGCAGCTTTATCCTGCGATCTTATTCGCGCAAACTTATCATATTAAAATACAAATAACTATAATATTTATATCGAAATCTCGTACTTTATGGCAATGATCTAGGATGTAAATATTAACTTTTTGTTTTCTTATCCCGTAGACATTTTTTCGTTTCTTCAATAAAGAAAAAAAATCGTAAAATCATTCATTTTGACATTACAGATTTGTCAGTCGTGCGTTGGCCAGGCAGACAGGGCCGACTGCGCTTCCCTGGACTGTCCCGTTCTTTATCGACGAGCCAAGGCTCAGCGAGAGCTCACTCAAGCCATTAAGCTGCGAGAAATCATCGAGCGCGGCAATAATCTTGAATTCTGATGATTCGATAGTCGGCTGGTTTTTTCTATTCTCGTTTTTTCTTTTCTTTTCTTTTTTTTTTTTCGATTAAATAATTTCCGCGAGACAAATGAATACAGACGCGAGGCAATGGGGCTTAACCGACATTGGTCGGGTCGAGCAATACGAAAATTCCGTAAGCCAATTTGTTGATATAGAATAGAAGTTTTTACGAATGTTTATTAAAAAAAAAAAAAAAAAAAATCAAAAAAAAAGTAAACATTAATATTGCATCGTTACCGCGGACGCGTTCGGCTTTCTTTTTCGAAAAGCCGGAAATATAAAGTTCCGAATATATATATATTTTTTTTTCTTTTTTTTTTTTTAATTCGAGGAAACGAATGCATAATAGTATTATTTTTCGATAAATTGATGCCATCGACATTTTTTATGATATGAAATTGTGACATATATATATACGCATATTGTACAGAGCTTACGAATAATAGGGAGAAAATGTTGACATATATATACATATATATATTTTTTGTTCATATTCCCGGAATATTATAAACAAAAAATAATAATAATAATGTTTTTTTTTTTTTTTTTTGCACATCTCGCAAGTCACTTCTATGCCTGCTGCATCTCGATGCGGCGATAACGATCCACAATTATAAATATCCGCGACAAAACTGAGAGAGTACAAGCTCGCACATCTTTAAAATAATTTATCAAACTAACGACTGAAATAACGAACGAATGAATCACGCGAAAGTCATTGGATAATCCGAAGAGAAAGCGAAACAAAAGAAAAAACAACAACAACAAACAACAAAAACTTGCGAGTCTCGTTCGATTCTTTGCGATCCCATCCAAAATAAGATCTTCCGTTACGGATACGTCCCCCGTGTCTTATTAATTTTATAATACATATAATAATATATATACACGATATGATGGAAGACAATTAGGTCCATGTACTAGTGGTACGTATTACGTACAAAAAAAAAAAAAAAAAAAATATATAAATATAGCAACCACGATTGTGACGAAAGTTTTCGACGAAAGAAGTGCCATTGTTCGTTACTATTAATTGTAATTTTTTTCTTTTTTTTTTTTTTTTTTCTTTTCCTCATACGGTCGATTCCAGAAAGAGCAATGAGTGAAATATTTTCACAAAATATTCAAACTCGCCGGCAATCCGCAAAAAAACGTATTCCTATTATATGAGCCAGTGTTGTGTGGTTTTGCGCGCGTGTGTGTGTGTGTGTGTGTGTGTGTGTGTGTGTGTGTGTAAGTCGTCGTTTCATTGGATCTTTGAAGTTTTAACTGAAATTCTGAGATTCATCGAAGCGAATATCCACGTTTGGCAAAAATCCTTCATCCAAACGGATAAACGATTGATCGTTCCGCCGGCGGTACGAAGAGTCATCGATCCGTCGTGGCAAAGAACCCGTGTTATGTTTGTATGAAAAAAAAAAAAAAGAAAAAAAAAGAAAGAGGAAGAACGTGCGTTAATATTATTATTATTATTTTCATAATCTTGATCGAATGAAGGGCTCAAGCCGAGCTGAATTATATTTTTCACCGCAGCGAAGACTTTGATATGCGCTGCGTGAGAGTGCGCAAAAAAAAAAAAAACACCAAGAACCGGTTTCAACGGCATTTTCTTTTTTAAACTAGATTCAAGATGAGACAAGAACCGAAGGATCGTTTCCAGGTTGAGTCGTCGAATCGAGTCTTAAATATTTATTACCATAAAAGTCATACATATTATTTTTTTTTTATATATATATATATATATATATATATATATATAAGCGTAGAGCGCGTGGTCGCGGTCGAAGACTCGATATGAGGTATCGGCAAAAATTTGGGATAAAAAAAAAACAGAGAATAACTTGTTAGTTTAAATGAAGTATGCTCCCGTAGTGCGTGCCACGCCCTCGTGTTATTAATTAAGAAATAAGAGTTTGGGACTATATAGCGTGAACGATTACGAACGTCGTAGAAGAAGATGAGGATGGAAGAAGAAATAAAATAAAATAAGTATTCATCCAAAACGTTTGTATTATATAAGATATTATCGTTGTTACCAAACCGCGGGAAAAAATTCGCGAGTACTATATATATTGCGCCCGGATACGTGTTTGTGATATATAAAAATCGACGGTCTATGAAGAAGCACTCAAATGTGCTCGTTATGCCTGTGTGTATATATATATATATATATATATATGTATATATACACACATATTATGTTATATTACTTCCGATTCAACTGACACGATTGAAAGACTGCCGTAAGACTTCTCTAAGCTACGTTGCAAAATTTAATAATCATTTCATACTTAAAAAAAAAAAAAAAAAAAAAAAAAAACAGTGGATTTCAATATAGTATTGATTGCCACGTACACCTGTTGTATTATTTTCATAAAAAAAAAATAACAATAAATTAGTCTTCCAGCTAAAGATATTCCATCGTCGATACGTTATTATTTTTCTATTTCCTGTTTTTCATGATATTGATACAACTCGATGGGCAAAACGGATCGAATTCATCGTAATATTTGGAAAACAATCGAATTTTTTTGCCTCGTTTTTTTTTTCTTTAGGTGACAAAAAAGGTTCGAATTGGAATGCTTACAATTTTGTAGATAAACTGAAAAATCACATTCAGAGGTATTATGTTGTGATTCGCCAGAGGCAGTGAATTCTTAGTTTAAATATTTCTGTTCCGATCCGCCTGACCCCGAGTGAATTGCGCAATATGAAAAAAATGTTTTTATACAAAAAGTATACTCGAATAAGAATCAAATGAGCTCAAAGAGTACGTAAGAAATCAAATATAAAAGCACTAAAACTTACGAGATGTATACCTGAAAACTTGAAAAGTTTTCTACTAATTTATTAATCCCAGGAGTGTTTTTAGAGATCCTAGCTTCAAAATGACATGTATTGTGTAAAATTTTCTCAGCTTTGTGAAAAAAATATGGAAATTTTTCTTTTGAACTTTGGGCGATGGCGATAAAACGACTTTTCAGATTATAATCTTGATTTTGAGAGTCTTCTACACGTATATCAATTAGGCTATATTTTTTTTCGGAAAGTTGAGATTTTTTTAGAAAAAAAATATAGAATTGGTTTTTTTTTCTAATTGTTGTAGCGAAAGGCTCAGAGAACCTGCATGAATTTTTATAAATTTTTTATAATACGTGAAGTTGGTGGAAAACGAGCCGGACAAATATGACCAACCTTTTGTGTATGAAAGTACCTTAAGTGTTAATATTATAATTGAGAGTATAAATCAAATTTTTTTATTTCAAAATCTGGTAGTTTAGGAAAAAATATTTAGTACGTTATTTTTTTTTTTTCATTTGAATCAAAATTACCGTTAATATAACAAATTGAAAAATATAACATTATGACGTCACACATGTTACGCTATATCTATATATATATATCAAAATCCGTGAAATTAAATTGCCTGTAACAGGTGCATCGGTCATTTTTAACGAAAAATAAACAAATACGTCCTCATTATTTTTACTTACTCTACATTATGCGCCCCAATGATTGAAAAAAAAAAATTTCATTCATACTCCCAATTATGTCAAGGATCTTGGAGGGGGGGATTCAGTATAGACGATACGATTTTTTTTTTTTCACAGATATACGTTTAATAAATTTTATTCAGCTTTGAACACACTTGAGAGGACTTTAATCCGTTTCTACTACAGTCATAACAAAAGGGTGCGGCTTATATGCGGGTTTTTTTTTTATATAAATTTTATTTACTTTTTTTTTTTTTATAACGTCGTGGCACATTTTCACGTGAAATTCCTCAGTCTTTGTATGTTTTGTGTCGAATACGCATCGTTTAGAAAAATATGAAAATCATGTTTATTTTGAAATATTTGTTTTTTTTTTTCTTATACTTTCTGCTCGGTACAGCGCCAATTCACGCATCTCAATTATAAAATTAATTTGCAGGAAGACATTAGGGTGGATGCATTATTGAAAAATATTACATTTTGTGTTTTGTTTTTTTTTTTCTCATACGCCATTTTTGATAATATGAAATTCTACGAAAATATGATAATCAGGCGATTTCATGAATATCACCGCACCCGAGACATAAAATACATCGATTATCGATCGCATTATTTGGCTTTATGAACCGTAGATACAGGAGCTCAGTCGGAAATATATATATATATATTTTTTTCTATTTTTCTCATCGAATACAGAATTTTTATATTTTTTTGCCAGATCAGCACGATCGCTCGAAGACGATGAGCATCGATCAAAAAGATCATGCACAGATCGGATTACGCTAATTTTATCCGTGGTAAATTTTTTTTTTTTAATTTTCTGAATGCAAATGTTTTTAGCGTCGCGTTTGCGAGGAAAAATTTCTTCATCGCATATGAGTACAACGTGAATACACGAATTAGATGAGAATAATAGCTATTTGAAACCATAAAATAAAATAATAGCCAAGGAAAAACAAATTTTATCCAGAAATCATTGATTTAAAAAGAAAAAAAAAAAAAAAAACGTATTTTCACGATCAAAGTCGGACGCAAAGTTATGACTAGCGAGACTGAAAAAAAAAAAAAACTCGAGGCAAAAAGCCTTTTTCGTAGACAGAAATAAAATTAAGCCAAAAACTGAATAACCGTTACTTAGAAACTAAAAACTAAAAAAAAAAAGAGATTTTTGAAAATCATTAAATTAATGACAGAGCGACAGCGGCGAGATTTATACGCACGAATCATTTGGGATAGAGAAGACTCTCGATCTATCCGTCGATAAACATTTGGTCGTTCAGAAAGAGAGAAAGAGAGAGAGAGAGAGGGATTTTTTGGCTCTCTAAAATAGTGAAATTATTCCACCGCCGAGTCTTCGTTAGAGAACGATGCAAGAGGTCTTCTCTCTAAATGGATTTGATTTTTGCGATGAGAAACCGACCAGCAGGCAATCCTCCTGTTCGTGCTCGGTTATGTATTTCATGATATCCTCGACGGCTTTGCTCACGGTTATGCGTCTCAGAGCAGCCTCTCTCCTCAGCTGCTCCGTAACATGACGCTGTTGTTGTAAATTCGTAATCACCATGTCCATAACCGCTGTATCCGAGAGACCTATTTTCGGGCGTGGTCGTGACACTCGACAGGAAGCACAAAAAACAGCCCGTTTAGCGGGGCGGGCTTTCGTCGAAAGCGTCGCGAAACACCGAAACTCGAAGAGTTTACTCTCACTCGAATTCACTTTCAACAGTTTTTTTTTTTTTTATGTATCTCCTCGCGTCTCGTTGTCCTTATCGTGCGATATGAACTTCAATGTTCGCACGACAAACGAAGATTCGTCATGCGGAATGGATTATGAATTTTGTTTTCTTTTTCTTTTTTTTTTTTTTGCGTCTATTCCGCGCGTTGATTGACGTCAACGGAGATGCGAATGACAAAAAAATGATTGTCCTGGAAAACAATGACAATGGCGTCTCGAACGATTTCCGGTTTGTCGAGGGCGAGATATATCGAAAGGATAAATGGCGGAGAGACTTCCGGTCATGAGTGCCAACTGATGAGACTCGAAAGTTTAAAATTGAACCAAGGTGTTTTTAATTATTAATCGAATGCTTTTATCATTTGCATAAAACTAAGCTGAAAATTATTGTGTAATTAAATGTGATTATGCTTGTATAGGGGAAACACTATCAGTTTTGTGATTAATTTTTTGAAGACAGACCTCGACAATGCGGGTTAGCGTACGCGTATTTTGGTAACCATGGCGTTGGGTCTCGATGGTTACCCGGTGATGACTCCATCACTGTTGGCTAACATCCGATAATTGTCTTGGAGTGATTTCTTCGGCGACACATGTGACAAGAGAGTTTTATTCTAATAAAAAATGGCTTTACACGTACCAAAAGCGCCAGGAATGGCACAAATGATGAAGGAGGGATCCAGAGTAAGTTTTACGGATTATCAAATGTCATTTTACCTTCGATTAATTTTCGAAGTGTAAAGAAAAACGATCGGATATTAACAACGCCGGAATGGCCTCGCCGAACGTCATGCTTTTCGTATATATATCTCCTTTTATGGGCAATAGCGTTTCTCGTGCTACTTTGAAATATCAATAATCCGGTATTTGTCAGCGACTTTTGTTTTTGGCAAATTAATCAAATAGTAATAATAACGACCACGTTCCTTGTCAAACTTTTTTCGATGGATATAACATTGAACTCCAATACTCGCATGGAGTCGTAGAAATTTTTGTTTCCCATGCCTTTATATATATATATATATAATGGTCTATCTCTCAGCATGAGCGAACAATTATTTTTTATTACAATAGACCGGATAAAAATGCACGATAATTTCAAAACTTTCAAATGCTTTGATAATTTTTGTAGATTTATAATTTTTAACTGTATTTGAGAGGAGCAACTACTTTAGAAGACCCGTAAATTAGGTGATTCTTTGGATTTTTTTTTAATGTGAAAAAAAAACGGAAATTTCCCAAACTGACAATAATTTATTCATTTTTCCATACATCTTTGGTAATTTTTTCAACTCATTTCATGCATTAGTTAAATTGTAATCCACTGTGTCCCTTGGCGTGTGCTCATCCTTGTTGTCGATTTGCGAGAATTGTGCGGCTCGCAATTCGCATCTGAAATCGCCAAAAAAAAATTTCTTCATTATTGAGATATTTTTTAAGAACATGAACCTACCTTCTGAAAAAAAAATCGAAAATTGAATGTTTAAACGTGTTTGAAAAAAAAATTATCGATTTTTAGCATATTTTTTTACGACATTTTGCAATAATAAATATTTTTTGAAACAATCTAATCTTTTGAAATTTAGGTTCATGTTTCAATAAATTATATTACGTGAACGTGTTTCAATTTTTAAGATAATCGATCATCTAGTTTTTGAGTTATGATTCCCGCAAATTAAAAAAACATCGTTTCGAGAAAAATACGTTTAAAGTTTCACAAACGAAAAACTCAAAGTCAAATGTGATCAATGAAGTGATAAAGTGGCGTTACCATTTATATACACACCGTTAGAAGGAACCCGAATACCGTTTTGAAGTTTTCAGGATGTATTCTTGAAATATTTTGCTAACGATTTATGAAATTTAAAAAAAAATGAATTTTTTGAAGCATCCAAAGTTGTTGCTCCCCTCGATTTATTTGCGTAGAAAGTTTTTTTTTTTCAATTTCAAGTCGATATCTCGAAAACTGTACAAGTGGGAGACAATACCCAAACCATTTCCAAAGATCTCTTATTTGATATTTTTCATACGATTGTTTTTTTTTTTTTTTTTTTCGCCAAATTGAAACGAAGTCTGGAGCTCTCAATGTTTCTCAAGCTCTCAAATCTTTTTACATTGACGAAAAAAATTCAGGAAAATAATCAAATTTCGATTGCTCGAACTGAATACGAGTATAAGATCCTGCAGAATCGAAGCCTGCCCATTTTTACTTGATAAACTTTACAGTTCATAGATTGCGATAGGACAATATCGAAAAAATTTTGCAAAAAGAAAATCATGAGAAAGCAATGCACTAACTTATAATTTCTTTTATTTCTACAAAGAAACCTTTGCATCTGGAATCACCCCCAAAAAAATGTTTACATTATTGAGATGTTTTTTGAGAACATGAACCTACATTTTGGAAAAAAAAACGGAAAATTGAATGTTTGAAACGTGTTTTAAAAAAAATTATCGATTTTTAGCATCTTTTTTTACGGCATTTTGCAATAATAAATATTTTTTGAAAAAATCTAATCTTTTGAAATTTAGGTTCATGTTTCAATAAATTATATTACGCGAACGCGTTTCAATTTTGAAGATGATCGATCAACTAATTTTTTGAGTTATCATTCCCGCAAATCCAAATAATATCGTTTCAAGAATAACATATTTAAAGTTTCACAAATTAATGTAGTGATAAAGTGGCATTACCATTTATATACATTAGGGTGTGCGGAAAAAAAACAATTTTTTTTTTTTCGGTTGCATCCACCAAAAAAAGTTGAAGTGAGGTAAAAAAAGAAGAATCCTAAAACGGGAGGTCAAAAAAAAATTATTTCGAACGGCGCATTGCATTTGAATATTTTCCATAAGAATAACACAGGAAAATATTGGGATTTCTGAATGTGGTAGTGCAACTCGTCAGAAAAAAATCACACAAAGATGTCATTAACATATTCTCATGGAGAATCGAATTCCCTACAAAAAAAGTTCTTACGAAAAATTAGCTCGGAACAACCGTTCAAGTGGAATATAACGCGAATGAATATAGTGGAAATAACGCTGTCTGAAATTGAATTGATAGGAAAAAATATAATTCAAAAGGCTGTAAAAATCGAATTTTTCGCTTTACGAAAAAACTTTTTGGGGGTTTTTTGTAGAGAATGTTCTGCTCTAATAGACTTGCATGAAATTGTTCTCAAAATATTTCTCTTATACAAAAAAAAATCAAGTACAACAAGAAATATAAAAGAAACGACGTTCATCATTGATCGTGTTTAGAAAAGCTTTATTCAATGAATTTGGTTTAATAAGATAGAATAGGTTTTTTTTACATTATAATGCTTAATAATCATCGTTTCTTTTTTTTAAGAGTCTGTTTGTTGCAATTAGGGTATTTCTATCGATAATTTTGCACTATGCCCAATAAATATTGTAGCTGCTCTTCGTTTTTTGTTAATGAACCGTTATATGCTTCTATCAAAGCGACGTTGTTAGAGCAGAACATTCTCTACAAAAAACCCCCGAAAAGTTTTTTCGTAAAGCGAAAAATTCGATTTTTACAGCCTTTTGAATTATTTTTTTTCCTATCAATTCAATTTCAGACAGCGTTATTTCCACTATATTCATTCGCGTTATATTCCACTTGAACCGTTGTTCTGAGCTAATTTTTCGTAAGAACTTTTTTTGTAGGGAATTCGATTCTCCATGAGAATATGTTAATGACATCTTTGTGTGATTTTTTTCTGACGAGTTGCACTACCACATTCAGAAATCCCAATATTTTCCTGTGTTATTCTTATGGAAAATATTCAAATGCAATGCGCCGTTCGAAATAATTTTTTTTTGACCTCCCGTTTTAGGATTCTTCTTTTTTTACCTTACTTCAACTTTTTTTGGTGGATGCAACCGAAAAAAAAAAATTGTTTTTTTTCCGCACACCCTAATATACATACCGTTAGAAGGAATCCGAGTACCATTTTGAAATTTTCAGGTTGTATTCTTGTGATATTTTGCTAACGATTTATGAAATTAAAAAAAAAACGGATTTTTTGAAGCATTCAAAGTAGGTTGCTCCCCCTAAGATGAAAACAGCGAACGTGTTTGTTTTTGTTAAAATTATTTTTCTCGCTCCACGCGAATTAATTATTTTGTACATAAAACTGTCTTGTCGTTCGAATGAAAAAAAAAAAAAAAAAATTTCAATAAATAAAATTACGTACATGCGCATCGAAACAAACAATAATTTTTTCCATTTTAAGTACTACTCCGGTCTCGAGGAAGCCGTATACAGAAACATAGCTGCCTGCAAGGAATTTGCGCAAACCGTACGCACAGCCTATGGTCCCAACGGCATGAACAAGATGGTCATCAATCATCTTGAAAAACTTTTTGTCACGAGCGACGCGGCAACTATAATCAAAGAACTCGAGGTGGAGCATCCGGCCGCGAAACTCATGGTACTCGCGTCGGAGATGCAAGAGGCGGAAGTCGGCGACGGAACAAATTTTGTCATAATATTCGCGGGAGCATTGCTCGAAGCCGCGGAGGAACTTTTGCGTCTGGTGAGAACAAAAATAACGAAATTTCTTTCGCTCTCCCAAACATTCAATTTAATTCCAACCCTTTCGTTAATTCGTAGCTAGAGGGCAAAAATTCATTTATATTCAAATAATGTAAGAAAATTTTAAAAAATTGAATAATCCGCGGCGCAAAGTTATTAATCGCATCGCAAATTGAATTTAAATTCGATAAAATTCATGTGAATTTGGATGAAAATGATATAATTTCTTTATCCAATTGATTCACTTTATTCAACGAAAGTTTATCATAAAATAGAACGAATCTTTTTTTTTCTCTTGTCCGATTGTCTCTATCCGTTTGTAAATTTTTCACCGATTGTGAAAAAACAAAAAAAAAACGCTTCAACATTTGCTTCAACCATAATTAAAATTTTAAATATTTATACTTCAAAAACGGTGTAGATGAGAATTCTGAAATAATTCGGGGCGTTGAGTGCGCGCAGGTACGGAATGCTGAAAAAAAAAAAACAAAGAAATTAAGAATTTTTCGTCTATTTTCGCTCTATCCGGTGAATCGCCTCATCGAAAGCTCAAAAAATTCGTTGCAAAGACGCAGGAAGGAGAAAAAAATTTCGAGTTTTTTTTTTTCCCTTGTTTTGTGAAAAAAAAAAAAACATTTTTTTTTACATACGCGCATCGACATGCATGAAAATGCGCTTGTGACACACCAATTGTCCATTATTCATGGACGCAATTTTCCAACCGGAAAAACTGCTAAAGAAACTTTACATCCGTATGGAAAATCGGGGGAAAAAAAAAACCACCCTTCAAGCTGTAATTTCTTCCCCCGAATGACGTTGAAATTTGCATCCCTGGAAAGCAACGAAAAATAGATATTCGTTTTTCAAATCCCAGTATTGTCTCGAAGTCGAAAAAACGTTTAAACTTTTTTGTTTTTCGTTTTTTTTTTTCGCGACCCGGAGCCTAAATATGCCAGAAAATCTTTAGCAACGCCGGAAACGGATTTTTTTTTTATGAAAAAAAAAAAAAAAAAAAAAAAAAAACGACTATCTTCGTTGCATTGCAACGATGCAAATTTCGACATAATCTTCCCCGATGCGCGTAACCAAAAGTATGATGTTGAAATTTTCATCGTTGGAATGCAACGAAAAAAAGTTTTTTTTTTTAAATCATTTCCAGTATTGTCTCGAAGTAAAAAATCGTGTAAACCTTTTTTCGGTTTTTTTTTTTTTTGCGATCTGGGGGCCTAAATATGCCAGAAAAGCATCAGAAATACCGGAAATGATTTTTTTTTAATTAAAAAAAAAACCGATTTTCGTTGCATTCCAACGATGCAAATTTCAACATCATCCAAAAGTTCAATTTTTCCTATCTCGCAATTTTTTTTCCCCCCCGTCTCCCCATCAGGGTATCACGACTTCGGAAATCGTGGAGGGTTACGAGTCAGCTCTGGAGAAAGCTCTGGAGGTACTCTCGACTCTCGTGGTTTACGAAGTCAAGGACATTAGATGCATAGACGAGGTTAAAAAGGGCATAAGAACGTCGATAATGAGCAAGCAGTACGGTAACGAGGATATTCTCGCGTCGCTCGTTAGTCAGGCATGCGTCTCGATATTGCCGGAAAAAACGACATTCAACGTTGACAATGTGCGAGTAACGAAGATCCTCGGCGCTGGTTTGCAATCGTCAACGGTCATACAGGGAATGGTATTCAAGCGTCATGTCGAGGGTGACGTTACGAAAATGACAAATGCAAAAATTGTCGTTTACACGTGTCCCGTTGACATAACGCAAACGGAAACAAAAGGCACCGTACTGATAAAAACGGCCGATGAATTGATGAAATTTTCACGTGGCGAGGAATCCCTGCTGGAGAATCAGTTACGGGCGATCGCCGATAGCGGCGCTACGGTCGTCGTTTCCGGCGGTAAATTCGGCGATATGGCGCTACATTATATGAACAAATTCAATCTCATGGCCGTTCGTGTGCCGAGCAAATTTGACATAAGACGTCTTTGCAAAGCCATCGGCGGTACGGCACTCTCGAAAATCGTACCACCGACGAGCAATGAGCTCGGCTATGCCGATTCCGTGCATACGGCCGAGCTCGGCGATACGGCAATCGTGATTTTCAGTCTCGAGAGCAAGGAAAGCCGGATAAGCACGATCGTGGTGCGCGGTTCGACGGAAAATTTCATGGACGACATCGAGCGCTCGATCGACGACGGTGTAAATACGTTCAAGGGTATGTCGCGCGACGGAAGATTCGTGCCCGGTGCTGGCGCTACCGAGGTCGAATTGGCCGCTCAGATTGCCGATTATGCGGAGACACTTCCGGGTCTTGATCAATACGCGGTGAGAAAATTTGCCGCCGCTCTCGAGACATTCCCGAAGACACTCGCTGAGAACAGCGGCAATCGAGCCTCGGAGCTCCTGTCGAAGCTCTACGCTGCTCACAAAGAGGGCAAAAAGACGGCTGGTTTTGATATCGATGTGAGTATTGTCATATTTTTTTTTAATTTTGTTTTTCAGGACGGAAGTACCTTTTCGTAAAAAACGGATATTGAAATCGTACGCGCGGTATGGCCAATAAATAATCATTTGAGTGCGCTCCTTTGCAATTTGGCGCCTATCGGAGAATTTTTGTGAATTTGAAATATTTCAATTCTGAAATACTTTCTCGCGTCACACGTTGCCGGCTTTTTTTTTTTCCCCCGCGAAATTTCGATTTTTAAATCGCCGAGTTTTTGAACAGCTGAGTTTTTTTTTCACCAGTGCCCGATGCGAGGGAAAAAAATTATTCCAGACTTTTTCTACCCTCGGAAACTAGCCCCCAAATGAAAAACCATCCCGATCGCTTGAAAGTATCTTAATTTCATTTCTCATCGTTCATTTCTGCCGGTAATTGAGGAAAAGTCATTCCCAGAACGCGCAGTGGGATTCTGAAGAACTTAGGGATCAATCGACCCTTATGAACTATAGCCCTGAATTGAGAGAAATTCAGCTACCTCAATGGATAAAATGTTTTCTCATTTTTCTGTTATTTTATCCTGATCTGAATCGAAATATGAGTGTTCCGGAACACACGAGCATATTCTTAAGGACTTACGGATAATTACCGACCCTTGTGAACAATTTCGATGTTTTTTTTACTGTTGGGGGTAGTTTTCGATTCGGATATTCTTGATAAAAATTTTTCATGTGTTTTCAAAAATTTACATCAACTGAAAATCAATAAAAGTGCATTTTCAGGCGCATCGCCACTGCTAGGGGCGGTTTTTGATGTTTCGTTACTGTTGGGGGGTAGTTTTTGATTGGGATGTTCTTGATACACATTTTCCATGCGTTTTCGAAAATATCTATGAACTGAACGTCAATGAAAGTGCAATTTTGGGCGTATCACCATTTCTAGGAATGATTTTCGACTTTTCGTTACCGTTAGGGGTATTTTTCCATTCGGATATTCTTGATACAAATTTTTCATGTGTTTTCAAAAATATTTATAAACTGAAAATCAATAAAAGTGCATTTTCAGGCGCATCGCCACTGCTAGGGGCGGTTTTTGATGTTTCGTTACTGTTGGGGGGTAGTTTTTGATTGGGATGTTCTTGATACACATTTTCCATGCGTTTTCGAAAATATCTATGAACTGAACGTCAATGAAAGTGCATTTTTGGGCGTATCACCATTTCTAGGGATGATTTTCGATTTTTCGTTACCGTTAGGGGTAGTTTTCCATTCCGATTTTCTTGCTAGGTACAAATTTTTCATGTGTTTTCAAAAATATTTATCAACTGAAAATCAATAAAAGTGCATTTTCAGGCCCATCGTCACTGCTAGGGGCGGTTTTTGATGTTTCGTTACTGTTGGGGGGTAGTTTTTGATTGTTATGTTCTTGATACACATTTTCCATGCGTTTTCGGAAATATCTATGAACTGAACGTCAATGAAAGTGCATTTTTGGGCGTATCACCATTTCTAGGGATGATTTTCGATTTTTCGTTACCGTTAGGGGTAGTTTTCCATTCCGATATTCTTGATACAAATTTTTCATGTGTTTTCAAAAATATTTATCAACTGAAAATCAATAAAAGTGCATTTTCAGGCGCATCGCCACTGCTAGGGGCGGTTTTTGATGTTTCGTTACTGTTGGGGGGTAGTTTTTGATTAGGGATGTTCTTGATACACATATTCCATGCGTTTTCGAAAATATCTATGAACTGAACGTCAATGAAAGTGCATTTTTGGGCGTATCACCATTTCTAGGGATGATTTTCGATGTTTCGTTACCGTTAGGGGTAGTTTTCCATTCGGATATTCTTGATACAAATTTTTCATGTGTTTTCAAAAATATTTATCAACTGAACATCAATGAAAGTGCATTTTCAGGCGCATCGCCACTGCTAGGGGCCGTTTTTTGATGTTTCGTTACTTTTGGGGGGTAGTTTTTGATTGGGATGTTCTTGATACACATTTTCCATGCGTTTTTGAAAATATCTATGAACTGAACATCAATGGAAGCGCATTTTTGGGCGTATCACCATTTTTAGGGATGATTTTCGATTTTTCGTTACCGTTAGGGGTAGTTTTCCATCCCGATATTCTTGATACAAATTTTTCATGTGTTTTCAAAAATATTTATCAACTGAACATCAATGAAAGCGCATTTTTGGGCGTATCATTATTGCCAGGGGATGATTATCGATATTTTATTACTGTCAGGGGTGGGTCTTTGGTCCGGACGTTTTTGCTACAAATTTTCGATATTATTTCAAAGCGCATACTCGAGATCGCGACTCTAAAAAAAAATTTTGCCTCAAATTTATGCTCATTTTTCATCTTTTTCGCAATTTTCGCACTTCTCGACAGGGTGTAAAACTGAAGGGGCGCAACCCTTGGGTTTGCCGAATTTTTCATGATTAGATGCATCTTTCATCTTCAAAATCCGATCTTAACGATGTCGATATGTTCATTACTTGAACAAAAAAAAAAATAAAAGTAGGGTCTCGTGATTGGCAAAGAAATTTGGAATTAAATGGTCTGTACAACTCAGTCGACTTACGATGCAACGGCTACGAGTGTTTCAGTAATTCGTGCGAATTTTGAGTTTCAAAAAAACCCCAATCAAGTGCTAAAAGTGCTAAAACAATTATTATAAATTCGGACAAACAATTTTACCTGTTATCAGATTGTATAGCTTTCTCCAACAATTTTATTCCTAAAATAGACGATCACAATGACCACTTCTTTGAAACCGAAGCTTTCCTTTTTTTCTCGTCTGGTAATAAATTAAAAAAAAAAAATAATAATAATAATCATCGTTTTCAGGGTGTTGGAGCTGCGCTCATTGACACGACCGAGGCTCAAATAATCGACTCTTACATCACAAAATCGTGGGCTCTCAAGTACGCTGTTGGTGCGGCTTGCACGATTCTCAAAGTCGATCAGATAATAATGGCCAAACGAGCCGGCGGACCGAAGCCGCGCGCCGGTAACGCCAACAGCGACGACGAGTCGTAAACACGCGTCCGGTGTCGATTAATTAATTTTCCTCTCGACCATTCATGAAGTACCATAACTTTTTTAAGGCTTAACAAAAAAAAAAAAAAAAAAAAACTACTTCCGAGCTTAAGAGTTTGTTACTCACTCTCGTTCAACGTTCGAACTACGGCTCTTGAACACACGGCACCGCAAAATCGCCAAGTTTCTTTACGAATTGTACGTGATTTTTTTTTTCCCAACGAATGTGCATTTTGTAACGTTCTTCATTATTCATTGATAATAAAGTTAAGTTCACCCGAAACATTGAAACGTTTTTAATTTTAGTTCCTTTCAAATCCTTTGTTTTTTATGACTTTGGCAAAATGAATCACGCCAATGGGCCGGTCATCGAGATGAGGGGGGGATCTTTGAAGCTTCGGTTATTCGAATCGAAGCTTAAAGTGAAAATAAAAAATAAATATTACCGAAAAATTGGTCTAAATTCGGTTTGATCCATCATAATTCGAGTTTAACTCGTTTTAAATAGTTTAGTAATGAAAACGATGAAAATTTTGTGAAAAAAAATCGTCAGTAAACTTTTTTTCATCATTTTATTGCTGAATTTTTATTTTATGCTATCATAATATTAATTCATATTAAAGTTAACGAACTATATAAAGAAAAACGATACAAAGAAAAAAAAAAACCTAATGCCGGTAATTGCAAAGAATATTGTTTGGGGGATGGCCACAGCAAACAATTCGATCTATGGAAAACGATAAATCGTATAATTTACCAAGAAAGCCATATAGGAAAGATTGGTTCAATCAGGAGTATGAATGAAATTTTTTTTTTCAATCATTGGGGCGCATAATGTAAAGTAAAAATAATGGGGACGTATTTTTTTATTTTTCGTTAAAAATGACAGATGCAACTGTTACAGGCAATTTAATTTCACGGATTTTGATATATATAGATATAGCGTAACATGTGTGACGTTATAATGTTATATTTTTCAATTTGTTATATTAACGGCAATTTTGATTCAAATAAAAAAATTAAAAATACGTACTAAATGTTTTTTTCCTAAACTACCAGATTTTGAAATAAAAAAATTTCATTTATACTCCCATAATTGATTGGGAACCATAGACAGCATAATCGATTAATTAAAAATTTCGAAGCCATAGAAAATATATTTAGTTTGTATGGCCGATTTCTCGAACGAGAATCTCAACAATTGTATGGAAGGAATCTATAGTACTGTGATTTGAAGATTAAAAACAGTCATATCAGGAGAATTACCATTTTCCGTATTACTACAAACAAGTACCGGATTAAAAACAGCAACTATATTGGGGGGTTACCATTTCCAGTACGACTTATATTAGCTTTTCAAACTTCGGGATTAAAAACAGAACTTCAGGGGAGGTCACCATTTTCCGAACTCATCCTACTATATTACTTAAAATATAAAATACCGCCAATTTTGGCAAGAAAAAAATAATGTCAAAGGTGAAAAAAAAATTGCCGAGTTAGGACGGAGCACCAATTGATCGTACCAAGTGAGGTCCAGTGAAGTCTCAGCTTTGCCCCAACGAACGAGGAAGTGAGAAAATTTCCATGAGTGGGGTAATGCGGGCCACTTAAGCCGGCCCATCAGTGATAAAACTAGTCAAAAATCGTGACGTGAAAAAAAATCATAAAACCTATCATAATATTTTCTAAATACTCTGTCTAAATAAAATTTATGAATTTCGATGACGTTTCCCGTGATATTTTATTCATAATTTATTATAAATAATATAAATAAAGTCTCAACTGACAAAAGTATTTAACGCTGTCAGAGCGATCAAATAAAAAACGATATAGCTGATATTCATATGTTTCCTCGCGTGCAGAATGACAGACATATATTGTATCCGAGATTTGCACACACAATGACTTTCGCGATTAAATTTCTCGGGAAAATCCCTGGCAAGACACAATTTTTGAAATACCATTGGAAAGTTCACGATTTCATCTTTCAATACTCAAAATTTGAATAAGAACTCTCGTCTTTATCAAAAGGTATCATGTCACTTCCGGTGAAAATGTAATTAACTGCCATAAGACCCATGCTAAAATAGGTAATTTTAAATTACTCGTTCGCAATAATTTGCCTGGCAACATACCCTGAAATTTTGAGAGAGCGTTCGTTGCATCTTAGATAACACTCTCCCGAAGTTTCATTCGTATCGCCGGTTTTTTAATTCACTGATGAGCCACCTTAACTATCTCCACAACCAGCTTGGTGATACAAACGATGTGAACATTGTAACTTATGTAAATCTTGCGATAAGAGTTGATTTAAGGATGTATGAGCACTAGCTTCACGATCATATAAAAATCTGAACTTTTTATATGGTGTAGCAGAAGTGTATATGATAAAACCTGCAAAATTTCAAAATGGGTCAACGACTCTTTACGCGAGTAATTAATTCGTGAAATCAAGATATTTATCCCACGCCATATACGAATTCTGGGCTGACGCAACTTTGAAACAGAAATTCGTATCTTTCACGATCAGATACGATCAATATTAAAACTGTTAAATGTTCAGAAAACTATCACGATTACATACGTTCCATAAAAAATGGGGGTTAACGAACCTTTTGACATACAATTATCGATTTTAAGGAAATTTTTCGCGTGTGTCGCATAATGAGCGGTCTGACTCTCTCTTGTTTCATGCGTGCCCCTCGCTCACCGCGCTCACCCGCGCCCACGTTTCCGCTCATTTCCCGCCACCTTGTGCTCATACATCCTTAATGGTTTGAGCAATCCGTCGGTGTAAATAAATGCGTAAAAAATCTAAAAATTATTAATTCTTTAAAGCATGTTATGGATACATAAAGTTTGGAGAAGAAACAAATCGCGAATAAAGTTGAAATATATAAAATTATTATTATTATTGCATGAGTACATTAGTATTTTACAATCAAGAGATACAATGTAATAAAATCCCTGTAGTAAAAATCCTAATGTGTAAAACCCTGCAGTATATCCAGCAAAATCCGAGCTGCAACCTGTAACCGGCGTACGTCAAACTGAAATCGTCGCGCAACACAAAATAGTATTTATAGAAACTCGGGACAAGTACATGTATATACATGTGTATGTCGCGAGACTCAACGAGAATCTTCTCGAAACAAAACGCGATTCGCTGTGGTGGGGTACATATATTATCAGAAAAAAATAACAAAGACGCGGCGGTGTGTCGTCGCGAGAGACGGCAAAAGAAATGACAAATAACAAAGGGAGCCAGTCTGAAAATAATGATGATGAAATAAAAAATGGCGAGTATATGATAAGGATTCCAGAGCGTCGGTTTGGCATGGAATGCCCTATACTTACATGCCAAGAATTAAATTTTTCCGACGTACTATACTTCATATTACATCGTACCCATAACCGAAAATTGCGACGCAAAAAAAAAGCAACGCCCGCGATGGCGTCTCACTTTTCAAGACGAGTTCCCAATATTTTTGATTTCGCGCATATGCGTCGTTACTCGTCGATCAAATACCAGAAAGTCGGTGTGACTACACTCGGGCACGGCCTCAATACGCCTTTCTGACATTGATCCGACTTGTCGGAATTTTCCCGAAATGTACGGTCCCTTCGAGGCGCTTCCGTCGCGTTCTCGAGGCTTCGCTCCCATTGGCTGTTCCATATAAATACGAGCCGGCACGCTTGGGGGCGACATTATTCAAACGGCAACCAAACGCGCAGTTTCAAGCAAGTCTCAAGTATAGCAAGTTTCAAGTGTTTTGAAAAAAAAAAAAAAAAAAAAGAAAAAAACCAGCGGAAATAGCCACAGAAAAATCATCAAGAATAATAACAAAAGAATCGTAAATAAATCAAAATCAAGGACAATCGTTTTTTTGTTTTTTTCTTTTAAAAAATACGCTTTAGCGTAAACGTCGTAAAGAAAGAGGAAGAAGAAAAGAAAATTGTATCAAAGATGCCGGCGATCGGAATTGATCTCGGTACGACGTATTCGTGCGTCGGAGTATGGCAAAACGGCAAAGTCGAGATAATCGCGAACGATCAGGGAAATCGTACGACACCGAGTTACGTCGCATTTACCGATACGGAGCGTCTCATCGGCGATGCCGCAAAAAATCAGGTAGCCCTGAATCCAACTAACACGGTTTTCGACGCTAAACGCCTCATCGGACGTCGCTACGACGACGAGAAGATCCAGGCTGACATCAAGCATTGGCCATTTCGGGTGATCAACGACAGCGGTAAGCCAAAAATCCAAGTAGAATTTCAAGGCAAAACAACGACATTCAATCCCGAGGAGATAAGCTCGATGGTATTGACGAAAATGCGCGAAATCGCCGAGGCATATCTCGGCGAAAAGGTGAAAGATGCGGTGATCACCGTTCCCGCGTATTTCAACGATTCGCAGCGCCAGGCGACCAAAGACGCGGGCGCCATAGCGGGCATAAATGTTCTGAGAATCATAAACGAGCCAACAGCCGCCGCTCTTGCCTACGGTCTCGACAAAAATCTCAAAGGCGAACGTAATATTCTCATATTCGATCTCGGCGGCGGTACATTCGACGTTTCAATTTTATCCATCGACGAGGGTTCCCTCTTCGAGGTAAAAGCCACCGCCGGCGATACGCATCTCGGCGGCGAAGATTTCGATTCGCGACTCGTTCGTCATTTTGCCCAAGAATTTGAGAGAAAATTCAAGAAAGACATGACCAAAAATCCACGCGCCATAAGAAGACTGAGAACCGCCGCGGAGCGAGCGAAGCGTACTCTGTCGTCGAGCACCGAAGCGACCCTCGAGATCGACGCTCTGTACGACGGTGTGGATTTTTATACGAGAATATCGCGTGCTCGTTTCGAGGAACTCTGCGCCGATCTGTTCGGAGCGACTCTCGAGCCCGTGGAGAAAGCTCTGAACGACGCGAAAATGGACAAACGCTCGATAAACGACGTCGTACTCGTTGGCGGTTCGACTCGTATACCCAAGATACAGGCGCTTTTGCAAAATTTCTTCGCCGGCAAACAGCTCAATCTGTCGATAAATCCGGACGAGGCGGTGGCTTACGGCGCGGCGGTACAAGCGGCTATACTCAGCGGCGAGGGTGAAAAAAATTCGTCGCTTCGGGACGTTCTACTGGTCGACGTGACGCCTCTGTCGCTGGGTATCGAGACGGCGGGCGGCGTTATGACAAATATAATCGAGCGTAACGCGAGAATACCGTGCAAAAAGGCCCAAACATTCACGACTTACGCTGACAATCAGCCGGCCGTTACCGTTCAAGTTTTCGAGGGCGAACGAGCCATGACGAGGGACAACAATTTATTGGGAAATTTCGAGCTAACGGGAATAGCACCGGCGCCGCGAGGCATACCGAAGATCGAGGTCACGTTTGATCTCGATGCGAACGGTATACTTCACGTTAACGCCAAGGACACGGCGAGCGGACGCAGTCGCGACGTTACGATTCGCAACGACAAGGGCCGTCTGAGCCGCGACGAGATCGAACGAATGCTCGCCGATGCTGATCGTTATCGGGACGAGGATGCGAAACAGAGGGATAGAGTAGCGACGAGAAATCAGCTGGAATCTTACGTGTTCTCGGTGAAACAGGCGGCTCAGGAGTCGGGCGAGAAACTCTCGCGGGAGGACAAGAATCGTGTCGTTGAACTGTGCGAGGAGACGATTCGCTGGCTGGATGGCAATAATCTCGCCGAAAAGGAGGAGTATCGGCACAAACTCGAGACCCTGCAGTCACAGTGCTCGCCAATAATGGCGAAGATTCATCAGGGCAGCGGCGGAACGAGCAACGGTCAGGGATCCCACGAGGGACAAAAATCCGGCGGTCCCACCATCGAGGAAGTCGATTAAGCGATCGTTCGTCAAACATCGAATTTTTCACAAGTTTCTTCATGATACTGAAATTCGCATCTTTGGATCGCAGCGAAAAAAAGTTTTTTTTTCAAAATCATTTCCAGTATTGTCTCGAAGTAAAAAATCGTGTAAACTTTTTTTCGGTTTTTTTTTTTTTTTTTTGCGATCCGGGGCCCAAATATGCCAGAAAAGCAGCCAGAAATACCGGAAATGATTTTTTTTTTTTTAATTAAAAAAAAATCGATTTTCGTTGCATTCCAACGATGCAAATTTCAACATCATAGTTTCTCCGTGATATTGAAATTTGCATCTTTGGATTGCGACGAAAGTAGGTTTGAAAAAAAAAAAAAAAAAAAGATAAATCAGCTCCGGTATTTTGTCTCAAAGTCGAAAATCGTTGAAACCTTTTTTTTGTGGTTTTTTTTTCGCAAACCCGGATCTAAGTATGCCGGAAAAGCGTCAGCAGTACTGGAAATGATTTTTTTAAATTTAAAAAAACCTGTTTTTGGTTGCATTTCAATTATGCAAATTTCAACATAGTTTCTCACTCATTTCGAGTCGTATTATCGTTATAGACGCGCAGTCCAAAGTATTCCCCAAGCTTTGTAGAAGATCTTCATTGAAACTTCGTTTCCTCATTCAACATAACGTTTTCCAAACTTTTTCCATTACTCATATGCAATATATTCTATTTTTTTTACATTAATATCCTCAAAACTGTACTGGCATAACTGCGAATTTTTTTTTTTTTTTTACCGTACTGTATTCTATAATATATATATATTCTATATTATACTATATATATAGATATAGATATAGATATATATATATATATATATATGTGTGTGTATATATATTATACTATATTATATATATAGTACTGTATTCTATATTATATGTTATATTATATATATATATTTACATTCTGTATTCTATATGGAAAAAAAAATACCAGAAAAATAAAATATGCTCAAAAATGTATACATCGTATTATTTTTCTTCTTTTTTTTTTTTCATACTTTGCTTAGATTACCGATTATAAAATTAGTTTCGATATGGCTAATGCCGAGTAACATACCGCGCTAGCTTGAATGAATATTTTTCAACAAGCCAGCGCTTTCCGTCTCGTGAATCTTCAGCAAAATACTGGCAAGCGTGTGCCTCACGAGATGAAACTTTGCGAGACTCAGTTCGAATGTTTTGCGCTCTCCCGTGCTGAGCGTCCATTCCATTAGTATCGTCGGTTTCAGAACTCGCGAGAGCGAACTGCAAAAAGATTCTCCGATGATATATTTCAAGCTTTTTTTTTTCCAACTCGAACGATTCGCCGAAAAAAATTCGTCTCACCTCGAGGAGATCGCGATGTCTATGCGCCACGCGCACTTCTTCAAGCGTGGAAAAAATTTCGTTGTTTCCGCAAGACCTTTCAGCATGGCCGGCCTCTTGTGACCTTGGAGAACGGCGCACATGTCCTCGATGCACTCGTTCTCGAATCTACGAAGTAAATTCGATCGTGCGGGGGTCAATTGAGAAATTGCTACGAAACGAAAAAGTGCCTTGTCGAATGTTTATTCGCCGTGTCGCTTGAATATCGTAGGAAAAAATTTGTGAACTAATTCCGATCGTCGAGTGCGCGATAGGAATTTTGGGCGCCGAAGAAGTTTCCCATGAAAATTTTTTTTTACGGGAATTTTTTTTATAAAATGATGAAAAAATATCTATAATTTGTAATTTTCATTGTTTTTTTTTACTGTATAGTTCTCGAAAACGGGGAAGCTGATCAGTTTTAAAGCTTTAAATACATGAGTATGTTTGAATGAGACAAATTTGAAATCTTTGGATCGGGATGTGCCATGATAAAAATTCAATTTATGAACTCACTTTAAATCCTGGAGGCACTGCTTGAACTCGGCACTTTTGATTGAATTATTGGGAGCTCTGAGATGCATTCTAATTATCATAAGTATCGCGGCGTACCATTCATCAACTTTCTTCTGAGGTACATTATATTTCTCAGCGATTCTATCGAGAACCCCATCCTCTATGTGTTCCTGCTCTATAGATTTTACTGCAACTGCATATTGAGAAATATATAATTAACGTTTGAAGCAGCCCGTGTAACAAGATTATCACAACTGTATGTAGATAATTGTATACGGGATCGAGGTTATATTATGATTCAGTGTAAAACACAACAGGACTTGACGGAATTATTATCTCACGTTGGACAAGAGGTCGTAGCAATGTTTTCTTCAATTCTGATAAAATTTTTCCTTTATTTCCCAAATTAGAAGACAGTTTCATTAAAGCTGTAGCAGACATTTTTTTTTTATTTTGATAAATCGAACACACCTCCAAATATTTATTTTTTTTGAAAGTTTGGGACAGACTGGTGGAGCTCGGTTGCGTAGAATTCGTACGTCCGTTCCGAGAACTAAATTCTCGGCGGGTAAATGATGGATACAGGTAAAGATAATGCGCTCTGTATTATCTGCTCCGTCACCCATGCTCTCTGTTTCGCTGACCCACACATGTAAGCTCACACGTGGTATATATAATAAATGATAAACAAATAATATCATAAACTATATTATATCAATTACGCAAGTACCCGCAAGTACGGACTCCCCGGCTCCCGTGCCTGATTATCATTGTTAGTGCTGAAATAAAGGGTTGTGTCGAAAAAAAAAACGCGAAAATTCGGAAAATAATATACCACAGATCCGAATTATTTATTTATTTTTTTTTTCCACTTTTTTATGCTCCCCGGCCTGATTATCATTGTTAGTGCTGAAATAAAGGGTTTCGTCGAAAAAAAAAACAGTAAAAATTCGAAAAATTATCCAAACTAGACAATTACCTAACGGGCACAATCATCCTAGAAAGATCGATGGTTAATCTACTTGACTCCGTGGATACAGTCGATATTCTAGGTGCACGGCAACGGGCGCGAAGCGCGGTCGCGCATAACCAATCAGGGCAAACCTTGTATACCGGAAATCACCTAAGCGCACCCCTGTTCTCAAGGCTTCGCTCCTATTGGCTGTTTCGAATAAATACGGAAACGGCATATGAGCGCATGCATGCGGGCACGGCTCCGGCCGTGCCGGCGTGTCATCAAACAGCACAGTGGCCAGGCTGGGCTCACTCTGCTCCGTGAGCCCAGCCAAAGTGAATAAGAAGAAGAAGAATCAAACAGCAATCGAACGCGCAACAATATACATACAAAAGAATCGTAAAGAAATACGCATTAGCGTGAATTGTTTAGGAAGGAAAAGAAAGAAAAAAAATTGGATCAAAGATGCCGGCGATTGGAATTGATCTGGGCACAAAGTATTCGTGCGTCGGAGTATGGCAAAATAATGCAGTCGAGATAATCACGGATGATCAAGGAAATCGTACGACGCCGAGTTGCGTTGCGTTCACCGCTACCGAGTGTCTCATCGGTGATGCCGCGAAACATCAGATAGCCCTGAATCCTACGAACGCGGTTTTCGACGCTAAACGCCTTATCGGACGTCGCTACGACGATGAGAAGATCCAGGCGGACATCAAGCATTGGCCATTTCGGGTGATCAACGATAGCGGTAAGCCGAAGATACAAGTCGAATTTCAAGGTCAAACAACGCTATTCAATCCCGAGGAGATAAGTTCAATGGTATTGACGAAAATGCGCGAAATCGCCGAGGCTTATCTCGGCGAAAAGGTGAAAGACGCGGTGATCACGGTTCCCGCGTCTTTCAACGATTCGCAGCGTCAAGCGACCAAAGACGCCGGCGCCACAGCCGGTCTCAATGTTCTGAGAATCATCAACGAGCCTTCAGCCGCCGCTCTTGCCTACGGTCTTGACAAAAATCTCAAGGGCGAACGTAATATTCTCATATTCGATCTCGGTGGCGGTACTTTGGACGTTTCCATTTTATCCATCTGCGAGGGTTCCCTCTTCGAAGTCAAAGCCACAGCCGCCAATACGCATCTGGGAGGCCAAGATTTCGACTCGCGACTCGTTCGTCACTTTGTCCAAGAATTTCAGAGAAAATTCAAGATAGACATGAGAGAGAATCCGCGCGCCATGGGAAGGCTTAGAACCGCGGCTGAGCGAGCCAAGCGTGCGTTGTCGTCCAGCACCCAAGCCATCCTCGAGATCGACGCTCTGTACCGATGTATAGACTTTTACACGAAAATATCGCGCAAGTGTTTCGAGGAACTCTGCGCGAATCTCTTCAGAGCGACTCTTGAGCCCGTGGACAAAGTCCTGAACGATGCCAAGATGGACAAGCGCTCGATAAACGACGTCGTTCTCGTAGGTGGCTCCACTCGTATACCCAAGATACGGGAGCTTTTGCAAAGTTTCTTCGCCGGCAAACAGCTCAATCTGTCGATAAATCCGGACGAGGCGGTGGCTTACGGAGCAGCGGTCCAAGCAGCGATATTAAGCGGCGAGGGAGAGAAAAATTCGTCGCTTCGGGACGTTCTGCTGGTCGATGTGGCACCTCTGTCTCTGGGTATCGGTACGGCCGGTGATTTTATGACCAATATCATCGAGCGTAACGCGAGAATACCCTGCAAACGGACTCAAACATTTACGACTTACCCCGACAATCAGCCGGCCCTTACCGTTCAAATTTTCGAGGGCGAACGCTCCATGATCAGGGGCAACAATTTACTGGGAAATTTCGAGCTCACGACGGGCATAGCGCCGGCACCGCGAGTTGTGCCGAAGATCGAGGTCACGTTTGATCTCGATGCGAACGGGATACTTCGCGTTACCGTCAAGGACACTGCCAGCGGATGCACCCGCAACGTTGCCATTCAAAACGACACGGGTCGCTTGAGCCCTGCCAAGATCCGCGTCTGGCGGCCGAGATCATCAGCGTCTGGTAGCCAAAATCAAGATAATTCTCGCAAACGCCGAGCGGTAATCGAGACGACGATCAAAACCGAAGGAGAGAATAGTAATCAAAACCGAAGGAGAGAATAGTATTCACGGTGGAAAAAAAGGTTCAAGAGTCGTGGGTAAGGAACTCTTGTAAGAGGAGAAGGATCGAGTCTACGACGGACGAAAATCCGGTCCTACCATCGAGGAAGTGGATTGAGCAACATCGAATTCAAAGTTGTCGTATTATCGTTAGCAGACGCTCGGTCCCAGAATATCCAAAGATTCGTAGAAGATATTCATCGCGACTTCGCTTACTCACACCCAGACCTCATCTCAATCATCTTCGTTTACTCAAACCAGTGGAATAAAATATGCTTAAAAAGAGAACCAAATGAATACAATCATAGATTTAATGTGAAATTCGAATTATTATGAAATAAATTATATTACGGCAGATACGTGCAATGAATTTAAGCTTCCTTGGTGAAATAATTTTTTTCTTTCAGAAATATGTGTACTCATCAATAATCAATCTTCGAGATGCTCTTATAGAAAATTCAATATTTTTTCATGATGACATTATTATATCACCCTAAACGAGAGGTAGCAATTTTTTCTTCAATCCTGATAAAATTTTCCCTTCATTTCCCAAATTAGAATACAGCTTCATCAAAGCTGTAGCGGACTTTTTTTTTGATAAATCAAACACTTAGTTGAAGATATTGCCGGTAGATGCGCTAGTGCCGTCTTCTGTGCTCTTTTTTTGGTAACATTACCAAAAATAAGTACCGCATGTATTTTTAATATTTTTTTTGACAATCCACCGTAAAAATAGATGACATACACGTCTATCTAGTTGCAAAAATACTGATCGAAAAAAAAAAAAAACAACTCGTTTCACAGTCACAAGTAAAGTAACCGATAAATTACGCGACACTTTGCTGAAACAAAAAATAGACGGTAATTTAGAATTAAAAGAAAAAAAAAAGGCGAGTGACACACACGCCGGTACATAACCTTACAAATATCAGACGAATGTCAATGGATCGGGCGTTCGGCTGTTTATTTTATTAATCCGTTGACGCAAAGTTATAATTATAACGCGAGACAATGAGTTCCTCGTGTGATTGGCCCGAGGTGATTCTCGCAGCTAAAGAAAACAGGCACGAGCTCGTACTTTCGCGCGCCGACGTATCTCGCAGAATCGCCGAGGCTGGTCTTCACAGTAGCATTTTCGAGCTTCAAAATTTGAATTATCTCGATATACACGAGACTTGTCTCGATGTTTTGCCCTCGGCTATCGCCCGGCTCGATAATCTCATGACCCTCGTGTTGCACTCGAATAAAATGAAAACATTGCCCGAGGCGATAGGGGCCCTGACGAAACTCAGGGTACTCGATTGCTCCAGAAATCAATTGGAAAAACTTCCGCGTGCTCTCGCAAATATGCCCCAGCTTGCGTCGATAAATTTTAGCTCCAATTCGCTGACCGAATTGCCATCCCAATCCGCGAATACAAAGCTCAGCTCGCTCGATCTTTCCAACAACAAGTTTGAGACTTTTCCCGATGTTTGCCATTCCGAGCTCGTGCATCTCGCCGAGATCAGAGTCAATGGAAATACGATAAAAGATTTGCCAGCCGGCATAGCTTCGTTAACGGCTCTCAAGCTCTTGGATCTCGCCGATAATTTAATAAAAGGCAAGTCGCAACTGCTTGAATATTTATTTTTTTTTTTTCTCCAGAAATCGTCACTTTTTTCAGTCATCGTACGCGTTCGTTTATTTTTAACCCTCCGCGCGAACGACTGCGCCTTTGAGGGAACGCTTTGAATTTCAATTTTGCCCGTTTTTCCCATATTTTTGCATAAATTTCAATTTTTATTGAAAAATCCGTTTGACATTTTACTTGACCGACTTTTGGATAATGTTCCGGACACTCCGAGCAGTGAACATGATTTTTTCCTCGATTTTTTCAAAGTCCGAAACAATTTGAGAAATTGGAATGTTCCTTGAAGCTTCGGGGTAAACACCGAAGGTCTGAAAAAACGAGTGTTCACACGAAGGGTTCAGAACAAAAAAATCTATCAATAAATCAATCAATAAATAAATAAATTTTATTCGTATAACTTTTGAAAAGATTTTTACAAAACTTGTACAATCTCTCGCTCATAATTTACATTCCTTGTCCTCTCCTTTACTCCTCCCGCATCCTTAAATTTCTAACAACAAATTTCTTAACATTTCTAATCAACTCTCACACCGCATCCCATTCATTCCTCTGCTCTCCCATTCTCCATCTTCAAACTCCTTTTTTCCCACACCTTTTCGATTTCCCTGAAATATGCGCAAATTCCTTTTTGTATTTTTCCCTGAAGCATATTTATTACCTCTCCCACCATCGCTATTTCATCAATTTCTTCTACCCATTCCTCCACTTCTTTTCTTGTCTTTTCCTTCGCGCGCTCTCTACTTTTCTTACACACCAGCAAATGCTCCAAAGTCTCATCCTGCTCCTCGCATATTCTGCACATCCAGTCTCTCTCTCACCTTTCTTGCCCGCACTCCCTACATTTTCGCATCTTATTCTGGCCCACATTTCTTTCTCCTTGCCCTTTATATTTTCCTCGGACCAATATTTCCAAGGCCTAATCTCACTCTCCACCAAAAACTTACATTTATAATTGTAAGTCGATTCCTTTATTCTCTTCTCCTCCTTTTTCAACGTCTCGTTCTTCAATTTTTCCAATCCCATCTTTATTCTTGCTTCAATATCTCTCACCTCTCTTCGTTCCCAAATTATCTCAACAATATCTTGCGAATCCATGCTTTTTAATACAGCCTTTAAATTCTCCCCGCCACTTTAATGGCACGCAATTCACTATCGCCCTTATTTCTTCCATCATGCACACTTTTGGCCATTTCTTCTCATCCATTCCTAAGATCTCCACAATATATCTTAACGCTCTTTCCTTTATCAGATATTTCATTGTTGGCACGCCCAGCTCTCTTCTCCAAATCTAATTTGGAGTGTTCCTTTTAATCCCCAAAGCCATCACAAAAAAATCTATTTTTGCAACATTATTCGAAACAAAAGTGGAGTAATTGTCTAGTTTGGTTACTTTTCCGAATTTTCGCGTTTTTTTTTTCAACAAAACCCTTTGTTTCAGCGCTGAAAATGATAATCAGGCGAGAGAGCTCGAAAAATATGCCCCTCAAATGCAAATATGTACCCAAAACCACGAAAAAAAAATGCAAAAATTCGGAAAATTATATACCAAAAATCAAATTAAAAATAAATTTTTATTCATTTATTTTTTCAACTATTTTATGCTCTCCCGGCTGATTATCATTGTTAGTGCAAAATCGAAGGATTCTGTCGAAAAAAAAAAAAACTTAAAATTCAGAAAAGTAATCAAATTGGACAATTAGCCGAAACGGCGTATAATCGCTCCTCCCATCGCGATCTTTTTTCTACGTCGATCGATATGAAAAAAAAAAAAAGGGAGGAGCGTCTCGTCACGGCTTGTAATCAATTCACAGTTGTACCCGGCGAATTGGCGGATTGCGCTAAACTGAAGGAGTTGAACCTGAAGGGCAATTGTTTGTCCGACAAGAGACTGTCCAAGCTGGTCGATCAGTGCAGAACCAAACAGGTCCTGGATTACGTGAGGCAGCATTGTCCGACCGCCGAAAAGTCGGACAACAATGCGGGCGGCGGTAAATCAAAGAAGGGAGGCAAGAAGGGACGTAAAAATTCGGAGAACGAGAATCCGGGAAAAAGTAACGCCGAATCGCTTTGTCACAAGATGAAAATACTCAAAGTCATCGACGAAAATCCCGTTATCAAGATAACGGAAAATATCAAGACCGTACGACCGCACATAGTCGCTTGTATAGTGAAAAATTTGTCCTTCACGGAGGAGAGTTTCAAAAAATTCATTCAACTTCAGACGAAACTGCACGAGGGCATATGCGAGAAAAGAAATGCCGCGACTCTCGCTACCCACGATCTCAGTTTGCTCCCACCCGGTAAATATTATTTAAAAAAAAACGTTTTTTTTTTGCAATTTTCACGAATCTCATATTTTTCATCCTATTTTTATTATTAAATTATCAATATTTTATTATTATACTAGCTGACCCGACAAACGTTGTCCAAATGCGAAGAATCATAAAATTCAACTGAAAATGGAAAAATTAAATCACTTTTTTGTTAATGTATAACCGTTTGTCACTTGAGGCGGCCCATCAGTGACAAAACTAGTCAAAAATCGTGACGCGAAAAAAAAAAATTATAAAACCTATCATAATATTTTCCAAATACTCTGTCTAAATAAAATTTATGAATTTCGATGACGTTTCCCGTGATATTTTATTCATAATTCATTATGAATAATATTATAAATAAAGTCTCAACTGAAAAAAGTATTTAACGCTGTCGGAGCAATCGAGTCAAAAACTATAGCTGATATTCAAATGTTTCCTCGCGTGCAGAATTACAGACATATATTGTATCCGAGATTTGCACACACGATGACTTCCGCGATTAAATTTCTCGGGAAAATTCCTGGCAAGACACAATTTTTTGAATACCATTGGAAAGTTCACGATTTCATCTTTCAATAAACAAAATTTCAATAAGAACTCTCGTCTTTATCAAAAGGTATCATGTCACTTCCGGTGAAAATGGAATCAACTGCCATAAGATCCATGCCAAAATAGGTAATTTTAAATTACTCGTTCGCAATAATTCGCCTGGCAACATACCGTGAAATTTTGAGAGAGCGTTCATTGCATCTTAGCTAACATTCTCCCGAAGTTTCATTCGTATCGCCGATTTTTTAATTCACTGATGAGCCACCTTAAAAACTCGCCGTATTTCATAGGAAAATATCTGTAAATTTGCTTGAGATAAAACGACGAAAGCTTGATTCATTTCATGAAACGATTGCGATGAACTTGCAACGAAATCACAATTCAACTGAAAATAAACGACTGAATCAATTTTTCGTCGCTATACGCAACCGATTTGGCTTGGGTCAAAATATATTTGAGCACGTAGCGAAGCTAAATTGTAATAGAAATACAAATAACTAAATTTGTTGGACAGATCGCGAAACAGCACAAAAGTAAAAAAAAAAAAATGTAATTTTATTTCAATCAAGGCTGGAATGCGTTTCTCCAGATTTTTCCCCGGATCTTCCAGATTTTTGTTTTCAATTGAAAACATTCAATTGAGTTATTTCTATTCCGTTAGCATAACGAACAAAAAAAAAAAGAATCAACCAAATATGTCGTTTCTATCTTCAGTTATGATCGAGAGTGCATACAAAAATGATGATTTTTGCAGTTTGTCCGAATTTTCCGACTCTCCTCTGTAATTGTCCCGAATTTTTTTTTCCCCGAAAACTTTTCCAGGATCATTAACGAACAAAACAAAAAAGAATTGCGCATATTCATCGTTCGAATCGTGAGTTATGGTCTTGAGTTGATACAAAAATCCCATGGAAAAAGGTACTTTCAGTTTTTCCCGAATTTTCCAATTTTTCTTTCATTAAAAAAAAAAACAAAAATTAGCCAAATCGGTCCAGCCGTTCTCAAAAGTGATGCGTTTACCAACGAACGGCATTTAATTTTTATTTATGGGCGAAAACGCCAATTATCTGTAAGCTTATAGGCATCAAAATTTCGGTTTTGCTGAAATTTCGATATATTATTGTGTGTGCCAAGATATGTAAATCCTCCCCAAATTTTAGACCTCTGGACCTTTCCGTTAACGAGCTACGCATTTGAATTTCTCCATTTGACGTACGCGATTGTTTTTTCTTTTTTTTTTTTAACACTTCCGGGCGTTGAAAAAAAAAATAGAACCCAACATGTTTTTTTTTTGTAAAAAAGTCTGATCTTTTCGAATATAAAATTCATTTTCAGGTAGAACTTCGGCAACAGTTAAAAAGTCACGTGTTTTTGCAAAAAACCTGTTTGTTTCAATGATAGTGAGCGATTTTAATTTTTTTTTAATTCCATCGAAAAGCTGAGAATTTTTTAGCAAAGCTACCAAATTTTCAGAGTAGGATGACCATGGGTTCGCATCTGAGCTGCATTTATGGAAAACTTGTACACACGTCGCCGTTTGATCGCTCCACCCGCTGAACTAAAAGACGTGTACAAGTTTTCCATGTAAATGCAGCTCAGATGCGAACCCATGGTCATCCCACTCTGAAAATTTGGTAACTTTACTAAAAAAAACTCCCAGCTTTTCGATGGAATTTAAAAAAAAAAAGTTAAAATCGCGCACTATCATTGAAATAAAAGGTTTTTTGCAAAAACACGTGATTTTTTAACTGTTTCTAAAGTTCTACCTGAAAATGAATTTTATATTCGAAAAGATCAGACTTTTTTACAAAAAAAAACATGTTGGGTTCTATTTTTTTTTTTTCAACGCCCGGAAGTGTTAAAAAATAAAGAAAAAAACAATCGCGTACGTCAAATGGAGAAATTCATTAATGTGTAGCTCGTTAACGGGAAGGTCCAGAGGTCTAAAATTTGGGGGATTTACATATATTGGCACACACACAATAACATATCAAAATTTCAGCAAAATCGAAATTTTGAAGCCTGTAGGCTTACATATAATTGGCATTTTCACCCTTGTATAGATTATCATCATTAGTAGTAGTAGTAGTAGTAGTAAGTTTTATTTGCATCGCCTTTTCGGCTTTTTACAACACTCTTATGCACTATTACATCACTCTTACATTCTAACTTGTGTCTATCCTCATTTTCTATTATTATTCCGTTGCGTCCCTCTCAGCTTTCCCTTACTGACTCTTCTTTTTTCTTACTCTCTCTTTCTATTTCCCTAAAGAATTTACACATCAATACATCTATTTCCCCTCACAGCATCCTCATTAATTTGTCTTCTACTCCCCTCTCTTCGCTTTCCTTCTTCACCCACTTCTCTATATATTCTTTGGCTTCCTTAGATATTACTTCTCTTCCTTTTTCACACATAATCAGATGCTCCAATGTTTCTCTTTCTTGTCTGCATATCCTACGCGTCCGCTCCGCTTCCCCCTTTTTTCCATCTCTGCTTATATTTCCACATCTTATTCTGGCCCAAGTTTCCTTGTCCTTTCCATTAATATCTTTCGCCACCCAATACTTCCACGGTTTCTCGTCATTCTCTATTCTATATTTATATAAACTATTATACGTCGATTTTTGAATTTGTTCTCTTTCTCTCTCTCTATTGTCTTTCTTTTAAGGTTTTCCAAGCCCTTGCCTATCAGCTTCTCCATTATTTTTTATTTCTTTCTTCTCTTTTATCGCATCTATTTGTTCCTCCATTCCTAATTCCCTTGATACTCTTACAAAGTCTTTTCCCCCACTTCGAGGGCTTTTTTGTTCGAAATTCCTCTTATTTCCTCTCTCAGACAAATATTTGGCCATCCATTATTCCCCATTTTTAATACAAATTTTATATAGCTAAGCGCTCTTTCCCTAATTATATATTCCAATGATGGTATTCCTAATTCTGTTCTCCACACGTATCTGGGCGTTCTTACATCTATTCCTAATGCCATTATCATCATTATTATTACCATTATTATATTATTATCATATTTTTTTTGAATTTTTTTATTAAATTTTTTTGAATTTTTTTATTAAAACTTTTAGGCGTATCCTACACGTCCACTCCACTTCCCCCTTTTTTCCATCTCTGCTTATATTTCCACATCTTATTCTGGCCCAAGTTTCCTTGTCCTTTCCATTAATATCTTTCGCCACCCAATACTTCCACGGTTTCTCGTCATTCTCTATTATATATTTATATAAACTATTATACGTCGATTTTTGAATTTGTTCTCTTTCTCTCTCTCTCTCTCTCTCTAATGTCTTTCTTTTTAGGTTTTCCAATCCCTTGTCTATCAGCTTCTCCATTATTTTTTATTTCTTTCTTCTCTTTTGTCGCATCTATTTGTTCCTCCATACCTAATTCCCTTGATACTCTAAGTCTTTTCCCCCACTTCGAGGGCTTTTTGTTCGAAATTCCTCTTATTTCCTCTCTCAGACAAATATTTGGCCATCTATTATTCCCCATTTTTAATACAAATTTTATATAGCTAAGCGCTCTTTCCCTAATTATATATTCCAATGATGGTATTCCTAATTCTGTTCTCCACACGTATCTGGGCGTTCTTACATCTATTCCTAATGCCATTATCATCATTATTATTACCATTATTATATTATTATCATATTTTTTTTTGAATTTTTTTATTAAAACTTTCAGGCGATTTGACGTACACGGCAAAGCCGCCGAACGAGATAGAGATAAAGCCGTTGATGCGCAACAAAACGTTCACCGCTGCGGCTCTCTTTCAGCAGCTACAGACCGAAGCGATAAATCTACGAAAGGAGAAGAAACGCAACGTTTACTCGGGCATTCACAAGTATCTGTATTTATTGGAAGGAAAATCGCTGTATCCTTGCGTCTTGGATAGCTCGTCGCAGGTTGTCTCGTTTCCCCCGATAACCAACAGCGATATCACGAAAATGTCGTCGAGCACGAAATCGATGCTTGTCGAGGTAACGAGCGCGTCCACGCAACAAATTTGCCGGTAAGTCGCTCTGAAAAACCCGGAAAAATCGTTTTTTCCCCCCCGATAACCAAAAAAAAAAAAAAAAGGAAGAAAAACAAAAATTTGCTTATCGTCTTCTTCGTTTGTTCACGAATTCCGTAGAAACGTGCTCGATCAATTTCTGAAAGAAATGCTGATCCTCGGACTCGGTAATAATAATAACGATGCGGGAGAATCGCAAGATTTTCATGATTTGCGAGTGGAACAAGTAAAAATTGTGGACATGGAAGGTAACATGAAGCTTGTTTATCCGTCGAGAACGGATTTGGTATTCGAGGACAGCAGCGTCGCTATCATCCGAGAATAGGATTTAAAATAATTTTTTTTTTTTCTTCGATTGTTCCGGCCTCAAGTTTTGTGAGTACAAATCATACAAAGAAAAAAAAAAAAAAAAAAAACCAGTCAACGAGTACAAAATGAGTACGTACGAGGCCATTCCGTACGAAATCGAAACGCTAAAAAATTCGACTCATCCCGATCAAACTGAGACTTTGATATTCTTTTCGGAGTTGAAAAATGACGATGACTTGGAATTTTTTCAGAATTTTTTTTTTTTCGTTGCCCACCGAACGGTGAGAAAAAATTTCGAAAAAGCCACGGATCGCTGGTAACTTGTACGAATATCGAAAAAAAAATTCTTGGAACATGAAATTTTCATTCTTTAGAAAACTTTCAAATGCAATTTTGACAATTAGGAAAAGAAAATTAAACTCGGCGAGAGTTATCGTGAAAAGTGGACGAAAATATATATTTTTTTTTTCAGCAACGATGAATATTGCTGAAAATTTTACAGAATATGCTCTTTTTTGTGCCGTAAGGGTGAAATATTTTTTTCCCGATGGGCCGAGCTAATGTAAAACTGCGATAATTTTCTTTCCGTCGATCTTTGTGAAAACGTTCTGAAAATGGAAAAAAAAATTATCGCGGCTTTGCAATTAGCTCGGCTCATCGGGGGGAAAAAAAATATGTCGTACTTCCGCACAAACGAGAGTATATTTTATGAAATTTTCAGCAATATTCATCGTGACATAGTTACCGAAAAAAAAATTTTCGTCTACTTTTGATGATAACTCTCACCGAGTTGTTTTGCTAATTGTCAAAATTGCGTTTGAAAGTTCTCCAAATAATCGATACTTTACGTTTGAAGGATATTTTTTCGAAGCACCGTTATTCATACAAGTTATAACGATCCGCAGCTTCTTGGAAATTTTTTCTCACGCCCTGAAGGAGAAAAATTCTGAAAAAAAAATCAAGTCATTATCATTTTTTAACTCTAAAGGATTTTTGAGGGTCCGATTTGGTATAGAATTTCTCATATATACATGAAAAAAAAAAATGTCTTTCAAACAAACGAGAATAACCACGCACTCGTCGCGTCCATTAAAAAATTTAAAAAAAAATACAAACAATTTTCTCGATGATCCCCAATTTTTTTTTTCATCAATCGCCAAAAAATGATTCCACAATCGTCTCCCTCGCGCACACACGCCCGAGTCGCAGGGGACCGGATATAGAGTTTTCCCGTACAAAATCGGAGACTGTTAAGACGATTTATAGCGGCAGCCGAGACAATCGCGGTGATCTCTTGACGATTGATGTAAAAAAAAATTGGTTTGCCGTTGCCAGGGAGTCGTTTGATCATGGTTCAACGAAACTTTTGCGATCTTTGATGGATAATCTTTACAATTTTTTTTCTCTCTTTTGTACAGCTCTAGCATTGTAATACTTATATATATATATATATGTAATACACAATTCATATTTGACGACTAAAAAGAAAAAAAAAGGCCAGATTTGTGGTACTTTTAAGGACACTAAACGAGATTTGATTAATTAATTTCTCTGTTAACAACAATTTGGGATAAAGCGTTTTGAAAACAAACAAACAAAAGTGAATTCAAAGATAGATTTAAAAAAAAAAACGGCCATTTTTTGAATAACAGCTGACCGAGACGTTGGGGCGCTGTCGGTGTCAAAAGAGTGTACTCACCCAGCATCCATCGCACAAGCCGGTCGTTTTTTCTGTTTTTTTTTTTATTATTTTTTTTAATTATAAAAATATATATACTCGCCATTTATCTGACGTTTCGTATCTTATCTCGCTCTTTTCACGAACAATTGACCGCTTTTCCGTCCAAAAAATTCCCGCGTACCTGCAATAATAACCGAGAGTCTCGTTAAGTGAAAGCTCGCGTAAACTTGTTTAAACGTGCGGATTTGTTTTTTCTTCGTGCGTGCCTCGGTAATTGTTAAAAAAAAATTTACTTTTTTTTTCCGCGAACATCGTGCTTATATATATATGTTTTTTTTTCGTGACTCGCAAATATACGCTTGAAAGTTCACGCACCAAACATGCGCGAATTTTCAAAGTGCCAACATGGCGCCTGAGCTCGACCCAAACATGACGGGAGATACAAAGAACGAGATTTGAGGTTAGTATTCAAGTTTTTTTTTTCCCTCAATTTTATCATTTCTACTATACACATCAAACTATTTGTGTTTTATATTCGTCAATTTTTCGTTTCATTCGTTCGGATCATCGAATTGTGTCTTCTTCGTAATATTTATTGCGTAAAAATTTGAACTTTTTTTTTTTCGTCTCTTCTCAATTTGAAGAACCGACATGAATGTTGCTCCGTAATTGTCCATGTCGCGTTGGAGGGGTGGGGAAATTTTGCATTTCAGTGTCCAAATTTGTGGAATTTTATTTAGTCAGGAAAACTTTGATACATTTTGTACACCAAGTGGGATTTAAGTGTTAATGGATTTTTTTTTCAATTTATATCGTAAATTATCTGCTATTTCAATGTTTGCTCGCGATATATAATTTCTTATACCGATATTTATTGATGCGGGCGAAGGATACAAATTATATAGTCGCGAGTAATTTTCAAACTAGGAAAACATTTGTAAGGAACTTTCGAAGAGTTTCTTCAATCGGTAAAAATGTTGTACAAAGTAGGGAAAGCAGTTGACATAGTTTTAAATAATTTTTATTAAACACTAGGAAATGCGAAATATCACCTAAATAACGAGAAGTTAAATGGCCGTTATTGCGATCGAACATGGCGACGCTTCACGTTAATTATTTTCATATTTCGAGGGAATGACGAGTTTCAAACGGTTAAAATACAATAAAATATTTCTTTGTACAATATTTTTCATACAAATCATATCGTATATACAATTATATATTTTTCATTCGGTCGATGGGAAGAAAAAAAATTGCGATTCGTTTTGACTAGCGCATAACTGAAATGGAAGTTTCTTCTTTGTATTTTTCATCCTATCGCTCTGTTGTATACTTGCGAAAGTCTCAGTTGGCTTTGCGCGACGCTTCGCGCTCTTTAACGTCGATTATGCTCAAATTTATGCAAGCCACGTAGCCGTGCAATAGAGACAGAATAGTTTTGACGAAAGCAACGGGCGCCGAGACGAACATCACTGCTCTGAATAAACTCATTCCCGCCACTGTAACAGGAAAAAAAATTTAAAGTTTTTATAGCAAGTTTGACAAATTAAAGAATTGAGATCGAAGCTTTGAGAAAAAAAAAAGAGAATTGTATAATCACGTACAGGTCCATCGGTTTTTATAGCAAGTTTGTATAGCAAGTTTGACGAATTAAAGAACTGAGATTGAAGCTTTGAGAAAAAAAAAAATTGTATAATCACGTACAGGTCCATCGGTTTTTATAGCAAGTTTGACGAATTAAAGAATTGAGATCGAAGCTTTGAGAAAAAAAAAAGAATTGTATAATCACGTATAGGTCCATCGGTTTTTATAGCAAGTTTGTATAGCAAGTTTGACGAATTAAAGAATTGAGATTGAAGCTTTGAGAAAATAAAAAAAGAATTGTATAATCACGTATAGGTCCATCGGTTTTTATAGCAAGTTTGTATAGCAAGTTTGACGAATTAAAGAATTGAGATTGAAGCTTTGAGAAAATAAAAAAAGAATTGTATAATCACGTATAGGTCCATCGGTTTTTATAGCAAGTTTGTATAGCAAGTTTGACGAATTAAAGAATTGAGATTGAAGCTTTGAGAAAAAAAAAAGAGAATTGTATAATCACGTACAGGTCCATCGGTTTTTATAGCAAGTTTGTATAGCAAGTTTGACGAATTAAAGAATTGAGATTGAAGCTTTGAGAAAAAAAAAAGAGAATTGTATAATCACGTACAGGTCCATCGGTTTTTATAGCAAGTTTGTATAGCAAGTTTGACGAATTAAAGAATTGAGATTGAAGCTTTGAGAAAAAAAAAAAAGAATTGTATAATCGCGTATAGGTCCATTGGTTTTTATAGCAAGTTTGTATAGCAAGTTTGACGAATTAAAGAATTGAGATTGAAGCTTTGAGAAAATAAAAAAAGAATTGTATAATCACGTATAGGTCCATCGGTTTTTATAGCAAGTTTGTATAGCAAGTTTGACGAATTAAAGAATTGAGATTGAAGCTTTGAGAAAATAAAAAAAGAATTGTATAATCACGTATAGGTCCATCGGTTTTTATAGCAAGTTTGTATAGCAAGTTTGACGAATTAAAGAATTGAGATTGAAGCTTTGAGAAAAAAAAAAGAGAATTGTATAATCACGTACAGGTCCATCGGTTTTTATAGCAAGTTTGTATAGCAAGTTTGACGAATTAAAGAATTGAGATTGAAGCTTTGAGAAAAAAAAAAAGAATTGTATAATCACGTACAGGTCCATCGGTTTTTATAGCAAGTTTGACGAATTAAAGAATTGAGATTGAAGCTTTGAGAAAAAAAAAAGAGAATTGTATAATCACGTACAGGTCCATCGGTTTTTATAGCAAGTTTGTATAGCAAGTTTGACGAATTAAAGAATTGAGATTGAAGCTTTGAGAAAAAAAAAAGAATTGTATAATCACGTACAGGCCCATCGGTTTTTATAGCAAGTTTGTATAGCAAGTTTGACGAATTAAAGAATTGAGATTGAAGCTTTGAGAAAAAAAAAAGAGAATTGTATAATCACGTACAGGTCCATCGGTTTTTATAGCAAGTTTGTATAGCAAGTTTGACGAATTAAAGAATTGAGATTGAAGCTTTGAGAAAAAAAAAAGAGAATTGTATAATCACGTACAGGTCCATCGGTTTTTATAGCAAGTTTGTATAGCAAGTTTGACGAATTAAAGAATTGAGATTGAAGCTTTGAGAAAAAAAAAAGAATTGTATAATCGCGTATAGGTCCATTGGTTTTTATAGCAAGTTTGTATAGCAAGTTTGACGAATTAAAGAATTGAGATTGAAGCTTTGAGAAAATAAAAAAAGAATTGTATAATCACGTATAGGTCCATCGGTTTTTATAGCAAGTTTGTATAGCAAGTTTGACGAATTAAAGAATTGAGATTGAAGCTTTGAGAAAATAAAAAAAGAATTGTATAATCACGTATAGATCCATCGGTTTTTATAGCAAGTTTGTATAGCAAGTTTGACGAATTAAAGAATTGAGATTGAAGCTTTGAGAAAAAAAAAAGAGAATTGTATAATCACGTACAGGTCCATCGGTTTTTATAGCAAGTTTGTATAGCAAGTTTGACGAATTAAAGAATTGAGATTGAAGCTTTGAGAAAAAAAAAAGAGAATTGTATAATCACGTACAGGTCCATCGGTTTTTATAGCAAGTTTGTATAGCAAGTTTGACGAATTAAAGAATTGAGATTGAAGCTTTGAGAAAAAAAAAAGAATTGTATAATCGCGTATAGGTCCATTGGTTTTTATAGCAAGTTTGTATAGCAAGTTTGACGAATTAAAGAATTGAGATTGAAGCTTTGAGAAAATAAAAAAAGAATTGTATAATCACGTATAGGTCCATCGGTTTTTATAGCAAGTTTGTATAGCAAGTTTGACGAATTAAAGAATTGAGATTGAAGCTTTGAGAAAATAAAAAAAGAATTGTATAATCACGTATAGATCCATCGGTTTTTATAGCAAGTTTGTATAGCAAGTTTGACGAATTAAAGAATTGAGATTGAAGCTTTGAGAAAAAAAAAAGAGAATTGTATAATCACGTACAGGTCCATCGGTTTTTATAGCAAGTTTGTATAGCAAGTTTGACGAATTAAAGAATTGAGATTGAAGCTTTGAGAAAAAAAAAAAGAATTGTATAATCACGTACAGGTCCATCGGTTTTTATAGCAAGTTTGACGAATTAAAGAATTGAGATTGAAGCTTTGAGAAAAAAAAAAGAGAATTGTATAATCACGTACAGGTCCATCGGTTTTTATAGCAAGTTTGTATAGCAAGTTTGACGAATTAAAGAATTGAGATTGAAGCTTTGAGAAAAAAAAAAGAATTGTATAATCACGTACAGGCCCATCGGTTTTTATAGCAAGTTTGTATAGCAAGTTTGACGAATTAAAGAATTGAGATTGAAGCTTTGAGAAAAAAAAAAGAGAATTGTATTATCACGTACAGGTCCATCGGTTTTTATAGCAAGTTTGTATAGCAAGTTTGACGAATTAAAGAATTGAGATTGAAGCTTTGAGAAAAAAAAAAGAGAATTGTATAATCACGTACAGGTCCATCGGTTTTTATAGCAAGTTTGTATAGCAAGTTTGACGAATTAAAGAATTGAGATTGAAGCTTTGAGAAAAAAAAAAAGAATTGTATAATCGCGTATAGGTCCATTGGTTTTTATAGCAAGTTTGTATAGCAAGTTTGACGAATTAAAGAATTGAGATTGAAGCTTTGAGAAAATAAAAAAAGAATTGTATAATCACGTATAGGTCCATCGGTTTTTATAGCAAGTTTGTATAGCAAGTTTGACGAATTAAAGAATTGAGATTGAAGCTTTGAGAAAATAAAAAAAGAATTGTATAATCACGTATAGGTCCATCGGTTTTTATAGCAAGTTTGTATAGCAAGTTTGACGAATTAAAGAATTGAGATTGAAGCTTTGAGAAAAAAAAAAGAGAATTGTATAATCACGTACAGGTCCATCGGTTTTTATAGCAAGTTTGTATAGCAAGTTTGACGAATTAAAGAATTAAGATCGAAGCTTTGAGAAAAAAAAAAAGAATTGTATAATCTCGTAAAGGTCCATCGGTTTTTATGGCAAGTTTGACGAATTAAAGAATTGAGATTGAAGCTTGGAGAAAAAAAAAAAAAAGAATTGTATAATCACGTATAGGTCCATCGGTTTTTATAGCAAGTTTGTATAGCAAGTTTGACGAATTAAAGAATTGAGATCGAAGCTTTGAGAAAAAAGAAAAAGAATTGTATAATCACCTATAGGTCCATCGGTGAAGTGTAGGAGATACAGAGCGGCGTAGAACGCTTCGTTGCCGGCGCACATGAAAAATAAAACTTGACGATTCGTGTAATAAACCCTCATTATCGGATTTTCCGACATATCTATGAATTTGTGGCTGGTCTTTCCCTGAAGGAGCGATCTGCGATAGAAACATCGGGAAAAATCATTTAAAATGAGAACTCCCCCCCCCCCCCTCTTTGAGCATCGATCTTACGGAAACGGAAAAAAAAAATGTTTTTTCTTTACGTGTGCAAGAATATCCAGTGGCAGGCTATGTCGATGGCCATGCTAAGCTGAAACCAAAATGCGTAAGATGGATAAAACATGCTGAGATTCACGAGAAGGCACATCGTGCCTACTCGATCCGTCAGCTGATCCAGTATAGCCCCAAATTTAGTGCTCTGATTGAAATATCTCGCGGCATGACCGTCGACAGCGTCCAGCAGAGCGCTGAGTATGTAACACCACGAGGCGACGACGTAATGCGTGGGCATAAAGTAGAAAGATATCAGCGCCAAGAACACTCTGGCGAAGCCTGCGAATGAAATTTTTTTTTTTTTTTCCCTCATCGGTCGAACATTCGTGTACCGATAAGCCTAGGGTAGTCGATATAAGAAAGCAGCGGATGAGCGAGCGATCAATATCAAGGGAAGCCTTTGAAATGCGGCCGACTAATATCGGACAGTGTCGAGAATAATTATTGTCAATCTTTGTGATCTATAAATTAATTGCAAAGAAAAATCCTAAATATTAAATTTATTTGGAAAAAAAAAAAAAAAAAATTACAGCTTTCTTATAAACTCGGATTTATGAGGCAAAAATAACGTGAAATAATTAATCATCGAGAATTCGGTGTAAAAATGAGTATTACGCGATTGGGTAAAATTTTTATTTGCATCAATTACCTATTATGTTGGGCACGAAAAGAAATATGTTCTCGGCTTCCGTCATGTTTTTATTTTTTGCGTATTGAAAAAAAAAAAAAAAAAAAATAATATCTGACGTTTATTTCGATAGAACGTTTTCCACCGGTTAAACGACGCGGCGAGTCTCGCTTATCTGCAAATATATGAGAAGTTCAGTTTGACCTCGTTATCGTTTGTTACCGGTAAAAAAACGAATATTGGCGGGCCTTCCCGGTTTATTCGGCGATACAAATCGACTTACAGCTCACACACCCAAAAGAAACAACGTGAAAGCACGAAAGCTTATTGACTCGTTTGCCCGCTCACGACGTACTGTCGCTCTTCTCCGCGGCGCTTTTTTACACAAAAAAAAACGATCGCGCATATATACAACGGACAACCACCACTGCCGCGACGTCAATGAATATATAGGTATGGGATGGGTAATATAAAAAAAGAATAATCGTATCGAACGCCCGCGCGTGAAGGAAGAACAAGAGCTTTTGCGAGTTCGAGATTTATCGATCTTGTGACGGCGCATCTGGGATATCCAGGGCTGTAGATCATTCAAGGTCTTCATTCATCTCTCTCTCTCTCTCTCTCAGATTTATAATAGTCAACGAACAAAATTTAATGGTTTAATGAACCTTTTTAATTAATCGTTAATCAAATTACAAAGGTCTTCATAATCATCCATTAATATATAACACACTGCAAGGTTTTTACTGTAAACCAGATTTACCGATGATCCATATATATATATATATGAGATTCATGTAAAATCCATTTCGTATAATCACTACAGATTCATACACGAAGAAAAATACCGTAAGAATTAATTTTAAGTTTGTAAATTTTTAATATAAATTCTTCAAGAACTAATGTGTATAAAAATGATTTAATAATTCAGGTATATAAATAATGTGTCCGCGTGTATTAGAGAATGAACAGCGCCTAACAATTTTCCGTTCCGCTTTCGGATGAACCTCCATAAATATCTAAAAAAACCCGGAGATATCAGATCAAAAATTGATCCTTCCGATGTAAATCGTGCCCGTTAATATAACATTCGTTATAACATTTATTCAAACTGTTACTCGGTTCCGCTTCTTGAACTAAATCACAAACTAGGAAATTTCACTCAAATCACCATCGATAGTTTCACAAAGTTCTCTCTACGGCCCTGCAAGTCCCCCCCCCCCTCCCAACATTTTCGGCGAGGTAAAACGGCTGGTTCTCCCGTGCCCCCCTCCTTATACTGCCGTCTGCGCAAAAGCACACCTTACTCGTGGCTTACATATATATATATATATTTCTGTATATTTTTGTGTATGTGTGTACCCGAGGAAAAAATATATCGTAACGCAGTTGTGCGTCAACTGTATTCAAGCCTCGGTGATGATGAGGCTCCTGTATACACGTGCATTCCTGTGTATGCAATGAGTGATTTGGATACCGGAAGAATAAAAAGAAAAACTTGCTCGTGTCTTAATTCATCGATTATCGACGACTCAAGCCCAGAGTGAAATAACGCAGGGTTTATCAGCGGTATATAGTGCTCGTGGTATTCTGCCTATCTATCTCTCTCTCTCTCGCTCTTTCTCCCATCTACATATTTGCAAGCACGCACACACACGCAGGAAGCAAGAGTTTCGGATGAAACTCTGCCGTTTCTCGTGATACGACCGCGTAAGAAGCGCAAATTTTGTAAATATAACCAGTGAAATATCCGATGAACAATACGAGGAGATATGGTGTCTCGGATCGAGACACATGTTAATTCTAAATTTGTGTTCCTTGAAATTTCGCGCGCGCGCGTGCGCGCGTGTGTGTGTGTGTGTGTGTGTTGCAACAAAGTGACGAGAAAATAAACGCAGTTTGCCTCTCTGACTTGAACGATCGATAACTTGTCAAGAGAACGCGCGCGTCGGTGAATTTGTGTGTGTGTTTGTGTGTGCGCGATGTTTTCAGTCAACCTTCTATCTCTCTCTCATTTGTACAGAACTAAATGAGAATTCATGTTTGATAAAAAATAAAAAGGTGACAGAAACACGCGAAGTTTTCGCGGCGACGTTTCGAGTGCCAACATAGTGATGGGGTCCTAAAATGTTGGAATGTTTCCGCGAGATGATGCTGCACTTGTGATTATTATGTATTTGTAAACGAAGATCCTCTCTCTCTCTCTCTGTTTCTTGGGATGATCGAAGGCGCCCTGCTGTGTCGAGAAGCGATATTAATCTAATTTTTTTTCTCGTAATTTGAGATTTCGCGATCTTCCTTTTGATATTTCGATAATATACAGAAAAACAAAAATAAAAAATAAAAAAACGATTTCAACATCCACAGCAACGCTGCAACGTTTTCCACATGCCCGAGAATCGTGTACGAGCGGGGATTAAAAACAATAATTATTAAAAAAATGCGACAAAATCGTGTTTTTAATATTTCCGGTGGCCATTTTGAATTTATCAATCTTCCATTTGACTTTGAACAATTAAAACCCAGCTGCATTGTGTTTAAACTTGACGAGGACTCGGACGACGAAAAGACTTGATTAAACTTTTGAATCTTTTGTTGTTTTTTTTTTCTTCTCAAGAAAACGCGGATTTCAATTATCATCCTGTGGATTACATTACTCATGTAATTGGATAATCCTGGGAACAATTTCTTTTTTTTTTTTTTTGGCTCGGCTGTCAGCGTTATTCCAGTGAACCAACTTCGTGTGTCAACACACGCCGACTCTGTACTTTTTCTGAACTGCATCGTTTAAAAAAAAAAACGAGAAATAAAAATCTGCGCGTGAATGCATTTTTGACGTTGCAAAGGTGTACATTGGCAACGATAATCCTCTCAGAGTACGAGAGAGTATGAAAAATCCGTATTTGGGAGGGGGAAAATGATCTGAAACGCGAGAATGAGTCTCGTCGATGGATGAAAAGATTCAAATATTTCGCTGATTAACGAACATTCGTCTTGACATACGAAAAAAAAAAATTATACAAATTGAGACCTCGAACAGTTGTTTTTATTTCATTATTTTCTCATTTATTGTCACAGCGAATGTATAGTCAACGGAAATCTAACACAAAAAAAAAAGAAAACCCCGTATGTGATTCTATATTTTGAGGTTAAAAATCTCAGCGCCATCGCGCGCGTGAATAACGAACAGCGAAAAAAAAGGAGAACTATCTCGCTCTCTATCTCCGAATGTACGTGCGTTTGCTTTCAATCTTTGAACAGAATATCGAAACAACTTAGTTTCTCGTAACATTTGACAGCTAACGTCGCAAATAACCTCGTACATCGGGAAAAAGTATTTTTTCCATTATTTTTTATTCCAAGAGAAGAACAAAAGACGAGAGAGAAAAAAAAGGAAAACGAACAGGATAAGCGGACGGTGCCATTTTTGTTTTTTTTTCTGCCCCTTCGTGCAGTTTCGTGTGCATGTGTGTGTGTGTGTGTGTGTGACAATTGGCAATCTTCAAAGGCGCGAAATCGCGGGTTTAACCTCAAAATACGCCCCGTCGGTCATCACACAGCTTCGTGTGCATCGAAAATTGATAATATACTCGTTCATCTCGGTATGGTGAGCGTCAAAGAAGAAAAAAAAAGCTGCGACGATGGTGTCGAGTGACTTTTTGGAATAATACAAAATCGTGTACGATGTATCGAAACTACAAGTTTAGTTCGTCGACGTTGTATTCGTGATTTGTGCTCACGCGACTATATACATACATATATATGTATATATATATGCGTGTGTGTGCGTGTGCGCGAAAATGTCGTTTCGTGTCTCGTAAAATGATGCATCCAATACCGGTATACATCGGACAAGGTCATTTATTTTGAAATTTATTTATTAATTGAACCGAAAATCCAAATTTATCGTTTACGATCGATCTAAACGGAGATTGCCGAAAAAAAAGACGCGATACAAAAACCGGAAGTGTGATTTAATCGCGAGAATCAAGATTGGGTTGTCGTTGCTTTTCTTTCGTTTTTTTTTTCTTTTCTTCGCTCGTTAATGCTGAAAAACGGCGACAGAGCTACCCGGCTACCGGGTGATACTGTTCGTTTGCTCTGACAGTGAAAAAGAAAGACAAAAAAAAAATGACGAATTGGCTATGAGCACGGCGAACGCGGCGCTTTCAATACCGTTAAAAATGGCCCCAGGGCCGGATAATCGTCAGGAACCCATGGCTCCTGACAAAATTGACGAGAAACAATCGGATATCGTGACAGCGACGAACGTGACAGCGGTAACATCACCAAATCCGGACGTTGCCGTTGAAACAGCAGCGTCCACAGCGACGACGTCAACATCGGGAACTAACACTGTCGTTTCTGCCAGTAACAACAACAATCACGCTGTCACGTCGTCGTCGTCGTCGTTGTCCAGTGAAATTATCGTAAATTCCACGAATACGGATAACAATGCTGCCGAATTTCAGTGCTCGAGCATTGTCGCTAGCGGTGAAAATAAACAGGTGAGATCACCGAATTGAAATTAATATCGATATTTTTTTCCCCACGAGAGATCGTATATTTACATTTTTTTTTTTTATCTCTGACATGCTCCATCTTGAATGTTCGTTTTTCCGGTTACTTTTTTTTTTGCCGGGAATTTGTCCAAATGGGTTGATGCAAAAAAAAAAAAAAAAAAAAGTTTACGGATGGTCTCATTTTTGTAAACTTGAACGAAAGAATTTGTAACGTTTCTTAGTTCTTTAATTAAGCACAGCTACAATGAAAGTTCATGAATTTTTCGCATTACGCCCAAACAGACGTTTTTTCGTCGCAGAGCGAATGGTTCGGACGGCAATGTTTTTATAGAGCTACGAGAATTATATTTGTAGCTGCACAAAAAATACCGAGCTATAAAATGATAAGCTAGGGGGAAAAGAAAATTTTAAAGTTGAAGAAAAAAGGGAACTTGTTAGGTTGGAAATTTTTGGGAGACTTAGCAGCCAAATTTGATTTCGATATTGCGCAAAGAGGCGGAACTTAATTTCCGCCTCAAAGATTATATTCACAGGTTCAAACGGTCAACGCATATAAGTACAAAGTTGTCTGTTGAGTTAAAATTAATCGATTGAGTTAAAATTAGCGGATTGTATTAAAATGAGTGGATTGAGAAAAATGAGTGGATTCTTTTTAAAAAAAAATTGCCTGAAAATTCTTAGCCGGATACTCGATGAGGTGTACGACTATCTTATTAAATTCAACTTACGGATCTGATATTTGTTTTATTTTTTATTTTATTTTTTTTTTTTTAATATTGGCAATCGCGGAGTCCTCGTACTTGCAAAATTATTCATTGAATGACATCGAAATTTTCATCGTTGGAACGCAAAGAAAATAGGTTTTTGGTTTTTAAATCATTTCCGGCATTGTCTCGAAGTCAAAAATCGTTTAAACCTTTTTTTTTTTCGCGACCTGGGGCCTAAATATGCCAGAAAAGCGTTAGCAATACTGAAAATGATTTTTTTATTTAAAAAAAAAAACTATTTTCGTTGAATTCCAACGATTCAAATTTCAACATCATTTCATTGACAAAAGCGCATAGCTTGTTTTCCAATAAATTTCTCTCTTATTCTGCTGCCGTTATGTAAAACAGGAAGTGCTATTCTCATAGCGAAAAATATTAACGAGAAATATCAAAGTTTTTTTTTTTCAACTTTCATATTCTTTTTACGCTCGTCTTGAACCATTGGTCGAACAAAAGCTCGCAAGGCTTCGCGCAATATAAAAGATACAGAAGTACATTTGCGGCGACGTATCCCAAGAAGTCGAAATTAGTTTATTTTATCATGGATGGTAAATCATCCGGAGATTCTATTTGCAAGAAATCTGAACATGCGTCTAAAAAAAAAATTCAAATTGTAATAAAAGAGTCGATGACCCCGACGCGTCGAAACAAAATTTATCTCTCAAGTTACTCGAGAAGCGATGGCTCGACTCGTCAGTAAAATTTTAATCCGATAGCGCACAAGACGATTCATTTTAGGCTCTCTCGTGCGCACGCTAAATTTCAGGAATACAAATATTTCGAGGGGGGGGGGAAAAGAAAAAAAAATATTCGCAAAGCTTGATTTTGGCCTTTGGTCAGAAAAAAAAAGTTTAATTGTTAATATAAATAATTTTTAACCGGCTAAAATTGGGTTGAAGCTCTCGCATACATGTGAAGTACACGTTGGTCCCTGCGGGTGATTCCGTGCGGAACTCACATGCATAATGAAAGTCTAACCTTTTAAGGAATTGTATTCCTCAATGGCTACAGAGACCCGCCTTTGATAAACCTTGACAGTCACGGGTAAACTTGCCTTAACGTCTATTCTCACGAGCGCACATATACACACACACACACACACGCAAACACGTAAGCATAGCCACATTCTCTTGGGTGTATAGAGCCTCACGAATGTGCTCAGATTCACGTTACAGCATACATGCGGACTGTATAAAACTGCTGCAAACTTTGTTCTATGTATACACACACTAGCTCTGTTACGAGCCTGTAATTTTCATGAACGTAAAACAAGACACCTACAGTTTGATAATAATTGCACATGTTCCGTAATATCATGAATTCCTTTTTCTCTCAATTTCAAGCAGCAAAAGCCATGCGCAGGCTGTTCAATTTTTATTTTCACCTTTTTTTTTCAATCTTTTTTTCATAAACTATAAATCTTTCATGAATAATTCAGTATACATCGGACACTAATCTATTCGACCATCTGCATCTCGCCTACGGTCAACGCTTATTACGTGAATTTGCATTAAAAAAATCCGTGTCTCCGTTACTATACCGCATATATGTATATATCGTTCGTTGAATGACGTGGTGTGGAGCAAATCGGGTCTCTTGAAAATCAAAAAATTTGAAAATCATTGATTTGTCGATCGAGCTATTATTTTTCGTGATTTTCCTTTGCTATCATTCAAAATGTCAAATAAGACGACTTGAGAGAAAAAAAAAAAAAAACCCTTATGCGTCCACTGTGATTGATTTGACAAAATTGAAATGTCGAAGGGAATTGGAACTATAGTGGTGAATTTATTGCTCACAAGTGGAGCAATAAGTTTTCTCTGTTTAGATTGTAACTTGTCCAAAAATTACTACAACCGTACAGAATTTGAGATTTTTGAAAACAAAAAAAAAAAAAAAAATTGACAAATGTACCAAGTTGTAAAAATTACCAAGTAACCGTCGAATGGTATTAAATTTCGTGAAAATCAGTAAAAGAATTTGGATTTTGTTTGATTCATTAATTTTTTTTTTATTTTTCAAAAAATTACACGTAACGCTGTAACATGAAATGAAGCAACCATAAATTATAGTTGATTATAAATGCAGTTGATTATAAATATAGCATCTACAAAAAGAGTTTTGTATACGTGATATTTTTTGAGTTAATAACAAGAAACTTGCACATTTTTTCCAAATTATTTCATCTCGCTTAAAAAGCTCCTATAATCAAGTGGATTTTTGAAAAATTCACATTAATTTTGACCTTGCTCATGGAGGAAGTAAAAAAAAATCTAGAAAGACTACTTCTAGCAATCCCCAGACTATCGAGCCAAAGAGAGAGAAAGCGCGAGAGCGTGAGAGGGGGAGGAACAAAATGCTACGAATAAAAAACTGTACATTGCCATATCATTTTTTTTTCGATCGCTCACAATAAGCTCCCCCTCTGCGAGAAATTTAAGATTGATCAATATATACTTTCTCATGCTGATTTCGTTGGTAATTATAAATTCTCTCGCCATTTGGCAATTCTACGAAAGATTATCAGTGTCACGACGTAATCACGCGCGAAACATGTTGGTCACATGTCGTACTTGTCCCAATCTGCAATAATGTAACGTTCTCTCTCTCTCTCTTTCTCTATCGTTGCCATATTTTAATTTGAGAATGTATATCATTTACCGCAACAATATTGTAACTTTGAGCCCCTTACCAACGTAAAATAACTTCCTTATCTCCGCTTGTGATGCGGTTTGCCGGCTATCGTTGCTCGATTCGCCGACCAAAGCGACGTTTACGAGTATGTAATAGTAAATTTAGGGTTTAAAAAAAGAATCGAGTTTCTTCGCGACGTCGGGCGATGACCAAGGAGGAAAGGAGCGAGAGAGAGAGAGAGAGAGAGAAGATGAAATAAAAAAAAAGAAAGAAAAAAACACCAAGAAATAAAATAAAAGTATATATACACAACATACATATGAGAGAGAGAGAGAGAGAGAGAGAGAGCGCGATGAGAATGACGACAGGGCGCCGCGAGGGGCGTTTGAGAACACTGAAGAAATCGCTGCTAGGCTCGCCCCTGTACTGTCCTCGTATTCCCCAGTGTAATGGCGGCGGCCATGCTGAGACGAGCGCGCCGCGCCCGCTTGTCGGGATTTATCTTTTAAAATTACATTTATTTTCGTACGATGTTTAAAAGTAAAACGCTAATGAGGCCCGGCTGAAAAATTTTATATCTTGAATTATAGTGATACGCGTTTGTTCATTATTCTTTCGTTTTGTTTTTGCGAAAGACTCGAATTGTGTGTTCCCTGTGAGAACGTTACGCGCAAGAAGGAAAAACTACAGTAGGGTCTTCTCTCTCTTTCTCATTAAACCGACCCAGGTGCCCTCTAAAAATATATAAAGCTCTGCGCCGGCACGCAGTGCAAAAGCATCAGTTCTCGTTTCGTTTACATACATTTTTTTTTTTTTTCGCTTCCTTTGTGTCACAGTACGCGCCCCCTTGGACCTCCGTACGTTTATTCGCACAAAAAAAAATTTCGTACTATCGATATGCGGCCAACGTTTTACAAACGTCTATCGATTCCCATCACCCCCCGTCCCCTCCCCTCACCCCCTTGCCGCACCGTCATTGTGCCACATTCAACGAAAATTCTTGTGTGCGAAAGACAAGAAAGAGAATGAGAGGAAAGAGAAAAAAAAAGTCCAACAGCACGGAAAATCCGAGTGGGTTGCGAACATTTCCAAATGAGAATGGTCGACTGACGATCTTTCGTGTCGCGAAGAGCTAGAAAGAGAGATAGAGAGCGAGAGGCAGAAAGAAAGAAAGAAAGAAAGAAAGACACGCACACACACACACACCCACACACACCGCTAGCTTCCGTTGATTTCGAAGAGGGAGAGAGAAAAAAAACACAAGAACAAATGTCGTTCGGTTTAAAAAAAAAAAAAAAAAATGGTATTATCAATCGAGACTCGTTCCACGGATTTTTTTTTTGCTTCTCATATCTTATCCGTGCACTAGCGATGATTCGCGATCGTTTTTTTTTTTTTTTCCTCTCGTCTTTTCATAAAGGCTATAATTGTGCTCTTTTGCCGGAACACGGCACTGTAAATTTACATGGTCGCGTCGTTATACGAGCCCGCTCTGTGTGTGTTGTGTTCGTCACTTCTTGTTGCATAATATTGCTTGTACCACACACACGCGCGCACACATACACACACACATTAGCCACAACAGTTCGAGATATCTTGTCTGGAATTTTAGCTTCTCGAGATAATTGAGTTTTATCTTATCCGAGTTTCACACCGTCGATTCTTCAACGTGCATCCTTGTAATTCGATTAAGTCGAGACCAACTATTTTGTTGAGCCTGCGACAGGGGAAAAAAAAAAAAGTTTCACTGGAAATTGCAAAAAAAAAAAAAAATAATTCGATTATCGAAACGCGTTTTGAGGATAAAATTTTTCATTTTAAATTTTATGCTAAATTATTGCCCGTTCGAAGAGAGTACGTAACGCCGGATATTCATGTCGCAGAAATGAAATACTAGATAGCGTTTTAGAAGTGCTTCGACGATGCGGATTATCCAGAAAATTCGATTTAGCGCCTACCGCCATTTTTTCCATTTTTTTTTTTTTAATTATAAAAAAAAGTTCCCGATGCTTCATGCAGCAAAATTTGGATTTATAATTTGGGAATGAAAGAAGAAATGAGATTCACAGCTTTCGTTGGATGTACCGCGAGCAATTCTTGTATCTTTTGCCCTGTGCGGCCGGCTGGCCAGTTCGACCGACGAGATCCGATAAGTGAAACCTTAAATTCACTCTCCCGATCTATCTATATCCCCGCAATCATTGAACTACTTTACTTCTCTTTCACCGATTGACAATGATTTTTCGCGTATAAAAGAGGGGAAAAAAAAAAATTACGAAATAAAAAACAAGCGATAAAAATTATTGTTTCATAGTTCAAGGCTCAGAGCGATAGTCAATGATCTTGAAATTTGCATCGTTGGAATCCAACGAAAATAGGTTTTGAAAATTTTTTAAAAATAATTTCCAATATTGCTAACGCTTTTTTTGAGCACGTTTAGGCTCCAGGTCGCGAAAATCAAAAACCGAAAAAAAAAAAAAAAAAGGTTTAAACGATTTTCGACTTCGGTACAATACTGGAAATTATTTCTTTCTTTTTTTTTTTGAACCAATTTTCGTTGCATTTCAACGATGCAAATTTGAACATCATAATAGTCATAATTTTTTTATTTATTTTTTTTATTTTTTTACTATTCTCCCACGGAGGATGCAATGCCACAGATGCACACGTCCATTCTGACGTAAGCTTGCATCATACTCCATAAATGGGAAAGAACTTTTAAACACTCGAACGTTTGGCTGGCATACTTTCCTTATTTGATTGTCGACTTCTGGAGCGTGTTTTTTTTTTTTTTTTTTCATCGCCATATCCGCGCTGTTAAATAATTTCCCCATACGCTCTTATCGTTAATTAGGGGGGGGGGGGGGGGGTCGTTTACCGATGTTTAAAACTTTTGGGCGTGAAAATTGAAAATTAAGATGCTTAACATAGAAATTTGCGTCCGATGCGCATCGAAGTCTCGAATTCCCTTTGTCGTTGTGCTATTTTTGACGCCGCTCGAGGATAAAGCTGCACGAGAATCTCGAGCTTGGAAATATTCGTTATATCCGCCCAAAATTTCGCGGCACTCGACGAATCCAAACGCAACAAACAGAGTTGTTTTAAATTCCAAGATACAATTGAATTTGACTGTTTACGCAGAGGCGCTATTTCAAATACACAATTACGTGCTTATTTTTGCTATGAGCCATTCCGAGCTTCGTAATGAATCATTCTCAGGCCGATAAACGATAAAAATATTTTCTCAGCTATAAAATCGGTTTCTCCAGTTCGACGGGGGGTAATTGTCGCCGAGTGCATACAATTATGCCTTTGTATGTACAGAGAAAAACGAAAAAAGTGGACACGCCGATACTATCGCAGCCTTTGAAACAACGAACTTTGACCTCAATTATTCCGCAAGTTCAGGAATGTTCCCCCCCCCCCCCCCCCCCCCCTTTTTTTTTTTCTTCTTCCATGCGCAAAGAATAGACGAAAATTAGCTGGGATCTGCAGGATAGGGACGTAAGATACATAATCCATTATGTAACGTTTTATTTCGCATTGTAATCGTGATTAGATTTTTTGTTGTCTCTTTTTCCATTCTTTTCGAAACACCGATGCAGTCTCAAGGTCACTTGTCCGTGCAATTCGCAGCTCTTTCCTGGCTTGTCCGGCAACGCGAATTTTTATACCCAAAAAAAAAAGGAATTCGTTGAAAAATCGGAAATCGAAAAATTATCTCGGCTATCATGACGAATAGTTTTGATTTTGAAAATTTTTTTGTTCGTTGATTCAGGAGGAACCTGCCAAGCTTTCGAATTTGAACGAGGGCGAACTCCGTGCCTTGCTCGACGAAGCTCTAACTTACAAGTCTCCCAAGGATCGCAAAGGCAAATCGAACCTTTTCAAGGTGACTGAAATAAGAAAAAAAGAGGAGAAAAAAAAAAAAAAAAAATGATAAACTAAAACATTCGTTCGTTCTAATCGTCATCGTGTCTCGTATGTACTTGATTAATTGATCAATTAATCAATTTCTCCAGGAACTTTTACAGGAGGTAGAAGCCGATGAAACCGAGGAGGGACGTCGTATCGTAGCGAGCTCGCGCTGCATACCCGGCTCGAACAGACGAAGGCACAAACGTGATTCGGTCTCGGAGCGCCTCACGCACGGCGGTTCGTTGCAAAATTTGGCTCAACCGATAAATTCCGAATTCGACAGTAGCTTCGCGTATCTCACTTCGGGCTCGAGTCACACTTACGGGGGCGGCAGAAGAAGGGTCAATAAGAAGCACGCCGGGCCGAGTGTCTCGGCGAGGCAACGAGAGGGCGGCTCGCTGCCGTCTAACGTAAACGCATCTCACAGTCTCGCATCGCTGGCCAATTTGGATCTCGTATTTGACAAAAAGGTAAAAAAAAATCAATATATAAATAAATAAATAAAAAAAAATTTTCTACAGGCATCGCTCATTATTATATTGAACTTTCGGATACGTAATTTTCTTTTTTGTCGTAAAATTTTTAAATAAATCCAATTATGGTGATTTTTTTTTTTTTCTAATCGTTTCTCTCTCTCTCTCTCTCTCTCTCTCTCTCTCTCTCTCTCTCTCTCTCTCTCTCTCTCTCTCTCTCTCTCTCTCTCTCTCTTTTTCCTCTTCTCTTTCGCTCGCTTCCCATGAAACACGAAGAAGAGATTTTCCGAGGAACGTTCGGTGTACGATTGGACAAACAAAGAGAAATCAAAATCTTTGGACAAGCCGTCGTACGGCTGCGCGAAGAAGGAGGAAAAGGAGAAGAAAGAGGCAACGAAGAGGGACAGCGGCAATGCTGTAATTCCGTGCGAGACGGAGCTCGAGCTGCGCGAGAAGAAGAGCGTCAAAGGAAAAACGGCGGCGACGAATGAGATGCTCGAGTCGGATAATCCACCGCCCGAGTACAAACCAGATTATATGGTCATTGATTTCGATTTTGAGGTAAACAACAATTTTTGCATTGTTTTGGGTTTTTTTTTTTCCCCCTTCAAACACGATTTTTTCTTTCTCCAAGCGGTGCTCACATTAGATATATTGGGGTGTTTCAAAAAAAATATTTTTTTTTTATTTTTCATGCTCACGCCCCTCAAAACTTGAGTTTTGAGAGAAAAAAAAACATTCTCGCGAAGAGAAAGCTCTGTAGCTCGAGTGGAAGTCGCCGCTCATTGGACGTTTCTAATTATAACAGCCAATTAACGTCTATGACGAACTTTTTGGAAGGAAAAATTTGAGACCATGAGGATTATATTTCGAATTGAGAAAAAAAAATTTCATTAAATAAACTTTCGTTTATTCCGAATTTCTAATTTTTTATAAAAAATTCTAAGCAATTTTAAGTTGAACAGCTTCGTGTGACACCATCGTTGTTCTGGATAAAAATTTAGATCGAATTTTATTCGTAACAATAATTTTTCGATTTAAAATTGTTTATAAATTGTCACAAACAATTCGTATGTGGTGAAATTTTTTTTTTTTTTTTTGTGATAATTTTTCGTTCTTGACTCAAATACGTGCTCCATGGTTCTTTATTCTCTTGCTGAAATAAGAAATCATTAGTCTCAGGGAAGATGGTATTTAAGCAAATTTATTCACCTTTAACCATTTTTCCGCTATGACTTTATGCAAAAAAAAACTCAAAATGTCATTTATTTATTTATTTTGAGTAAAGATTGATGCCAATGACGTCTTTTTACACGTTGTTCTAAATAAAAATTTACCATCGTTCTAAATAAAAATTTAGATCGAATTTTATTCGTAACAATAATTTTGCGATTTAAAATTGTTTATAAATTGTCACAAACAATTCGTATGTGTTGAAGTTTTTTTTTTTTTTTTCGTGATAATTTTTCGTTCTTGACGCAAATACGTACTCCATGGTTCTTTATTCTCTTGCTGAAATAGGAAATCATTAGTCTCAGGGAAGATGGTATTTAAGCAAATTTATTCACCTTTAACAATTTTTCCGCTATGACTTTATGCAAAAACAAAGAAAAAAACGAAAAATGTCATTTATTTATTTATTTTGGGTAAAGATTGATGCCAAAGAGGCCTTTTTACACGTGGCATACGTTTTTTCGGTAGGAATCTGCGTCTAAAAGTATGTATTGCGCTTGAACTCGATCCATGGTTAATAATGAATTAAATTCCGCGAACAAAGCTACTCTCCGTTCAGCAATATCGTTTACAACTTTGAAATCATTGAAGATTCTTTTTATTTGAAATACAATCCCCATGGTCTCAAATTTTTCCTTCCAAAAAGTTCGTCATAGACGTTAATTGGCTGTTATAATTAGAAACGTCCAATGAGCGGCGGTTTTCACTCAAGCTACACAGAGCTCCCTCTTCGCGAGGATGTTTTTTTCCCATCAAAACTCAAGTTTTGAGGGGTGGGAGCATGAAAAATCAAATTTTTTTATTATTTGAAACCCCTAATGTATATATATATTAGGGTGTGCGGAAAAAAAAACAATTTTTTTTTTTCGGTTGCATCCACCAAAAAAAGTTGAAGTAAGGTAAAAAAAGAAGAATCCTAAAACGGGAGGTCAAAAAAAAATTATTTCGAACGGCATTGCATTTGAATATTTTCCATAAGAATAACACAGGAAAATATTAGGATTTCCGAATGTGGTAGTGCAACTCGTCAGAAAAAAATCACACAAAGATGTCATTAATATATTCTCATGGAGAATCGAATTCCCTACAAAAAAATTTCTTACGAAAAATTAGCTCGGAACAACCGTTCAAGTGGAATATAACGCGAATGAATATAGTGGAAATAACGCTGTCTGAAATTGAATTGATAGGAAAAAAAATAATTCAAAAGGCTGTAAAAATCGAATTTTTCGCTTTACGAAAAAACTTTTTGGGGGTTTTTTTGTAGAGAATGTTCAGCTCTAACATACTTGCATGAAATTCTTCTCAAAATATTTCTCCTATACAAAAAAAAATCAAGTACAACAAGAAATATAAAAGAAACGACGTTCATCATTGATCGTGTTTAGAAAAGCTTTATTCAATGAATTTGGTTTAATAAGATAGAATAGGTTTTTTTTACATTATAATGCTTAATAATCATCGTTTCTTTTTTTTAAGAGTCTGTTTGTTGCAATTAGGGTATTTCTATCGATAATTTTGCACTATGCCCAATAAATATTGTAGCTGCTCTTCGTTTTTTTGTTAATGAACCGTTATATGCTTCTATCAAAGCGACGTTGTTAGAGCAGAACATTCTCTACAAAAAACCCCCGAAAAGTTTTTTCGTAAAGCGAAAAATTCGATTTTTACGGCCTTTTGAATTTTTTTTTTTTTTCCTATCAATATAATTTCAGACAGCGTTATTTCCACTATATTCATTCGCGTTATATTCCACTTGAACGGTTGTTCCGAGCTAATTTTTCGTAATAACTTTTTTTGTAGGGAATTCGATTCTCCATGAGAATATGTTAATGACATCTTTGTGTGATTTTTTTCTGACGAGTTGCACTACCACATTCAGAAATCCCAATATTTTCCTGTGTTATTCTTATGGAAAATATTCAAATGCAATGCGCCGTTCGAAATAATTTTTTTTTGACCTCCCGTTTTAGGATTCCTCTTTTTTTACCTTACTTCAACGTTTTTTGGTGGATGCAACCGAAAAAAAAAATTTTTTTTTTTCCGCACACCCTAATATATATATATCTATATTTTCTCATTCATTGATCTCACAGGTCGACGCGATAAGTGATAGAAATGCGATATCTTCGTCGAGCGGATTACAACGACCGCAATCGTTAGAGATCGAGGATGAGGAGGGTACTGAGATGAAAATAATTGAACCTCGACGTACAGCCGTCCAGGAGGTTATAACGCGGGGTGGAAATTTCGTGGCTTCGCAGACACCGGTCGACACGGCAATTGAATTCCCGTTGCGGGAGCAAACGGGCAAACAAACGGAAAAATCGAAGGCATTGTCGTTGAACGGTACGGAGAACGCGGGATCAACAACGCCGATACAAACGTACAATAGCGTGAAATGCGTTGTCAGCGGTACGGTTAATCTAACGAGCACACAGCAGGGAAAAGTGATAAGCTCGAGCCTGTATTCGGTGATGCCAGTATCCTGGCCGTCGCCTAACATGGGTAAATTAATTCGTTGAATTGTTTCGTTTTTTTTTTTTTTTTTTTTTTTTTTTTTTTTTTTTTTTTTTTTTCTTGCTCATAGAGGGAAATTTTGATGTCATGGTGAGATTATTCCTCTCTCTCCTCCCCGCTCCCTCGAAATTATTGTGCCAGAGAAAATTTTATTTTAATTCACAAAATTATATATTGAAAAACTAAAAAAAAAAGTCCTGAATGGCAGTTTGAATGATAGGGGTTGACTGAAAAAAAAAAAACAGAATTCTTCGTATTTCGCGGCAATAATTTCTCTTTGTTAATGATTTTTGTTGCAACGCACGAAATCATTGAGTTTTTATGAAATTTTTATTAATACACACATACACACACGAATATATAAATATAAATATAAATGTTAGGGTGGCTAAAAAAATGGGGTTTTTTTTCCTCAATAATAGTTGTTAGAAAGTTGGAGTGCGATGAATGAAAAAAACCTCGCGAAAGGAGGGGGCTGTAGCGCAAAATTAAAAGGTTGCGCGAGCAACTTTTATATTTTTTTTTTGTAATTAAAAACGAAAAATCATGATTTTTATTCAAAATTAAGGAAACAAATCCAATTTTATTTGGAATTGAAGAAGGAACAAGAGTGTCATCGTTGCTAATTCAAAAAAATAGAAACAAAATTCATACAAAATTTTTTTCAGTTATCGATGACGAATATCTTTTTTTGACACAAGACGCGTGTTTTTTTCCTGTGGTCTTGAACCACTTGCAAGAGATATTCCATCTGTTTTTCGTCTTTCGTCAAGTTATTCTGAAATTTTTTTTATTAAAAAAAAATCAAGAAAGTCGCGGGATGAGTCGAATTTTTGGAATAAATGACTTTTTTGTGGCAAAATCATTGAGATTTTTAGACGCCAATAGATTAAAAGCATTTTTGGGAACCGTAACCCGTTTCGTATTTTTTTTTGCCGTCATTTTCAGTCCTCTTTGCTGATTCTACGATCTTGGATTTCATTTTCAATGATATCGCGTCATCAATTTGACTTATCCCCGTGACTTTCTTGATTTGGACGTCGAGCAATGTGCCATTCGACAAATCGTATAAAAACTGGCCAGACTGTATGCAACGGTATCTATATTGTCGATGATGCACCGCAGCGAGGGGTTGAGTTAATTAAAAAAAAATTCAGAATAACTTGACAAAAGACGAAAAACAGATGCAATATCTCATCGATACCCGCAAAATAGATTTCCCTATCCATAATTGTCACATCTGAAAAAAAAATGTTTGAAATAAAAAAAAAAAATTTTACCTCTTGTTTGTTCTTTAATTATAAATCAAATTGGATTTTTTTTTTCAAATGTTTTTTCGTGTTTAATTACAAAAACATAAAAGTCGCTTGCGCAACCTTTCAATTTTTAGCTACAACCCTCTACTTTTGCGAGGTTCTCTCTTTTATCACACTCAAACTTTCTAACAATTATTATCAAGAAAAAAAAATATCGATTTTTTTAAATATATATTTAACTACCCTAATATATTATTAATAGTTGATAATTGCTCTTGTACAATTTTTCGTCAAGATATCAACCTGGAGTTTAGCAAATAATCATTTGAACAGAGTATAGAAATGTTTGGTATTGAAATTTTGGGGAAAAAAAAAGAACATCGACAAAGACGTTTGGATATTTTATGAAATTTTTAATTTTTTTCGTGTAATTCCTGTAATCGTGCAAACTCCAAGTAGGCATCTCAAAAAAAAAAAAAAAAAAGAAGAAAAAAAAAAGTGCACGTTCAATGGCACAACGTAACGTGTATATATATATATTTGTGTGCAGAAGCCGCCGTTTCGAGATTAACGGCGCAGCACATGCCGTCAGGTGAGAAAAAATCTCTCGATGAGAATGGCAATGCCGTGCAGGGTCACAACGGTGAGCGTAAAAAATCACGAAGAAAGCACACCCAGGAGCCCAACGTAATTGTATACAAAGCTGAGAACGTCGAGGGACATCGTAATATCGAGGATATAGATACGATCGTCGAATTCATCGAGAACAAAGAGTCGAAGGGAAAGAAGGGCAAGGCGAGCAATGCGGTGCGCGTAAAAGCGTCCTCGGGAACGAAACCGAGGACCCGGGAGAAGGACTCGAAGAGGGAACAATTATCGGCAAAATTACAAAAGTCAAATTCACTCGAGGAAATATCGAAGACGAAATTGGAGGATCTCACGGCTGAGAAGAGCACTTGTTCGAGCGGCGCTAGCAGCATATCGAGCCAGCATGGTGAGTCGATTCATTCTTTTTATAGAAAGAGATATTTCTGTAGAGGCTTATTTTTTTTTATTTTTTTTTTTATTTTTAAGGGGCTACCCCCACTTGCGACTTTGAAAAAATCGATTTTTTTTTTATTGCATGTCTTTGAAGCATAATTATCTGAGAATATGGCCTGAAAATTTCAAGTCGATCCGAACAAAACTGACTGAGATATGAGCGTTGAAAGAGATGAATCCGTTGTGTAAACGAGCGGCTGGACTAAACTTTAAACGCGTTTTTCTCGAAATGGCATTTCTGAAGTCGGTGACCAAGATTACTCGAACGCTAATGAACCGATCTTCTTGAAATTTTTCAGGCTTATTTAATACGTAAAAATGTAGTCTTTAATCGTTCGATTTTTTGTTTCGAAAAAAAAAATGGCCGTTTTATAGCCAAAAAACGGCCGTTTTTTTTCTATGTAAACGGCCGTATTTATCTATGAATCGCGGACAATAATTGGGAGTATAAATGAAATTTTTTTATTTCAAAATCTGGTAGTTTAGGAAAAAATATTTAGTACGTATTTTTTATTTTTTTTATTTGAATCAAAATTGCCGTTAATATAACAAATTGAAAAATATAACATTATGACGTCACACATGTTACGCTATATCTATATATATCAAAATCCGTGAAATTAAATTGCCTATAACAGGTGCATCTGTCATTTTTAACGAAAAATTAAAAATACGTCCTCATTATTTTTACTTACTCTACATTATGCGCCTCAATGATTAAAAAAAAAAAATTCATTCATACTTCTAATTCTTCATTTTATATATGTATCAGATTCCCGGTACATATTAGAAAAATCATTATTGATGCGATATGAAAAATACTTTATTTGTTATTGCAATGAAACCTTTTTTATTTTTAAGGAGACGTTACACTTTCTCGGTCGAAAATTTAAATAATTTTTATTAAACTGATGAATTAATGAAAAAAAAAAAAACACATTTTTGAGTATAATTTTTCTGACATATATCTTGAGTCTTCGAATACAAGAAAAAATTTTAATAGAATTTTTAAAATGATTTTTTAAACGGGTTTTTTGCAGCCTCATGAAAGCCATTTTGAAAATTTTGATCCGCTAGCGTGCACTGGAACGTCTGAAAAAAAAATATATATGTATTATTTTGTTTGAGCAAAAAATCACGAAATGATGGACCTTCAAAGTTGATGGTCTCAAAAATAGCATTTTTTTTTTTTTTTTCGTAATAAAAGTTAAAAGTTGAGGAAAAAATGGACCAATCTTATTTATTCTAGCATATACTGGGGCTATCGTAGCGTAGAATAACATATTAAAATTTCAGACTGATCGGTTTAATGATTTTTAAATTATCGTGCACGCCGATTACAAAAACGTTGCTTTGAGAAAAACGCGTTCAAAGTTTTGACATTATTGAATGAAATTATTGACAATTATTGAATGAAAATCTTATTGAAATATAATACTTTCAGACAGTCTTTCTAAAAAGTCGATTTTTCCGACCAGAGCAAGTGTAATGTGCCCTTTTAATTGCATTTTTCCATATTTTTCCATCGTACGCGCGTTACTGTAACTTTTTTTTTTTTTTTACAAACCGGGTGTCCAATGATCTGGCGATTCACGAAAAATCTTAGATATCATGAAATTCAATGAGACCCTTTTAAAATTTCATGAAATTTTATTAATAAACCTGAAAATCCATATTTTCAAGTACAGAGTAGCCATATTTTTTTTTATACATGTGTTATAAGTTATAAGTTACTCGTAATAGGTAAAGCGGTACGACATTCTTATGTTATGTAAAATTTTCTCAGCTTTCTGAAAAAAAATATGGAAATTTCTTTTGAACTTTGGGCAATGGCGAAAAAACGACTTTTCAGATCATAATCTCGATATGAGAGTCTTTTACACGTATATTAATTAGACTATGTTACTTTTTTCAGAGTTGAGATTTTTTAACAATTTTTTTTTTCAAATTCAAGCCGCCAAAATTAAATTAAAAAAACAAAAAAGTATCAAATGAAAGAATTCGATAGCCAATGGTAGCTAAAAAAAATGGAGGCAAAAATCTGAAAAAATTATGGCACGTGTTTTTCAACACAGACACCAAACTGTGTAACTTACAAAAGGATCCCCTACAGTGAAGCCCAAACTTGGTCGATAATTCATGTTTTTACTCATATATATATATCATATATACTCACATATATATATATTTGTAGACATAAGGACATTAATCAAATGCAAATATTTTCCAAAATCGATTCCTTCGAGTTTAAAAAAAAAAAAAAAACTCATCGGTCGATCAATCCGACAAGCTCCTATTCTATTCAAATTTCAGTCAGCCAAAGTTGGGTATTTTTTCAACGGAAAATCACGGAAAAGTCGGGGAATTTTTTTGCTTTTTTTTTTTTGTTTGTTTTTTGTTGCCCACCCTGTGAATGCTCAAATGTTTGCCGATTTCACGAATCATATCGTGTCAAACAATTTTGACCCTAAACTTGACGCAACGCGGTTTGTCCGCAGGAGCAATAAACGTGGCGCTTCGCCGAGCGAAGCAACGCAGCACCGGCGATTCGACGGTCGATTCGCGGGGCGATCGAAGATCCTGGGGCACCGAGGAGGGACAGTCGATCTATTGCAACGACACGGGCGACGATTACACGACCCGTAGAAATTCAACGAGAAGAATGAACAGCGAGGCCGAGACGGAGACGGAATTTCTCGTTGTTACGAAGAAGAAGAAGAGTAAAAAACAGCGTCGAAGCTCGAGCGGCGGTAGGGCACAAAATTTGACAAATTCGGTCTCGTATCTGCAGAGAAGCGGTGGCTTCGTCAACGACTACAGAACACCATTGTCCCCGGAATTGCGAAGAAAATCGACCAGCAGTATGCCACCGAGGTAAAAAAAAAAAAAAAAAAACAAACAAAAACATCACTAATTAATCACTAAAATTAATTCGATTTTTTTTTTCATTTTTCATGCTTCCCGTTTGCAGCGACAAATCGGACAGCAGCGATTTGGATTCGGTTCATTCGCTTCCGGTAACCTCGAATTCCTCGAAGCATAATTCAACGAAAAACGCGGCAACGTCGCCGGGCGTTGGTACGCCGCAGGCGAGTTACGCCGATATAGCTCGTACGGCAACGATAAATATTTCGCAAAGCGTCGCATTGAATATCACGACGATTGTACCGAATATGCTTAACGCGGTCTCTTGGCCAACCGTACCGGCCAAATCAACCTCCGAGCCCGACAAATTTCCCCAGGATTATTATCCAAGCCTCGACGAGCTCCAGCATACCGATCGTAAATTGCGCCAGCACGCATTCGCCCATGCGAATCACGGACAGGGAATGAGTCTGAGCTTCGAGAAACCGACCTCGCCGATTCTCGTTAAAACGAAAATCACGACGGAGACGAAAAAAGCCGAGGCACGCGAGGAGGCTATAAATAAAAATATACAAGTATTCAAGTACGTCCAGGATATCGAGAAGATGCATCAGTGCTTGTCGAGTCAGGAAAAAACGGAAAAACAATCTTCCGGTGGCGTTAATTTATCAACGAACAACAACAACAACAATACGAGCAACAACGAGACAATCACGAATTCGGCATCATCGAAATTCAACAGTTTGCCAATTACGAGCAACGGTCCGCCGGATAGCGAACCCAGCAGTCCCAATGATGGAAATATCCTGACCAAAGACGCCAACGCGAATGCAAGAGTGAATTATAACAATCGTGCGCGAAGGAATTATCAGCAGTGCGGCCAGACGAGTCATCAATCGACGTCTCAGGAGTCCGTCGGACGCGTCGATGGACAAAGGACAATCATGAATTCGAGCATTACCGAGGAAATCAACAGAAATTCAACGATATTGGCCAATCATCGTGACGAAAGGGATACGAAAAAATCCATAAATTTGCAAAATTCATTAACGTCCCAGGATGATGCGATGCATGAAAAAAGTTCGACGAAAACGACGAAGCTATCAGCGACAAATGCGAGAACGACGATTAATCAGAACAGCGTTTCTCCCGTTGATTGCGAAAATTCATCGAAGAGCAGCGCGAAAACCGAGCGACTCTCGAGAGCGCTCAAGGATCAGCCACAGCAGCAGCAAAATATTACGAAATCGGAAATCGTCAAATCATCGTATGCGGCTAATTCGAGACGCCTCGTCGAGCCTAACGATCGTAGTTTCGAGACGAAGCAGCGCCTCAAGTATCAGCAGAACAGTGGAAAAATTGACAAGGATGGTGGACGAAAGAGCAGCGCGGATTCTCAGCAAACGACGAACAATCGTAATTCCGTATCCTCGAGACCGGCGGTTATTCTTATGGATGATAATTCCTCGGATAACGCGATAAACAGCGATTCATCGAGCGAACTGACGTTCGGCTTCGAGGTTAACGAAAAGCTTTTGCACCCGGAGGACAGCAGCAGCGAGGAAACGCGAAATGACGAGAGCGCGACATTAACGAAGGAAAAAAATCAAATATTCAACAAACCACCGCCAAATTTTGACAGACCACCGCCAATGTTCGATAAACATCATCATCATCATCATCATCATCAGCATCAGCAGCAGCATCAACACCATGTCAGATACGAAAAATTTCCGGCCAACTTTCCGATGCATCCGTCGCACATGCAATCGCAGCAGCATCATCATCATCATCATCATCATCAGCATCACGGTATTCCGCAGCCGATGATAACGACAATGCCATATCTCGGTTATACGCCGAGATTTCAACCACTGCCCGCTTATCAGCAGCCACCGCTCCAACAATCGTCCAGTATTATGGAAAAGTATAATCATCAACCGAAGGAGGATTTCTCGGCGCGTTACGTAGCCCCCGAGGAGAACGTCAACGTTCATAATTACAATCACGACAAGATCGTTACATTCGTTGGATTGGGTGAGTCATATGTAGTTTTTTTTTTTTTTTTTTTTATATTTAATGTATATATTGTTTATTAGACTGTTTCAGAATAAATCGATAATTTTTTTTTTTTGCTTTACACAATCTTAAACTGTACTTGGACATAAAAAAATAATCCTCGCGAAAGGAAGGGCCGGTTCTTCAAGATTTAGAGGTGTCTCGTCGGACTTTTGTCATTTTTATTTCGTTAATACGTGAATAATTAATTTTCATGGACGGAACAAACGTTTTTCTGGTCCTAAAATGATGAATATATTCCAAACTTATGTATAAATACTGAATATACTAGAAAAAAACGATCTTGATGATCGCAGCAACAACTATCGGTCGATATATACGTCGATGAATGCAAAAAAAACAAAAAAAAATACAAAAATCAATATTAATAATCTCCTACTTTCCTTTTAAGGTACTTCCTGCTTTGTACTTTCTCCTACAATTAAGTAGGAGATTATTAACTACTGATAAATAACGTTTTTAAGAAAATTTTTATAAAAATCGTAATTAATTGTTTTTTCATTTGCTATCATGTTTTTATTTTTTTTAATCAATCATAAAGTCCTGTTTGCTAATAATAATAATTTGTTCTCGATTGACAATGTAGACTAAGAGTTGAATAATCATTAATGTTATTGAGAAAAACGATGCGGGGTTGGAAAAACAGGCGTGCAAAGGTACCCGCGCGCCGATACGACGTGCCGCGCTGGATAAATTAATTTATCTCTACCGGTAAACATAATTTCTCCATTAATAAAGAATACGTTTTATATGGAAAATTTGACGTAGAATACGATGGTTGTATTAAGAAATCGTTAAAATTTGGGGGCCATGGTTAAAAAATTGATTTAAACATTTAAATTGTTTATAACAATATGAAATTTTTTATAAATTTTTTTGAAAATATTTTTTTCTCAAAATTCACTCTTTTATCTTCAAAATGAAAAAAAAAAAAGTTTTCTCTAGCTTAAAAATAACCGGAGTTATGAATTTTTGAAAATGAGTCTCCAAGGCACAAATCACGAAAATCTCAAACTTTCAACCCCCTCTATTAAAAAAAAAAAAAAAAATCCTCGAACGCGTATCTTTTTTTTTCAACATAGAACCCGTAAAAAAAGTTTCAGCCAAATAAAAAATGTGTCAGTCAAAATGGTGTTCGGTTTGTAAAAGAATTAGTCATTAATGAAATAAAAAAAGACAAAAGTCCGATGAGAGATACCTCTAAATCTTGAAGGACCGGCCCCTCCTTTCGCGAGGATTATTTTTTTTATGTCCAAGTATAGTTTAAGATTGTGTAAAGCAAAAAAAAAAAATTATCGATTTATTTTGAAACAGTCTATTGTCTATATATTGTATGTTTAGCCTTGACGCAGAAGGGAAACCGTTAGCTTACGCGGACGACACGGCAGTACTATATGTAGCCGAAAATTGGCAATTATTAGGTAGCAAAATGGAAAGAGACTTAAATAAATATATATATATATCTTGGTTCAACGAGAACTCACTGACTATGAACATCGGAAAGACCGAGATCATGAGATTGGGGAGCTACAAGGGCAGCATAGGGTGACTGAAGCAGTGAATGAACGCCTACCAGTGAATGAACAGGCTTAGTATTTCAATTAAACGGCAGAGATATGATTTTATTATCATGAAGAATTTTGGATTTATAATGAAGTGAAAATTCTGAGAAAACATCTAAACATCATGTTGTTATAACCATCTGACTGTGCATCGAATACCAAAATATTCCATATCACCTGGATAAATCTTTTTAAAAAATATGTAATCATTTTTTCTGCGTTATACATTGCTTCAATTATATTAATGAATTTTTGGTCAAAAACCCAATATTGTTTGCGATATATGGCCGTTTATTCACTGGAAAGATACTGAGAGTTAATTCATTGGAATTTTTGTTCATTAACTGGGGAATTGGTAATTTCGTTCATTATAATTTTTTTTATACAAAATCCTTGCGAACAGGGCACTTGAAATATTTTTTTTTTTTTTAATTCTGTGAACATTGTTCTATAAGATCTAATTATCTCATAAAGAAATTCGTAATAAGTTAAATTATACGGCTTTATCGAAATAGAAAAAAGGCTTATGCGTTCATTCACTGGTTCAGTCACCCTAACTTGTAAAAACCCACTGATACTACAGACTGAAACAGAGCATAAAATAATACAATTAACAAGCTCGACTGAGTACCTCGGTGTCGTGATTGACCAACACTTACGACGAGAAGAACATATAATAACTCTAGTTGAAAAAAAAAAAACTTAGAAGCCTCCCTTTTACCTTTAGAAAATTGAGTAACATCCTGAGTAGAGAGAAGGTCATTATGGTGTATCATGCTCTTTTCCAGTCTGTATCGACATATGGAATAGTAGCGTGTGGTGGTGCTCACGAAAATGTCATGAGAGCGTTAAGCATGTTGCAGAAGAGCGCTCTGAAAGCGATTTAAAAAAAAAAAAAAAAAAAAAAAAGATAGACTTTATCCTTCAGAACGACTTTTCCGAGTAACTCGAACTCTCCCAGTACATAGAATTTTCGAGGTCCCAGCAATCATGCAGCTAGTGAAACACAAAGGTTTAAGTTTTTATGAGGGAAGTACCAGAAGCGCAAACAACTTACAGTGCGAAGCAAGTTAAAAGGAAAAAAATAAATAGGACGAAAGGCGTACGATTGTATTGGAGTTAAATGCTTCAATGAACTGCCAGTAAGCTTCAGGGAAAAATGGAAAAGCAAGAACTTTAAAAAGCTGCTGACGGGTTACTTGCTCTCGTAAACAAGATTAAAAAGGGGAAAAAATATATATATAAAATAAACAAGATTAAAAGGGGTAAAAATGTATATATATATATATACATATACATAAAATAATACTAAAATTATTTTTATATGCTGCTGCTTCTAAATTAAAATCTTATAAAATGATAAAGTTTCTCTGTTTTTATTGCATAAACAAAATGTTACAATAAGCCTACAAGGGCTTTTGCGACCCACGGAGGTCCTAGAGGTGAATTCAGAAGCAAAGATAAAAATGAGATAAGACTGTGATTATAAAACAACTGTGATGTAAATGAAACTGAATGTAAATCTCTAGGGCAAAAGCATCCATTGAATGAATAAAATAAATTAACATTTATAAAATATTAAATATTTAAATTTAAACATTGGGGTTTGGGGTTTGGGTTTTCCCAAATTGACTTTTTTCACTTGGTTATGGGCCAAATCATTAGTTTATAGCCTAAAAACAATTATGAAAAGAAAAGAAAAAAAAAAAAGTTATTAGAGTTTTTATTTTTATACATTTAACATGCTGTCATAGGGAAATTCACGCATTCGACAGATTCAATTACAAAGTTAACAGAAAATACCGTTGATATATAGATGAAACTTCATGAGATATAAGTAGAATGTTTGAAGAACATTTTGCATGTTTGAAAATATTTATTGATGGCCCATAAGTGCATAAATAAATAAAATAATGCCAAACTTAATTGACCGCCGACCAATATTTAGCAGATATGGTCAACGCCTTAGGGTTAGCGCGCAATTTAAAATATGACCCACTCGATGGATCATCCATGCCCGAGGATTTCTCAACGTTCTCAGTGCAAATTATACATTGGATATTTGGGAGAAAATAATTAATTATTCAATGCAATAGATAATATTAAACAATTAATTATTCAATGTACTAAATAATATTACTTTAAAAAAGCTTGAATTACGCATAAAAACGTCGCTGAGAGAAATATGCCATGTGCAACGTTGCCAGATAAATGTACCAAGTCAGTCAAACTCAACAGCGCTCGAGCTTAACTATAGTTACGTACCGATAGAACTCCCTTAACCCATGCCCGAATAACGATACTTTTCCCATTTTATTAACATGGAAATTTTGCACTTTTTAGACTTTATTTTTTTTTTTCACTCGCTGTATTCGTTACCTCATTGAATATTGTTGATTCTACTACTGTTCTGACATATTTCGATGGAAAATTTTTAACATTGGTGGAAAAAAACAAATTTTTTTTTATAAGTTTTGAAACGATCAAAATTTATTTTTACCGTATTTTTCAATAATTTTCAAATATTTTTGAATTCATCAACTTTCCAATGCTCTTCATCTATTCAAAGGTCGAATATTTAGCCTTTTATACGCTCTCATTATTGTTTAATATAAAATTTTGAATAAAAACAAATTTTTCATCTCAATTTCGAAATTGTATCCTTTAACACCGTTCGTTGGTAGACCGTGAAAATTTTAAGCTGGGATGTAAAATGTCGCGATGTAAGAATCGTTTGGTGGTCTCGATTATATTATTCCAGTCCGGCTATTCGTTTATGACGTGTGATTTTTCAAGTTGAAAAATCATTTAAATTTTGAAATCTACAAGATATTTTTTTTTTTTTTTTTTTTACAAAATCGTTCAAACCCTACAAGCTGAAAATGTTCGCGTCGCGTTTTCCAACAGATTGAGACGCTTTTGAAAAAAAAAAATTATGACAAAGCAATATCAAAGTTTCAAATTGCAAGATTTTTTTTCCTTCATCTGAACTCTGGGAAATTCATCGCCGACGCTGTTTTCTTTATTTATTCAATTTTATTTTCTTAATTCACAGCATGGGACGCGGTGATGCGAGAAATGCCAGCGACAGCGGCAACTGGACGAGTACAGTACTACAGTGGACAGTGAAATAATTGACGTCGACCAATGTGCACGAGAGAGAAAGAGAGAGAAAGAAAAAAAGTACTTTTTGCAGGCGCGATGAAAGAGTAACTATATCGGCGTACTGCAATTTACGTGGAAACCGTTCTACCGGAAGGAAGCGAGATTTTCGACGGACGTGTGAACAAAAAGGGTGAGAGAGAGAGAGAGAGAGTAGTAAAACGTATTATCCGCGATGAGAAAAAAAAAAAAACATTACAAAACTCTTCAAGAGTAACGTACTGAACGTCTAAAATTTTTTTTCTTAAAAAAAAACAAAGGGTAAAAACACTTGAAAAAAAAAATATATATATATATATATATATATATATATAGTAAAAAAAAAAGAAGTAAAACTTGTGATGCTCGAATCGTGTTAAGATGTTTGAACGACGAGCACAAGAGTTTCCTTACCGGGGCTTTATCGTCCGAGACAAGATTTGCCGGGCTAGAGTATCTCCGGCGGTACGGAGAGAAGAAACGTGTACATAAAAAAAAAAGAAAAAAAAAATACTATAATAGGTCGAATCGTGTGACGATAAACTTGGCAAAACTACGATTTTTTTTTTTTGTTTTTTTTTCCGTTATAAAATGAATCGAGTGAAAATTGCCCCGTGACTCGTTGAGACTTTTGATCGAGCTGTTCGATGCATAAAAAAAAAAACAAAAACAACGAGAATCAAGTGACAAAAAAAAAACTTTATTCGGATATGCGCGCTTCGTGAAGAACTCTCAAAACTCGGAAAAAAGAAAGAAAAAAACGAAGAAAAAAAAAGAAACCAGAGTGTAAATATTTTGGGATGCGGTGTAGTATAAAAGGGCTTGGAGAAAGATTTTTTTTTTCTTTTTTTTTTTTTTTTCTTTGTGTTAGCGCGCGTGCTCGTGCGTTTGATTTTGGGTAGGGTGCATGCTGGTCATTCGTTTCGCGACAACGCGGCTACCGTTCGACGAATTTTCGGTCGAAAATAAATAGCGCCGACGCAATTCGAATTCCTCAATCGAGACTCGGGGGCCCACGGGTATATTGCAAGGTGTTGGACGGAAAAAAATTGAAAAAAAAATAAAGAACGAGGAAGAAAAAAAAAATTGAGTGAGCGATGCAGAGACATTTGAGAAAATTGAGGCAAAGGGACACTGGCTTGTCTGGGACAAGATTTCGAAAAAACAAAGTGACATTGATGAACGACTTCAAGAATGAACAGAAAAAACAAATATTTATATTTAAAAAAAAAAACAAAAATCAGTTCGGAATTTCGGATCCCGATTATCCGCTGAATTGTTCGAACAATCCTGGTCTGGAAAAAGGAAGAAAAAAAAAGAAAAGAAAAGAAAAATCTTCAACGAAGATTGGGAAGATTCGACTTTTGCCTTCGCGCTTAGAGAAAGAAAACAATAAGAAGAAATGGGAGCTGGGTGGAGAAAAAAAAAACGGATAAACTTTGACCGAAGGCTAAAGATATAAATAATATTGAAAAAAGAAAGGAAAAAAAAAATTATAACGAGGCCATAAAATTGTTTCCAGAATGAACGTAGAACATTCGTGGATTCGATTAATGTCACGCACGGACCTTTGTGTATAAATAAATAAATATATATATATATCTATTTACAGACACACACACACATACGCGCACACGCGTGCATGTATATGTGTATGTAACAGTGTGAGATTGACTGTGGTGATACGCGGAGCAGCTTTTTCTTCCGGCTGCGGACAAAAGTTGGAAAATTCATGCGTCGAAACGGTGGATTTGCGCGATTTGGATTATATAGGGAGGGGGGAGGGAGCAAAAATTAAAGTCTACGATGAAACGAAGAATCCTTGAGCTCGCGAAGAGTCAAGAAAGGACTGAACGCCTTATAAGCGACAGGGAGGAGGAGAGATTGTGCGCATGCGACAAAAAAAAAAAAATAGCGCAGAGTTTTCATTGTACGGACACGTTTATTTAATTAATTATTGAATAACTAATTATTAAATACCGAATACGATGAAGGGGAGAGGCAGAGAAGAAAAAAGGAAAAATTAAACAAAAAAAAAACATAATAATAAAGATAAAATAAAAAAAAAAAAAACAAAAACAAAAAAAAAACAACGCAAAATAATCGAATAAACGATATACTTGCTTGTGATCCTGCGACTCGGGCCAAGTGGCGGATGTGATAATGGCCGAGTCGTAACGCTAGTACTTTTCAACACGAAGCTTGCTGTTCGAACACCCAAATTATGTATAATAGCACATATACATATATATATATATATATATATATTTAGTGCGGTTAATAAAAAAAATGACGTTTTTTTTTTTTCAAATTTTTATCGAGATCCCCCGTAACGAGACAATATATCTTTAAAGTTGAAGCTCGTGGCAAAAATCTTCAAGTTCAAGACAAGTTCAAAAAATGCGTCATTTTTTTTTTTCATTAACCGACCTAATTAGTGTGTATATATATATGCGCGAGTAATCTTCCATATCGATAAACGCGACAAAGTCTGACGTGTGTAAACTTGTAATAAAAAACCAAACGTAACATTTCAATTTCATCTTTCGAACATATTTTTACTCAATTTTTGTGTTTTTTTTTCTTTTTCTTTTTTCTTTTCTACGAGACACACAAATTGCGTGGGGTCCTCTGAATTTTATTATTTCAAGCGTAAAAACCTCGCATTGTTTTAAGCGTAGGAAAAAAAAAAAAAAAAATATAACAAACCGTTCACGCATTGCCTTGCGATATTTCATTATATATTAAAATTCATCAAATCTATTGGCCTAACTTCGTGATTTTAGTGATTATCGTGATTTTTTTTTTTCGTTAAAATTAATGCAATGGGCGGGGGCATTGTTTTTCAATTCCCCCGATCATTCTCAATCAACCTGCTGGTTGGGTTGAACAACGAGGATGAAAAGAGTCGAAAGATTTTGAAACTCTGAGCCCCCCAGCCACTGTGAACGTTCATTTCTTCATTAACGACAAAACAATCAAAACTCGCATCTATTTATTTCACTCTTATCTTTTTTTTTTTCTTTTTCTTTTTAGTTGCATTTATCGATTAACCTACAGAACTTTTCATTCAATCTGAACCTTCCGAACAGTTTTTTTTTTTTTTTCTTTATCATCTTGAGTTTTCCTCGCGAGGAATTTAAGCATTCTAACTTCAATGATAATGAAAAAAAAAATATATATGTACATACAGTTCGAACAGTAATCCTAGTGAACGAAGAAAAAAAAAAAATTATAAAAAAAGAAAAAAAAAACAAAAATGTGCAGTTATATGAGCGATTGCGACAACTTTATCCCGGAAAAAGATACCGAAACAAACGAAAAAAGAAAAAAAAAAAAATATGTGAAGCCCCCGGGTGAATTTTTTGCGCGAGAGAATGTTGTCTATCGTCCGTTTAATATTAATGATAATTAATCCTTATTAATTAAACCATTGAAATTTGCTAGTTCTATTTTTTTTTTTTTTCCCCCTTTTTGTTTTCTCTCCTTTCACACGGCGAATAAAATTTCTCGAGAGTCTTGTGCGCGATAAAGAATGAAAAATCTCTGTTATATTGTTTATGATTTCATTCGGATTTGGAGAGAGGGAGAAAAAGAGCGAAAGAGAGAGAGAGAGAGAGAGAAATTAAGAACGATGTGATTGGAGCTGGGAACGCAGCCGAAAACCGAAGAGATCTTGGGAATGTTAAGAATGAAAATATATGAGCCTTGTTGCATAGTTGAATGTAAATCGAAGAGAAAGAAGAAAACCAGAAAAAAAAATATATATATACATATATATTTCTTTTAAAAAATCTCACGTTTGAGGGATAATAAACGATTATAGCGATGCAGTCGATCGGTAGATGTTACTATCGTCATTTCAAATCCAAGTATACAACAGGAAAAGCTTTATTTAGTGTTTTTTTTTTTTTTTTTGTAACATCAAAACCACACTCTTTTTCTTATTCTTCTTCCGTTGTTTTTTTTTTTTTTTTTTCATGCGCGCATCCAGATTTCTTTTCTCAAGCTCATGGTAATTTCGAGAAAAAAAAAAAAAAAAACACCAAATCTTCGGAAAATCCTAGCCGGATGCGAGAGTGCTTTTCAATGTTGTTTTTGAATTTTGTTGAAAATCCTTCGCGCGTTAGCCACTTCGGTGTGAAATATATTTTAATCGCGCGAATTTTCGATTTTCTCATGCTTTTTTCGAATCAATGTAAAAAAAAAAAACGGTTGGGTGCTTCACATTTTTCGATTTAAAAGAAAAAAAGAAAAAAAAAAAAAAACAGCAATGGCCAGGTGCCGTTCATTCGTCGAATGTAAAATGCCTCGCTCGATGCAAAAGAAAGCGTAAAAATACTTGAAAATAATTATAACTTATAAAAATGGAGCATAATCGCAAAATTGCTATCGTCGTGACGAATGTATGGTGTGTTTGAAAATATGAAGGAAAAAAAAAAAAATCAAATAAAAAAAAAAGTATGCCCAATATATATATATATATAAATAATTGACATAATATATCGTACTGGTTCTCAAGGCGATGCGAACAAGTTCCGCAATCGACCCGGGGGGGCCATTGTTCCGTATAAATGCCATGTGAATGATAAAAATGACAAATCTCTGTCATTCTGTATGACTTTTGAGGAATAATCCTGGCACGTGACACATTTTTCTTTTTTTTTTTTTTGTTTTCTCTGACCCTCGAGCCCGTAACCGCGCATTGTTTATCAGATCGACGAATTTCATTGCTCCGTAACTTTCCGACGAATGCGCATTTTTGGATTCAATTATAAAAGTAATCGAGACGCCCCCCGCTCTGTCGAAGAAAAATAACTTATTGACGAGGAGCAAAATTTAATCGTTAAAAAGTTATTAAAGTTTACGAAAAAAAAAAAAAAAAAAAAAAAAAACGTGTCACGAAGAATCGGTGAAAATGTCGTGTTTCGGTTGGTTCAGAGTACAGACGAGACAAGGGGGACCTGTAACGCGTGATCAAGACACGTCAAACTAATTTTTGCACGTCTAAAAAAGAAGAAAAAAAAACCCAAGATTGTCGAAATTTCGTTAAAATTGAAAAAAAAAAAACTCTTTTTCCCACCGATTTTCGAATATTTCACTTTTGCTTTCCTTTTATCTCCAACTTTTGTTATCCCAATAAACAAAACGAAAAAAAAAAAACATTCGTCAACGAACATTCCCCTATATATGAGCCTCGTCAAAAGTGATTTTTTATAAAATTTTCCTCTATCCACCGTCATTAAACAGCCATTGCGTTTTGTCCATTAAAGACTTTGAACGATCTTTTGCAAATTGTGTTTATTCATAATTCGACGTACACACGATAAATCTATTCGTCATACGTACGAAAAAATTCGTGATTTTTGGTCGGTGAGCGTAAAAATTTATTTAAACAAAAAAAAAACGAAAAAATACAAACATTAAGTATTTCTAAATCCGGTAGACGGCGAATTAAATGCCAAGGTAGAATTGTCTCGGTTGTGCTTGAGCAAGAGTGAATATATATATATATATCGATGAAAAGATTGAAAGATCTCAACGGGTTAGCCTTGTACCACGTGTACAATTTGTTATTTGGTGTAAACCATTTTTTTTTTTTCTTTCTTTCTTTTGCAAATGTACATATTAAAACGGAGGAAGATAAAAGAAAATAGGAAAAAAAAAAAAAAATTTAACGAAACCTATCATTAATTATTAATAATATTTACTGTCAAGCTATTCGAGTTATTCGACTATTAAGATTATAATATCACACGATACTATTATAATTAGTTGAAACAAAGAAGAAAAAAAAAAAAAAAAAATGAAAACGGACGAAAGAAAAAAGTAGAAAAAAAAAAACCTAAAACCTATTGTGAGAATGTGCGTGTACAGAGAATGCAAAGCGTTTGTGCGAGGTTGCGGCAAAAATAATGAGAGTGAGAGAGAGGCTGTGTTGCCCAGCTTTGGTGAGAAAATGTGCAAAAAGGATGTTGCCAACGTTTAGTGTGCTGCCAAAGTCCTTTTTTTTTTTTTGTTTTTTGTGTTTTCTTTATTTTTTTTAATTTTTTTTTTTTTCGGTTAGAGCATAATGCGGTACGAAGTAATATTCGTTATCTTTGTCAAGTGCCTTGAATAATCCGACCTACGATCGGTCGATTTTAATCATGAAAAAAAAAGGTCAAATCTATAAAAATTAAAAAATCGGAAATTGCTCGACGAGACAAGTCCGAGCGAATTATAATGACTGAATAAGGCCGCGTTTAAATTCTATAAAATCGCAAACAAAATCTTCCAAAGCTCGATTTTTCTTTTCTTCTTCTTCTTCTTCTTCTTCTTGCACGGATAACAAGAACAATTGAGACATCATCGTGTACTTGAGATTCCCCAAATGAGAAAAAGAAAAGAAAGAAAAAAAAAAAAGGACTTTCAGGAAAAAAAAAACTTGTTGGCCGCGAGCTTGAAAATTTGAGTTGATCCGTCGAGAAAAAGCATCCGCAAAGGTTCCCCTGTATTACTTCTGTACTGTATATTATTGCCATTGACGTTACGTATTTCCTCCCCGAAAAGCCCGTAGGACCGCATTTCTTTGCCCTCGCCCCTCCACATTGTGCGCTGATGTAACATAAGAAAGAAATTTAAAAAAAAAAAAAAAAAAAAAAAAAAAATCAAAAAAAAGTATATAAAGTTAAAAAAAATTGAATAAACCAATGAATCAGAATGAGAAACTTTGTCGGGAAAACGTTTGTGCGCGTGTGTATGTTTGTAAATAATGTAAAACATCCGTAAAAAAAAAAAAAAATAATGGTCCCTCCCTCCGATAAATGTTGAGCTATTTTGTCGTCGAGGCCTGCGCGCCATCCTCGCCGCTCCCAGCTAGTCTACACGGATACGTAACGTCTGACCGACACTTAAACTATACTTTGTTATTAATATTGAAATCTCAGATTCATGCAAAGCTGACGACGGTAAATGATGATGGGAAGGAGAAAAAAACAACAACAACAACAACAACAACAAAAAGATGTCATGACCGGTTGAAAAAAAAAAAATGTATTAAAAATGTTAAAAGGAAAAGAAAAGGAAAAAAATAATGCTACTACGGAAAAACAAATGTTCTCAAACGTATGATGATGATTATTGATTATGATATGCCGATGATGGAGAAGTATAGGCGTCGCCATTTGGCCTTTATGCTGTTCTACCTGCGGTTAATTCAAGCTTTGCGCACGGTAACTGTGATATGTCGCTGTTTATTCATTTTATTGCATATATATACGTTCAAATAAAGCCACTCTCATACCGGATGTGATATACCGTTTTTTTTTTATATCGATACAAAGAGGTAAAAAAAAAACACTGCGGCTTGAGGTTTGCGAGAATATCATTCGGGCGGGGGGGGGGCTCGACGGTAATACGATTTCCAAATTTTGCCGAAACGCCGATGAATATATTCAGATTCGAATTTTCAAAATTGCGAAAGATACTTTTTTACGAATAAAAAATATTTGAAAAATATGGCTTGCGCTAGTTTTGTTTGTACAACAATCTGAATATATATGGGGAATTCCATGCCAACCTGGACAAGCTGCGACCCTCACCCTCTTTGATTTTTTTCAAATTTTTTTTTTCCTTGTTCAGTATACTCAAAGAAACACTTGTGATTTTTTTTTTTGGATTTTGGATTTTGCGAATTTTTTAAAATCATACATTTAGGATGGGATTTTCAAAAATTCGCCGAGTCAAAACAATCACAATTGTTTCTTTGAGTTTACTGAACAAGGAAAAAAAATTTGAAAAAAATCGAATTTTGTGTTTCCGAAATTTTTTTGAAATTCGATAAAAAGTAGAAGGAATCCGAGGTCCACGCGATCAGTCGTACATGAAAATGTTTGTTTTTTTTAAAAAATAATTTTTGAGAATTTTTTCAGAAAAATCAATAATGTCATACCCGACGGAAATCCGATTTTTGATGTTTAGGCAACGAGATCATTGAAAAAAAAAGAAATTATCCTTGATATATTTTTTCACTTCTAATGTAGGATTTTCAAAAATTCCCGGAGTCAAAATCACTTGAGAGTAAAATTAAAAAAAAAAAAATCACAAGTGTTTCTTTGAGTCTTATTGAACTAAGGAAAAAAATCAAAGAGGGGCGAGGGTCGCAGCCTGTCCAGGTTGGCATGGAATGCCCCATATATAATATATTTGTTTTAAAATTACCGAAAAAAGTATTTTAATCATCGTTCAATTGAGATTTTATAAGTATTTTCTCTTTCTATAAAAAAGAAATGAAAGTACGTTTTTCTCTAATTTTTTTTGGAAGTAAAATATTCATGTGAATTTAGTAAAATATGGTCATGTCTGAAAACCGATTTTTAGTTCTTTTTTATTTGAGCATTTTGGTTGAATTTTCAGCAAATTGAAAATATTTACGTGATAAAATTTTTTTTTAAATTGCTTTTGCAGGATATACATTTACAATTGATTAATTGTAAGTGTATACTGAGATTGCAAGGAAATTTAAGAGCCTCCCCCCTCTAATACACATTTTTCATCGGAATTAGTGAAATCGACCATATATCTATAATTATTTTTTATTATTACTGTTAATAATTGTTGATTATGAGTCATAGTTCGAGATATTTGTACTATATCATATATTATCCTTCCATTTTTAATTAATACGATAACAAAAAAGCTTGTATCATCGATATTAGCCAATTTTATTATTTTTTTCTATATGAGAATCGCTTGAGAAAAAAAAAATCACGACGAAACTCGTGACAATTCAGTTCAGAAAATATTATAATTTCGTTTGTGGCATTCGCATATTATTAGCTTCTGATTTTTTTTTGTTTTCTCTCCAACAGTCGAAAATTTTATTCGAATGAAGCTCATGTGTAATATAACAGTCAAAAATTTTACTCTTCAGCTTTCGTGTCGTATCTTGCTCATGAGGAGACAATTCCAAGATATATTTTAGCAAAAAGGTACAAATGGCGATGACAGCTTTGAGAGAATTTCAGTTAAGGATTCGTTGCAAGTTTGTAATTATATAGGTATATATTTCAGTAACGCGATTGGCTCTTGTTCTACAACCTTACTACACAAGTAAACGACAACTAGCGACGCTTTTAGCTATTTTTTGAAACTTTGTACCATGGCATTGGCTCTTGTACATCTATTGCGTATAACATTATACAAATGTTTTATCAATAATTGTCAATGTTTTACAATTTCCCATTGATTTTGATCGTACCGTAAAATCCGAGGGCGTACATACATAAATTTTAGAAAACGTAAAAACCCAACCGCGTTTCTGTAACTATTTATTCGTAAGTATATTTATTCGATATAATGCGTGCGAGTATAACTCGAGAACTATATATATTACAAACTGCTATAGCATGAAATTCATTATGGCAGGGTAACACCTCATTGTCGCGGGCATATGCTATTCATTATAAGAGTTCGCTGGGTCGAACCCGTGAAAAAGAGAGAGCGAGGCAAAACCGAATAATCCAGGAAAATCATAAAAGAAATATGCACATCGAGAAATATGGCATATATTGTTGCTTTTTATTTCTTTTTTTTTGTAATATAGAGACAATAAAAATAATCAATTGGGAGAAAGGGAGTTTACCCGATTGGAACTGTGCATGTGTGTGTGGCCGATGAGAACGAGAAAAGAAGAAAAAAAAAACTACTATATATACCCTCGATTATTTTGAACAACGGAGGCACATAAGTTGTACATGATTACGGAAAATTAAAGACTTCGCCATATGACTGAACGAATTGAAACTTTTTTTAAATTAAGAGAGACAAAATACCTACAGTCGGTAAGAAAATCTACAAAACGACATTTTTTCTTCAAATTTCGTTTGGGTAATTTTACGCCCGATAATTTTTTTCAAAAGACGGTGGATGAGGGAAAAGCACTCCCCTAAAGTATCATGCACGATTAAACCTAATTTACGTATAAAAACCTAATTTGCTTTTGACCCTTCCGAGATATATCACGTTCTGGTGAAAAATTTTATCTAGTGAATTTTTGGGGATTTTTTTTTTTGTTTCACGAACGTGCTTGGTACACCAAAATAAAAACTTAACCTCAAATATCACCGCTGTCAGCTGTCATTGTCAGCTGTATCTTGGAATTTACGCGATCAACGACAATGTAAATTGTTCGTTGAGCAGGTTTTTCTTTTTCCTTCTAAATAACAATTCATTGACAATGTCTTCGGCACATTTGTCGGGGGGACGAATAAATATAGGTCTAATACAGGAACAAGCGAGAAAAACGTTGCTCTGTTTGCTGGAAAAGTGTGATGGAACCAAGGTAATTCGAGAATTATCCATCAGAATTGTCGAAGAGTTTGTTTTATTTGAAAAAAATTGTTTTAACTCGACAAAATTTCAAACAGGCAATTGTTTGGGATCAATCGCTGGCTGGACCGACGGGTCTGGTAGCCAAATACAATTTACTCGAGGAGAATGACGTCGTCAAGATGTATCCTCTATGCGGCGGTAAGCTTCCACCCACAAATGTAGCCAACATAATATTTATAACGAGGCCACAGTTGGATCTGATTGACCTGATCGCGGAAAATGTTCATGGGTGAGCTGCGAAAAGTTTTAAAAATGTTTGAAAAAAAAAGTTTCTTTTTTTTTTTTTTTCTTCCAATCTTCTCATCGCTTCGTTTTGTCAAATTGTCGAAAAAAATTTCGTACAGAGAGCAAAAAAATAGCCAGCGCAAGGAGTTTCACATATTCTTTGTGCCTCGCAAGAGCCTGCTGTGCGAAAAGAAATTACAGAATCGTGGGGTATTCGGCAGTTTCACGCTGATAGAAGAATTTCCATGCGATCTATTTCCCTTCGACAGCGATCTCGTTTCCATGGAACTGAGTCATACTTTCAAAGAATTTTATCTCGAGAATGATCCTACGTGCCTGTATCAGGTCGCGCAGGCGATACAGAGCCTGCAGAGATTGTACGGCAAGATAACGAGAATCACGGGACGAGGTCCCGCGGCTAGCAAAGTCTGGGAACTGTTGAAGCGTTTGGATCGAGAGGAGGAGGATGTGAAATTTAATAATTCACAATCCGCCCCAATTGAGCATTTATTGTTGCTCGATCGTAGCGTCGATCTTTTGTCACCGCTGGTCACTCAATTGACCTACGAGGGCCTGATCGACGAAATATTCGGCATCAAGAACAGTATGAAAACTTTTCATTGTCATCCGAGCGTGACAAAGTTTTTTTTACGAGATATAATCGATCATACGTTTTCTTTTTTTTACTCAGCTACCGTACATCTGCCACCTGAAAAATTTCACGCGTCCGACGATTCACCGACCGTCGTATCTCTCGACAAGAAAGAACAGATCATTCTGAATTCCGGCGAAGAATTATTCGCCGAGATCAGGTATATCCATAATTTTTTGGAAACCGTCGATACGATGTACGCGCATCGGGGCAGTTGATATTTTTTTTTTTTTTTTTCCACCCTTTTAATTCTTCGTTTTTCCAGAGACAAAAATTTCAATGGCGTGGGACCGGTTTTGAGTCAGAAAGCCAGAGTAATATCGTCACAATTTGACGAGAGACACGGCGACAAGAGCGTTCAGGAGATCAAGCAATTCGTGGCGAGACTGCCCCATATGCTCGCGACTAAAAAATCACTCGCAAGGCGTAAATATAAATATAGTATATACATATATTAGGGTGTTTCGAAATTTTTTTTTATTTTTCATGCTCCTACCCCTCAAAACTCATGCTCAAGTGGAAGCCGCCGCTTATTGGGCGTTTCTAATTATAACAGCCAGTTAATGTCTATGACGAAATTTTTCGAAGGAAAAATTTGAGACCATGAGAATTGAATTTTGAATTGAGAAAAAAAGAATTTCATTAAATGAACTTTTTTCTATTCCTGATTTTTAATTTTTTATAAAAAATTCTAAACAATTTTAAGTTGAAGAGCTTTGTCCGACATCATCGTTGTTTTGAATAAAAATTTAGATCGAATTTTATTCGTAACAATAATTTTTCGATTAAAAATTGTTTATAAATTGTCACAAACAACTCGTATGTGGTGAATCTTTTTTTTGGTTTGGTGATAACTTTTTTTTTTTACTCAAATACGTACTAGATGGTTTTTTATTCTCTTGCTGAAATAGGAAATCATTAGTCTCAGGGAAGATCGTTTATAAGAAAATTTATTCATCTTTAACAATTTTTCCGCTATGACTTTATGCAAAAAAAGCGCAAAATGTCATTTTTTTATTTATTTTGGGTAAAGATTGATGCCAATGACGTCTTTTTACACGTTCCAAATAAAAATTTACCATCATTGTTCTAAATAAAAATTTAGATCGAATTTTATTCGTAACAATAATTTTTCGATTAAAAATTGTTTATAAATTGTCACAAACAATTCGTATGTGGTGAAAATTTTTTTTTTTTTGGTGATAACTTTTTTTTCATGACTCAAATGCGTATTCCATGGTTCTTTATTCTCTTGCTGAAATAGGAAATAATTAGGCTCAGGGAAGATCGTATATAAGGAAATTTATTCCAATTTTTCCGCTATGACTTTATGCAAAAAAAAAAACGCAAAATGTAATTTATTTATTTATTTTGGGTAAAGATTAACGCCAATGACGCTTTTTTACACCTGGCATACGTCTTTCGGTGGAAATCAGCGACTAAAAGTATATATTGCGCTTGAACTCTATCCTTGGTTAATAATCAATTAAATTCCGCGCCCAAAGCTACTTTTCGTTCAGCAATATCGCTTACAACTTTTAAATCATTGAAGATTCTTTTTATTTGAAATACAATCCTCATGGTCTCAAATTTTTCCTTCCAAAAAGTTCGTCATAGACGTTAATTGGCTGTTATAATTAGAAACGTTCAATGAGAGTTTCACTTAAGCTACAGAGCTCCTTCTTCGCGAGGATTTTTTTTTCTATCAAAATTCAAATTTTGAGGGGTGAGAGCATGAAAAATCGATTTTTTTTTTTTTTTTTAAACACCCTAATATATTTCTATGTGAAGAATTTTTTTATTACAATTATCCCTCCAATTTTTGCAGATACAACGATAGCCGAGATGGTGAAGGAAGTCACGGATTCCAACGAATTTTTAGAATCTTTGCAGATCGAGCAAGAATTATTGAATTGCATAGACACGGACAAAGCTAATTCGTACATCGAGGATTCGATAGCACAGCAAAAGCCATTGTTAAAAGTTTTGCGTCTCTTGTGCATACAGTCGATCACGAATTCGGGCCTCAAACCAAAATTATTGGATTATTACAAGAAGGAAATTGTTCAGACTTACGGTTATCAGCATCTTCCGTCATTGCTGAATCTTGAGAAAGCTGGCTTGCTGAGATCTCAGCAATCCGCGAGACAGTACGCAGTGCTGAGAAAAGCATTGAGACTGACGGTCGAGGACGAGAGCGAGATTGCCCCGAAGGACATAAGCTACGTGCATTCCGTTTACGCACCGCTGAGCGTACGATTGGCCGAGCAACTCGTTCAGCCGGGAGGATGGCAGGGTCTAAATGATGTTTTGGGTTTGCTTCCGGGGCCCGCGGTGAGCAGCGATTTGAGAAGCACATCGGCGACTCATCGCAGTAAGAGAATCCACAATTTATATAAATTCGAGCATTTCATTGCCGATTCCCCTCGAAGGAAGTTCATTGTTTTCGTAGAAATTTAAGTAATTTTCGGTAAAAAAAGCGTAACAGTTGACATAAATCGACAAAAAGTGTCGCACTTTCATGGAATTTTAAAATTGGAAAAAAAATTTACTTTTAATTTAAAAAATTGAGTCATCCGAGCTAAATCTGGTCGAAAATCGGAGCAGTCATTTGTTAATCCTAATTTTTATAATAATCTCAATGTATCCATTGAGAATTTATGAAATTTTAATGTTTTTTTTTCTTTTTTTTTCTTACAATTCATAACATTAATTTGTTTTCGTAGAAATTTAAATAATTTTCGGTAAAAAAAATGTACAACAGTCGGCATAAATCGACAAAAAGTGTCGCATTTTCATGGAATTTTAAAATTGAAAAAAAATTTACTTTTATTTTAAAAAATTGAGTCATCCGAGCTAAATCTGGTCGAAAATCGGAGCAGTCATTCGTTAATCCTAATTTTTATAATAATCTCAATGTATCCATTGAGAATTTATGAAATTTTAATGTTTTTTTCTTTTTTTTTTTCTTACAATTCATAGTATTCATAACATTCATTTGTTTTCGTAGAAATTTAAATAATTTTCGGTAAAAAAGCGTAACAGTTGACATAAATCGACAAAAAGTGTCGCACTTTCATGGAATTTTAAAATTGAAAAAAAATTTACTTTTATTTTAAAAAATTGAGTCATCCGAGCTAAATTTGGTCGAAAATCGGAGCAGTCATTCGTTAATCCTAATTTTTATAATAATCTCAATGTATCCATTGAGAATTTATGAAATTCTAATGTTTTTTTCTTTTTTTTTTTCTTACAATTCATAACATAAATAACATTCATTTGTTTTCGTAGAAATTTAAATAATTTTCGGTAAAAAAGCGTACAACAGTCGACATAAATCGACAAAAAGTGTCGCACTTTCATGGAATTTTAAAATTGAAAAAAAATTTACTTTATTTTAAAAAATCGAGTCATCCGAGCTAAATCTGGTCGAAAATCGGAGCAGTCATTCGTTAATCCTAATTTTTATAATAATCTCAATGTAGCCATTGAGAATTTATGAAATTTTAATGTTTTTTTCTTTTTTTTTTTCTTACAATTCATAACATTAATAACATTCATTTGTTTTCGTAGAAATTTAAATAATTTTCGGTAAAAAAGCGTACAACAGTCGACACAAATCGACAAAAAGTGTCGCATTTTCATGGAATTTTAAAATTGAAAAAAAAAATTAAGTTTTATTTTAAAAAATCGAGTCATCCGAGCTAAATTTGGTCGAAAATCAGAGCAGTCATTCGTTAATCCTAATTTTTATAATAATCATCATTTTTATAATAATCTCAATGTATTCATTGAGAATTTATCAAATTTTAATGTTTTTTTTTTTTCTTACAATTCATAACTTCGGACGATGAGCATCGAAAGGAGAGAAATAAAAAAATTTACGACGGAACATCCCCGATGAACGAGTAAAAATAATTTTATTGCAAACTTTTAAATTCAATGTCAGTAACGTTTGGATCAACAGGAAACTCAATGACGAGCGAGGACTCGAATTCGGAGCCTCCGAGATTGGTTCTCGTATTCTTCATCGGTGGTTGCACTTACGCGGAAATCTCGGCTTTGCGCTTCCTGTCCCAGCAAGAAGACCGTGAGTTTGCGCGCTTGAAAATTTACAAATACGCGTTTGATGCTTAAAATTGGGTTTTTTTTTGCGCAGTAAACGTTGAATTCGTCGTGGGAACAACGAAATTGATAAATGGAAATACATTCCTGACGTCTCTCATGGAAGACCTGGAGAGCGGCGAATAGATTTATATTTAAAAAAATCGAATCGGAAAATTCAAGCCTCGTATTTGATATCATATAAATGCTTCATGTAAATATTCAAGATATAATAAAGAACAAGTATAACGGAAGAAAAAAAAAAAAAAAAAACGTTTGTACATTGATCGATTGGCGAAACATTCTCTAATCCCTGATTAAAGTCATCGTAAAAATACTTTCGGGGTGTGTTAAAGTCACAACTCACGGACGTAGAATATTAAATTATATTTTATCGATTTTTCACGTAAATTATACGTGCTAAATATTCGCCTCAAATATTTGCGAATTTCCGGTGCTTGGAAGAGTGCCCGAAGACTTTTTGTTTTTTTTTGTTTTAATTTTTTTGATGAAAGAAAATCGATGCCGATGTCTTTTCCATGATGCAGTCTTAAGTCGTTGTGAGATTTTGTGGAATCATGTGACCCGCATCGCCGAGACATCGAAGCGTTACGCGACCGCTCGGCACTATACTCAGCCACGTGATACTCGCATTTTTCAGCGATATCCGCAGCCACGCTTCGGGCGGGAATTGCAAAGCTCTGAAAAAAAGAAAGAAAACGTGTGCTCGAATAAATTTAGCGACGAAGGAAATCGGAAGGAAATTTTTCCGCGAAACGTGGCCGTGGAAATAGAGACTTGCCTGCATACGAAGTAGCGAATTACGTTTGCGTGACAGACGAGAACCGTGTAGGAATCTTTTTCCTGCTCGTGATCGGCACGATGAAAGTATCGTCGAAATGCCGCCTCTATTCTTGGCCCATCCTCGTAAAACTTTCGTAAATCAGAGAATATTTTTTTTTTACCGCTAATTTTTTTCATCGAAGAGATCGATAGGATTGATCGATCAATATATCCATGCCTTGGCTAATTCCTCGAGGCAAATATAAATACAAAGAGGGTAGTATTGATTTAATTTTAGTTTTATTTTATTATTTTAGTTATTATATTATTTTAATTAATTTTAGATTCAAAGTATTGATTATAATTTTGGAAAGTGAACTTGAAACTAATCGTCGCATAACAACCGGTAGGTATATAGTCGAAAATTATTGTGAGTAGCGAGTATTAGAAAAGTATTGAAGTAGATTATTTTTAACTTGAAAATAGTTGAGAATTACGCTTCTGAAGCGAAAAGTTGAGCAAAGACACGACTTTTAAATATGTTTAATGATAGCGAAGACGTAAATTCGGTCGAAAGAGAATGCCAAAAGTATATTGCTAGTATATTATATATATATTATATTATATATATATATATATATATATATATATATATATATATATATATATATTATATATTATATATATATATATATATTATATAATAGGGTGTGCGGAAAAAAAAACATTTTTTTTTCGGTTGCATCCACCAGAAAAAGTTGAAGTAAGGTAAAAAAAGAAGAATCCTAAAACGGGAGGTCAAAAAAAAATTATTTCGAACGGCGCATTGCATTTGAATATTTTCCATAAGAATAACACAGGAAAATATTGGGATTTCTGAATGTGGTAGGTAGTGCAACTTGTCAGAAAAAAATCACACAAAGATGTCATTAACATATTCTCATGGAGAATCGAATTCCCTACAAAAAAAGTTTTTACGAAAAATTAGCTCGGAACAACCGTTCAAGTGGAATATAACGCGAATGAATATAGTGGAAATAACGCTGTCTAAAATTGAATTGATAGGAAAAAAAAAATAATTCAAAAGGCTGTAAAAATCGAATTTTTCGCTTTACGGAAAAACTTTTCGGGGTTTTTTTGTAGAGAATGTTCTGCTCTAACAACGTCGCTTTGATAGAAGCATATAACGGTTCATTGACAAAAAACGAAGAGCAGCTACCATATTTATTGGGCATAGTGCAAAATTATCGATAGAAATGCCCTAATTGCAACAAACAGACTCTTAAAAAAAGAAACGATGATTATTAAGCATTATAATGTAAAAAAAAACCTATTCTATCTTATTAAACCAAATTCATTGAATAAAGCTTTTCTAAACACGATCAATGATGAACGTCGTTTCTTTTATATTTCTCGTTGTACTTGATTTTTTTTTGTATAAGAGAAATATTTTGAGAACAATTTCATGCAAGTATGTTAGAGCAGAACATTCTCTACAAAAAAACCCCCGAAAAGTTTTTTCGTAAAGCGAAAAATTCGATTTTTACAGCCATTTGAATTATTTTTTTTCCTATCAATTCAATTTCAGACAGCGTTATTTCCACTATATTCATTCGCGTTATATTCTACTTGAACGGTTGTTCCGAGCTAATTTTTCGTAAGAACTTTTTTTGTAGGGAATTCGATTCTCCATGAGAATATGTTAATGACATCTTTGTGTGATTTTTTTATGACGAGTTGCGCTACCACATTCAGAAATCCCAATTTTTTCCTGTGTTATTCTTATGGAAAATATTCAAATGCAATGCGCCGTTCGAAATAATTTTTTTTTGACCTCCCGTTTTAGGATTCTTCTTTTTTTACCTTACTTCAACTTTTTTTGGTGGATGCAACCGAAAAAAAAAATTGTTTTTTTTCCGCACACCCTAATATATAATATATATATATTATATATATATAATATATATATAATATAAGTATGTAAAAAGTATATTATATGAAAAGAGTTTTGATAGGAAGAAGTATAAGAAAAAAAGGAATGTGAAAATAAATTGATGCAACAGGGCGGATTGAACGAGTGAAATTCGTCGTGAAAAATATTTTAAACCGAAATACGAAGAAATTAAAGGCACCGCGAGCGCGCTATAAGCCAGCCAAGATGTCCTATTGATAAGGGGTGATAAGCTCATCCCTTCTTAGACCAAAAATCAATCTAATAAAACTGTTTACCAGCTGTTAAAGTTTTGTATTTAATTCATTGGTTAAATCATCATAGACGAGACAACAAGTAATCTAAGAGAAAGAGAGAGAGAGAGAGGGAAGGAAGAGAAGAAAGTTGAAAACTCTCGCTTACATATCGCTCCGATTTCCAATGGCCTATGGGCGGTTCGGGCGGAATGGGAGCTCCCTCGATCAGTAAACCGTCGTCTGTCGCGGGAACATCGGGTAAAAATTTTTCAATTATCTTTGATGTCTCTTGAGCCCGGCTCATCGTCGATCTTACTATCAGAGAGTACGGCAGAGCCAGCTCTGCCAATCTTGCTCCCGTAGACTCCGCCTGACGTCTACCTTTTGAGCGGGAGCAATGACTATGCAATTCATCAAACGCATACAATTTGTCAAATAAATTTTTCAACCAAAAAGATAGTTTTAATTTGGATCTAAGCGAAATTCTGGGATCGAGGGGTTCGTCAAGGATGAGGAATAACAATTCGAAGCTTTGTATCCTTTTTGGGGTCCAAAAAAATGAATTTCGGTTTTTTTTAAAGCGGCATTTTGCGCGATGGCACAGATTATGATAAATCTTGGAAATTAACGGAACAATTTTACACGCGTAAGACAGCTTTTTTTTTTTCTAAACAATTTGTTTTTTTTTTTTTGTCAAGCGCGACATTCTTGATGTATCGACAGTCAAAAATTCATAAATTAATAATCGAATAAACAGATAAATGATAATTAAGGCAAATGCGTAAAATGAATATAAAAAATGTGACGAATTCTCACCGAGCTCGGTGAGTACTCTGTCCGCATCCGTCTTCCCTCCGATATTGTATTGACCATGACGAATGAGAATCAAGTGTCTAACGGCTTTCGATTTTTTTGCCTCAAACTCATCGTTGAGCTTGTTTTCGTCAGTCTCATTGTTGATCTTGGAAGGTTTTACCAAACACTTGGGATCACGCCTGCGATAACAATGAAAATTTCATGATTTTCCAATCGAGGAAAAGTGTATGTCATGATTTTTCTCTTTTTTTTTTTTTTATTATTGATCATATAACTTTGAATGGGATAATTTTTTGAAATAAAATTTATTTTATGTAAAAATATGTCGATTGCATGGCAAAATATATATATATATCTTCTAACCTGTCCCAGTTGCAGTCCCACTTGACCGAGGGTGTGAAATTCGTCGTCCATGAGTTAGTCACTTGGGGAAGTTCACGATCGCCGTAAACGTTTGTGTAAAATAATGCCGCACCGCCCAATGTTCCGATACCAATTATAACGTATTTTTGCAAGCGCGTGATAACCGGCATTTTTTAACTTTTTTTTTTTACTTTCCGTTTTTTGCACTTTTCTCAGCTTTCTGCAAGCGCCGCTATACTTATCATAAAATACCTCCTGTTTGCTATTTGAAATTGTATACGATCCCCCCGCCCCTTATACTTCAGAGAAGATGATGCGCTATATATTTTTCGAACGATAAGAAAAAAAGCTGATTTACCGATTGTTGAAAAGAACAAATGTATTTGTTCAATATTTCGCATAATTAACGAGAGATAGCGCCTCCGTGTTATAATTAAATTGATGACTTCTCGCACCACCGTATTGGCGTTTGAACTTTATCCTGGCGCTGCCCCGTGGCAAATATTTGAAACGTCCTATTTAGGATAGAATAGCAGCTGATACGTGTAAAAACATACTTAAACAAAATAATTGTAGTAAAATCCAAGTACAATGAAGTTAATTTTAGTCAACATTTGTGCATTTGGACAATGCACATTCACCAGTAGAAATTTTATTGAAGGAGAGAAGCTAATCAACGCCAAACATATTATTTATTGTGGAAAAGATAACCAAGAAACAGGTCCAACTGACTATTACAACTATTACAACTATTGCTTCATCACTGTTTTCTAGTGGTAAATTCTGTGATGGTACAGCATCATGTTTTAAAACTTTTCTTGCTTTCTTGGATGTACCTGAAATTAGATCAAAATTATTATAATTAATGTATAATTATATACCAATACTATATTTAAGTACCAAGTATATAATTGCAATTTTATGCATAATTTTAAATAGATTGCATGGTTATATGTATTTATGATAAACTTACTTGGCCAGTGATAATCATCACGTTTGAAGTGCAAAGAGCAAACTTTCATGGTGCCTGATGGTGTTTTCCCCATTTTCAATTTTGTAATCCAGACTTTACGCCTATCGGTTTTTTCGTAATTCCCGAAAGCATTTTTTATGTTTACAAAATTGTCTAATTTTGGGAAGCAATAATGAAACGACAAAACGACAAATCTGGGTTATTGCAATGTTTACTTTTGCATCCATACACTAAGCAAAATACGTTGCTTTTGGACGTTTTTGCACCTGTTGTAACGCTTCTCTCAAGTTGTTCAGTCATTTTTAAATTATTTTATTCGTGCATTCGTTTTTAAGTGATAAAAATTGTCAATCTTCCGATTTACGTATTCTTTACGCGTATATAAGCTGCTATTCTATCCAAGAAGACTAGAGACAGGAGACCGAACTCGTGGGATAGGAGTTCGGTCTCCTGTCTCTAGTCTTCTTGATTCTATCCTAAATAGGACGTTTCAAATATTCACCACGGGGCGGCGCCAGCATAAAGTTCAAACGCCAATACTGTAGACGCGAGTACGTCTGAGTACGAACGTGTTCAGAGTCCATGCAGTGGCCGGTTGTGCGTCCAGCAAACGTTATCATTTGCAAAGATTGAGCGTGAAAATTGCATATTTAAACGAGTGTCATGATAAATTAGATTTAAAAATTTCGTACAATCGATCGGTATATCTTGTATAGTGTCGTTTTAATATTGAGACGCATGCATATATGGAAGAGAATCAGCAGAAAATATTGGGTTCACGATACACGTAAATATAACGTTTAACAATGAGAAACCTCGTGTTCTCGTCGATATTACTGACATGTATTGTCGCCCTACGAGTCGAAGGTTACGAATTCAACAATGACATTGACGGTAATCCACTAACGAGAATTCTCTCGTTTCCTCGCGACAATGAAGAATTTATTAAATTACTGGATGATAATCCTGACGTTGGCTCGTCCACTGTAAGTTTATGTGCAGCTATATATTTTACGAATATATATATATATATATATATATATATATATATATGTATATTGGGGTGTGCGGAAAAAAAATAATTTTTTTTTCGGTTGCATCCACCAAAAAAAGTTGAAGTAAGGTAAAAAAAGAAGAATCCTAAAACGGGGGGTCAAAAAAAATTATTTCGAACGGCGCATTGCATTTGAATATTTTCCATAAGAATAACACAGGAAAATATTGGGATTTCTGAATGTGGTAGTGCAACTTGTCAGAAAAAAATCACACAAAGATGTCATTAACATATTCTCATGGAGAATCGAATTCCCTACAAAAAAAGTTCTTACGAAAAATTAGCTCGGAACAACCGTTCAAGTGGAATATAACGCGAATGAATATAGTGGAAATAACGCTGTCTGAAATTGAATTGATAGGGAAAAAAAATAATTCAAAAGGCTGTAAAAATCGAATTTTTCGCTTTACGAAAAAACTTTTCGGGGGTTTTTTTGTAGAGAATGTTCTGCTCTAACATACTTGCATGAAATTGTTCTCAAAATATTTCTCTTATACAAAAAAAAATCAAGTACAACAAGAAATATAAAAGAAACGACGTTCATCATTGATCGTGTTTAGAAAAGCTTTATTCAATGAATTTGGTTTAATAAGATAGAATAGGTTTTTTTTACATTATAATGCTTAATAATCATCGTTTCTTTTTTTAAGAGTCTGTTTGTTGCAATTAGGGTATTTCTATCGATAATTTTGCACTATGCCCAATAAATATTGTAGCTGCTCTTCGTTTTTTGTTAATGAACCGTTATACGCTTCTATCAAAGCGACGTTGTTATAGCAGAACATTCCCTACAAAAAACCCCCGAAAAGTTTTTTCGTAAAGCGAAAAATTCGATTTTTACAGCCTTTTGAATTATTTTTTTTCCTATCAATTCAATTTCAGACAGCGTTATTTCCACTATATTCATTCGCGTTATATTCCACTTGAACGGTTGTTCTGAGCTAATTTTTCGTAAGAACTTTTTTTGTAGGGAATTCGATTCTCCATGAGAATATGTTAATGACATCTTTGTGTGATTTTTTTATGACGAGTTGCGCTACCACATTCAGAAATCCCAATATTTTCCTGTGTTATTCTTATGGAAAATATTCAAATGCAATGCGCTGTTCGAAATAATTTTTTTTTGACCTCTCGTTTCAGGATTCTTCTTTTTTTACCTTACTTCAACTTTTTTTGGTGGATGCCACCGAAAAAAAAAATTGTTTTTTTTCCGCACACCCTAATATATATATATATATATATATATATATATATATATATATATATATGGGACATTCCACGTCAACTCAGCCACCCCGTTTTTTTTATTGTCTCGAAAAAATTATTCAGTATAGGCATTTCAAAGTACAATATATCCATGCATTTTACCAAAATTTCATCCCCCCACTACTGTTGGTTCTCGATATAATGATTAATAAATTCTCAATTTTGTAAAAATCATAACTTCGTAACGGCTGATCGGATTTTCACGATTAAAAAACGAATCTTTTTTATTTTTTTTGCCCTTTTTGAAAAAAATATGCCGTCATTGGAGAAAAGTTCATTAGACAGTTTTCGGAGAAATTTTTCGATTTTTTTTTTCCACGAAAGGGCCAATCGGAATTCTACTCAGTATTTTTTTTTTTCTGCTAGAGGGAGGCAATACACAACTCCACAGGATTTTTTCAAAATGGAACAAGGCATCAGTGAAGAGGGAAAAATTGTTTTTTTGTTAATTTACTCCGAAAAATGTCTCATGAGCTTTTATCCGATGATGACATATTTTTTTTCGAAAAGAGCAAAAAAAATAAAAAAGATTCTTTTTTTAATCGTTCAAATCCGATCAGTAGTTACGAAGTTATGATTTTTACAAAATTGAGACTTCATTAATCATTATCTCGAGAACCAACAATAGTGGGGGGATGAAATTTTGGTAAAATTTCATGGATATATTGTCCTTTGAAATGCCCATACTGAATAATTTTTTCGAGACAATAAAAAAAAACGGGGTGGCTGAGTTGACGTGGAATGTCCCATATATAATCTCGTCTTGCTATACATAAATATATAATATAATCCACGGGTCCTTGCGGTACTTTTCGAGAATTTTGTCCCTATTTTATCGATCGACGATAGCGTGCATTCTTCCTCATTTACATGTTTTCTTACGCCCTTTTTAGTTTATAGAGGAAGCTTTATCGGATATCGAAATTAATTTATATAGCTACCAAACAGTCAATCACTTCACGCTCTACTGGCGTTAATAATATCGAAATTAATCAAAGAAATTCTCAAAAAATATTGTACTAAAAAAATAATAGTCAAATGAGTACTGAATTTAAAAAAAATAGTTTCAATCAACATTCATAGATCCTCGCGATTATATCACGTAACATTGAATATAGGATGGAAACAAAAATAACGATGCGTATGTTAAATTCCATATTTTTTAAAAATAACGATTAAATACGCTTTCGATGACGCTATATCCTCTGAAATTCACTGCATTATATACACTTTGTTTTGCGTCTGTCTTTGGGACGTGCAAAGTTCGAAAGTCGAGACTCTCGATTTTTCATTTTTCTTCTGACTCATTCGCAGTTATAAAGCTTACTCGAGTTTGCATCCCGTCCGCGTTTATCGAAAAAGTGATAAATAGATGCAACTCGGGGCAGCCATGATAGACGATGCGTCCTGCATACAACGACTTTTTCAGGAAGTTGTCTCCTACCGGAAGCTGCGTCACGTTATATGATAAAGCTTTAGATTTTTTGTTTTTCAAGCTGGACATGATAAAGAGAGCGGGTTATCCCGCGGAATCTCATACTGTCACGACCGCAGACGGATATATCCTGACGATTCATCGGATACCCGGGAAATTCGGATCAATACCGGTTTTTCTTCAGCATGGACTTTTGAGCAGCTCCGCAGATTGGGTAATAACCGGAAAATTCAAAGCTCTCGGTAGGTGGCCATCTTTTTTTTTTTTTTTTTTTTTTAATTCCTCACAGAGGGAGCTTGGGTTTCGTGAAAAAAAAAACCGTTTTTTTTTTTTTCGAAATTTAAATCACAGAGTGGTCAAAATATTTCCGTTAAAGTTGGAATTATGCGAAAATAATTAGTAATAATTAATAATTATGCAAAAAAATAAAAAAATAAAAATGCTACGCAAGATTTAAGGGAGCATTTCGACCAATCGGTTATTTCGATTTTTCCGTAAGAATTTTTTTTTTCTCTTTCCACCAAAAAAATTGAACGAACAGAGAACTTGGTGCTTCCGAAAAATTTAGGCTTTGTAATCGTAATAAAAAAAAAAAAAATCATCACGGATAATAATTATTATTCCTTGTTACCGTTGTTCTCAACTATCGTTATTATTCGTTATTTTGTTATTAATTATTATAATTGTCAATTATTGTTGATGTTGACAATCATTATTATTCCTTAATATTATTTCTGGAAAGCTTATCTTCTGGCTGACAGAGGTTATGACGTGTGGCTTGGTAATTCCCGAGGGAACACCTATTCCCGCGATCACGAAACTCTATCGACGAGTGATTCGAAATTCTGGGACTTTAGGTGAGAGATTTTCTCAATCGTAATATGTTTCTCAAACACATATCAAATCGTTATACATTCTCCTTTGTTATTTACATAATTAAATAAATTATAACTAATCCCTATAATAGAAAAGAAAAAAATGAAAAAAAAAAAAATACCCATTGTTTTTCACATTAGTTGGGACGAAATGGGACTGTACGATGTGCCAGCTGTTATACAATATATCGCGAATTACAAAAACGACACTCTCGTCTACATAGGCCACTCGATGGGTACGACGATGTTTTACGTAATGGCATCGCGCAGACCCGATATTGCCGATCGAGTCAGAGCAATGATATCATTAGCTCCGATTGCTTATCTTAGCCGCATTAAAAGTCCCGTGAAAATTGTCGCACCGGCTGCCAATGACATAGAGGTGCATATATATATTTATATATATAATTTTATATATAAATCATATAGTTTTATTCCATCGAAATTTTAGTGCACCAAAATACGAAAAAAAAAAAAAATCAACAATATCGAAGACGTTTGAAACATTAATTTTGACCAATAATGCCAAAAAGTTATTAACAAATTCGTTTTGAAAAAAAAAAAAAAAAACGTATTTCTGTTTTTTTTTTTTTGACAAATCTTGAGTAAAATTCTCTTTTTTTTTTCGTTTAAAATGGATTTGTCGATTTTTTTTATTTCAATACGTGTTATTTTCCCCCATAATCTAAAATTGCACTCTCAGTTGATAGCTCATTTCCTCGGTGCCGATGAATTTTTCCCGCAAAACATATTGCTCAAATTTCTCGCGAAATACGGCTGCGAGATCGACACGCTCGAGGAAAAAATATGCGCTAATTGGCTGTACGTTATTTGCGGATTTGACAGGGATCAATTCAACCTCGTAAGATATTATTATTTATTTTTTAAATATTTTAAATTATAATTATTAATTTTAATGAATTTTAATTTTAATTTATTCGTCAAAATAATAATAATACTATTATTATATTATTGATTATATATATGGCTGCTTCGATCGACAGACTTTGATGCCGGTAATTTTGAGTCATACACCAGCCGGCACGTCCACGAAAACCCTCGTTCATTATGCCCAAGAAATAAATTCGGGTCATTTTCGTGCATACGATTATGGCCGGTCGAAAAATCGTAAATATTACAACAATACCTCACCGCCCGATTATGATATCTCGAAGATACGCGTACCGGTTGCTCTGTTCGTAGCGGACAACGATTGGCTCTCATCATCCACCGTAAGTGATAAAAAAAAAAAAAAAAAAAAAAAAAACAACAACAACAATACAAACACACACATGGATATGATACTCGACGAATCTTACGTTTGGCTGAAAATTTTGGACATTCGCAGGACGTAAATTCACTGTGGGAAAAGTTACCGATGAAAATTGGCATGTACAGGATCGATTTTCCCAAATTCAATCACGTGGATTTTCTCTGGGGCATTGATGCACCGAAATTAGTCTACGATCGCGTTTTCACCGTTATCGATCGATATCGAGAGATGGCGCCACATGATAGTAAAAGAAAAAACAGATAAAACACCTTCGAAGGTTTTAACGTTTTATAGTTTGTGTACAAAAAAAAAATGATTAGTAGTATAGGTATGGAGGGAGAAATATCTCGTGGAGCCATGTCAAATAAAGGAATAGTCTTTTTTTTTTTAATTAAAGTGTACTTTATTTCAATGAGATCATTCCTTGAGCGCTTCTCGTGGTAAGCTGTCTTTGCAGGGAAAAATATTTTTTACCGACTGTTGGTAAGCATAATCGACTGATGTTTAAAGTAGTAGTTCTCGGCGATTTCTCTCAAAGATTCCGCGGCGTCCCCCGCTCGTCGCTACTCTTTGGCGAGTTAAAAAATAACATGCGTCGAAAATATATAACAGGCCGACGCCCGCTCTTACAACTTACGGCTACTTGTAAACTTTCAAACAAGTGTGCATCTTTGGTCGAGAGAGGAGGGGGGGCAGTGTTTTGTAAATCGAGTGCCTGAAAATGGGAGTAAAAAGTATTAGTGTAGAAATGTCGTGGATCGCAAGTGTTGTGATACCGTGGATAATCCTCGTTTCATCTTTTCACACGACAAACGGTAATATTAAAAAAAAAAAAAAAAGAACCGTGCCTTTCAGGTGAAAATACGCAAGTGTGTAGTGAATTGTAACGTACACTTTCGGATATAATGACACGAGCATAGCGTCATGTCTGAAGTCGCTCCGATTCGCTTAATTGATATTCCGAAATGATAAATGAGCAAAAAGAAGGAAATGATGAATCATGAATGTTCAGGATATCCTGTAAATCGTGCTCGAAATGATTTTTTTTTTTTTTTTTGTAAATTAGTAGCATCATACACGTCCGGAATGCGTAAATAATCGTGCATGGGCGTGGCGTTTGACCAAAGAGCCGAAATTTCGTGCCTGTTAATTATAAATTTTTTTAACCAACGGATTCATAATCTTTCGCGATGATAACAAAAAATGCCGTAAATTCCGCTATTTAGTTATTGCAAAAATTTTATTTTCACGGAATATATATCAAGCGGTTTCTCAATGATACAAATTGTTTCAATTTTTACAGGACGCCTGTTGAACGACTCAACATTGTTGAAAAAATTATAATTAATAGAAAAAAAAAAAAAAAAAAATTCGGAATAAATCATTTATATTAATATAAAAAATACGAGATTGATCTTTTTTTTTTCCTCGAATTTAAATTATTACAGGACAAGATGACAATAAAACGGCAATTTGGTGCACGGTCTCCAAAGCCGAGCAGGACAAATGTATGGCGTTTTCGCGAGCGGCGGCCAGAGAGAGAGGTTATTTTGGACGTTATTACGTATCGCTTGGATGCAAACGGGAATTCAGCAAGGAAGACTGCATGACGCTGCTGGATCAGGAATTGGGACAACTGACCACCCTGGATCCCGGCGAGGTATTCACGGCCGGAAGATATCACAGTTTGGTGCCTATAATGAAAGAGGCTCATGGAAATAACAGCGTAAATTATCAATACGCCGTGGCCGTTATTAAGAAAGGAACGTTGCAAGATGTTACGACTTTGTACAATTTGAGGGGTAAAAAAGCTTGTTTCGCGGGTGTTGGAACGCTGGCCGGTTGGACTACTCCGCTGGAAGTGGTAAGCGTACTATTAAGAAAAAAAAAAAAAAAAAAATTTAAAAGCTTTTTCAACATCGAACGTATTTCAATATTTTAAAATTAATACTTTTTTTTTCTACCAATACCATGTATGCGTGATAATAACGAATACGTCGTATGTTAAAGGATGTTCCTCTGTTACATCGATATAGTCTCATTGACTTGAAATTTTTTACAGCCTATCCGTCTTTATCCCCAAAAACGTGTGTGGCAAAGATTCAATGATATCAGGAGCCTCCTTGTCGAGATATTAAATGTTGAAAAAAAACAATGCTTTAAATATTTAAAAAAAAATACTTTAAATGTTAAAAAAAAACAATGCTTTAAATGTTAAAAAAAAAACAATGCTTTAAATGTTAAAAAAAAACAATGCTTTAAATGTTAAAAAAAAAAACAATGCTTTAAATGTTTAAAAAAACAATGCTTTAAATATTAAAAAAAAAATGCTTTAAATGTTTAAAAAAAATAATGCTTTAAATGTTTTAAAAAAATAATGCTTTAAATGTTTAAAAAAACGATGCTTTAAATGTTAAAAAAACAATGTTATTAATAAACAAACAAACAAACAAACAAAAAAAAAAAACAAACATAAAATAAAGCCCTGAAGACGTAAAACTTTAAGGATCCAATACAGTACTGACCCGACTGTAAGGAGAATGCGTTGTTATAACGGGCCGGGCAAATGTTTGCTCTAAAAATAATGAGGACGTATTTGTTTATTTTTCGTTAAAAATGACACATGCACCTGTTACAGGCAATTTAATTTCACGGATTTTGATATATATAGATATAGCGTAACATGTGTGACGTCATAATGTTACATTTTTCAATTTGTTATATTAACGGCAATTTTGATTCAAATAAAAAAGAAAAAAAATACGTACTAAATGTTTTTTCCTAAACTACCAGATTTTGAAATAAAAAAAATTTCATTCATACTCCCAATTGAGCTTCTTTTTCGGAACAAAATCCTGGAATTTTTTAGCGTCTTTTCATAGTAAATGGCATAAATAATAGCTCATAAAATATGCCCTCTCTACATTTTGGCAAGATAAGAATTAGAAAAAATTAAAATTCGGCACTTTTTGTGCTTTAACTCGAAACGCTGCTCAAACTATACGTAGTAGAGTAAAATTGATCATAAATCATTTTCTAGGTAACTAAATTCTCTACAAAAAAAGTCCACGACGGTATATATCTAGAGTTAATAATTTAGGCGTGGGAGGCGTGCAAAGTTGTAAAAATAATTTAAAAGAAAAACCCATTCAAGTAGGGCTGGCTTTATTTGAATTCAGTTGTAAATAAAGTTTTTTTTAGGCGGTAATGGCTTTCTCGTTGCGTCCAGTTGACGTATGAATTTTTATGCATTTTTAATTCAATGCTAACGTGGCGATATGTAATTTAACAACTAATGGGTCTATTGTTCTGCGATTTTACAAAAATCACACTTCCTCGTCACGCCACTTCGGGCACCTCCCACTCATCCGCTATTGACTTTTCATGTATGTATGTCTAATACTTTTTTATAGAACATTTAATTCTCTACAAAATTGTTTTCGTGCAATTTTCTCTATCTTCAATAGTTCGGACAGTGTTTCGAGTTGAAGCTCGAAAAACGTGAATTTTGAATTTTTGTTGGAACGTAAACGTTAATATTTAAAAAACTTCCAGAAGTATATTGCTATAATTTTTATACGTTGTTATCAATGACATTTACTATCGAATAGCGTTGAAAACGAAATCTCAAAATTCCGATTCTCATTTCGAGAACATGAATTGACTGACCGAGATCAGTGAAAATTTGACGTTGACACCACTGAGCCCTGCCCGTGTATAAGCATTAGGAACCCCCCTCGGACGACTCGTCCCCCAAACAAACAGAGGAACATCCTTAAATGACGCGTTCCTGAAAAAATTCTATAAAGATGAATAACCAAAAAGTTCAAGTCTCTTCCAAAAACTTAGCGGTTTTTTTTTTTTCGATAATATATTACTTGGATTTATATATGATTTTTATTTTATAACAAAAGGACTTTACACTCGTTATTGGAGCGAGATTTTCTGTCAAATATGACGTTAAAATTCTCATTAAGACCCAAAAAAAGAAAAAATTAAAGCTTCGAATTTTTGCCAATTTTCGCATACGCTTTGCCCTTTGAGTGATTATTTTTTATTTCATATTTTTTGCTGACAATTGGCACCATTCCAATGGAAAACTATATTAAATAAATTTCAAAATAAATACCTGTGATAATGCATTAGAATTATCACGTTTTTCCATTAATCATGAATAATTTAGAGTCATGATTCTTGTATAAAGAATTATATTAATATTTTCACGACTCATTAACCCATAATAATTTAGTCTTAATTGTCCCACCGTTGCGAAAAAAAAAATGATCACGTTTGATTATTATAATTTTTTTTTTTTTTTTAATATTCTCGTACAAAATTAACGCCGAAAAACTTTTTTTTTCAGCTCATGAGACAAGGCGGATTGGAGGTAATCGATTGCAACAATCACGTTAAATCAACGATAAATTATTTTGGACCGAGTTGCGCGGTAAATTCACTCGTCGATCGTTACAATCCGTTGGGCGATAATTCGGATCAATTGTGCAAGCTTTGCATCGGCGAAGTGCCCGGTGGAAGATGCACGAACTCCGATCCTTATGCCGGCTACGAAGGAGCTTTCAGATGCTTGCTCGAAGCTGGAGAAATTGCCTTTCTCGTTCACACCACGGTCGTCGAGATGACGTCGACGAGTTTCGATTTGAGTACGTAAAACCCTTTTTTTTCTGTTCTTTCTTGCAAATTCTACAAATCGAGTATGCGATATCGATTGAAAATTAAATTCAACGTGTCTGATTCGAAAAAAAAAAAAAAAAAAAAAAAAAAAAAAAAAAAAAAATCATGACAATTCACAGATTCCGTGACGAAGGATCAATTTGAATTGCTCTGTCGAAATGGAACACGCGCGAGGATCGACGATTACGAGACCTGCAACTGGGGCAAAGTACCTTCCCGCGCTATCGTTGCTTCCTCGGCCACGAGGCCTCAGGAGCGCGCGCTTTACGCGACATTTTTGGAAAAAGCCGTTCGTCTGTTTGGCCAAAAAAATTTCGGCAACAATGTTACGGATCCTTATGGCAATCGTGAGGAAAGCTTGAAAAATCGTCCGACCTTCGAGGATCGTAATCTCGATAATGGTTATGACAATCGTTATGACAATTGGAACGGCGATAATAGCTTTGACAGTCGTTACGAGGATAACAACGATCGCGAGACGACACGCGAGCCAAGCTATAACGCCAATGGATACGATTTCGATGATAAAAATCGTCCCGACGATCCGACGCATATTCAACCCATTGAGACGTTCGATATCTTCGAATCCGCGCCAAAATTCGGACTGCAGCATAATTTATTGTTCTCGGTAAATAATAATCAATTAATTTATTTTTAATTAGCGCGTGCAATGGAACAAGTTCGTAAGCGCCAAAAAAGCGATTTTATTGGTCATTTTTTTTTTTCATCATTTGTTGTAAAAATAATTGAAACGCACGAATAATTGAAAATTAGGAATTTGCAAAGCTAAAAGCAAAAAGTCGTATGTTGGGGTATACGACTCTATAGTGTTTTAGGTTTTTTTTTTTTTTTAAAGATTTTCAGGCGTTTACGATCTTCTGGTTTTAAGTTTTCTTTTTTTTTAAAGATTTTCCGGCATTTATGACCTTCTGGTTGTAAGTTTTCTTTTTTTTTAAGATTTTCAGGCGTTTACGACTTTCTGGTTTTAAGTTTTATCTTTTTTTAAAAGATTTTCAGGCATTTACGACCTTCTGGTTGTAAGTTTTCTTTTTTTTTAAGATTTTCAGGCGTTTACGACTTTCTGGTTTTAAGTTTTATCTTTTTTTTAAAGATTTTCAGGCATTTACGACCTTCTGTTTCTAAGTTTTCTTTTTTTTTAAAGATTTTCAGGCGTTTACGATCTTCTGGTTTTAAGTTTTCTTTTTTTTTTAAAGATTTTCCGGCATTTATGACCTTCTGGTTGTAAGTTTTCTTTTTTTTTTTAAGATTTTCAGGCGTTTACGATCTTCTGGTTTTAAGTTTTCTTTTTTTTTTAAAGATTTTCCGGCATTTATGACCTTTTGATTTTAAGTTTTCTCTTTTTTTTTTTAATTTTCGTTTTCCCCGGCAAAAATCGTTCATATATCGTCATGAGTTGCCGATATGAAATTTCATTTTTTGATATCTTTGTAGTTTAAATTATGCACTTATTCGGTGATTCCTGAGAAGAAATTAACCATTTTATGATTCGTATAAAATCCATTATTCAGAATCCTTTTCGAATCCATTATTCAGGGAAATATCGCGTGTGCTGCTGAAAATTTTCAAACGGAAGCGATCACGATTAAAAAAAAAAATGGTTATGCGGTGCATACGCCTTATGACATTAGTTATTGTGATTTTTTTCTTGTCTCAAATTAGAACCGCAAGGTCGTATCTGCCAATGACTCATTTTGGAGGTTTTTCAAAAATTTTGCACGTTTTTACTTTTAATAATGCCAGAAAGTCGTATAACGTCGCTTACGGCCTTCTGAAATTAGTTTACGTGATTATTCCTCCTTCAGTTAGGTCATGCACGCCAGGATTTACGACATTCCGGTTTTAAGTGGCGAAATTTCAATTTTAACGTTCATGAGCATATTTTTTTACGCGATTCGCGTAAATATATTTAAAAAAAAATTACGACCTTCCGATTTTAGCAGTGAAAAAAAGTCGTATAATGGCACTCACGATATTATTTCATTAGACATTTTTAAAAAATTATTTCATTAGTTTCATTTATTAAATCATTGGTCATTGATTTTTTTTTCTTTTTTTTACCATCAAAAAGCATTCTGCTTGCAATGATACGAACAAACGGGGAAAAAAAGGGTACGGTCAATGGACAAAAAGTATTGAAATAAAATTTACTCGCAGGACACCGCCAGAGACTTTGTGCCGATCAAGGAGAAGGATCAAACGTACGTAAAATATCTCGAACAATCGTTGAACTCGATAATGGCCGTTAGACGTTGCACCGTTCATTCCATGACGCTGTGCGTCACATCCGACCCCGAATTGGAAAAGTGCGTTAAAATGAAAGTAAGTGCGTCGTTGGATTATTGCTTAAAAAATGCGCAGCAGGTAAAACCTTTGTTATTCTTTTTTTTTCTCATCTATTCTCTTGCTCGCAGGGCGCAATGAAAGCTCAGCTGTTGAAGCCTCAGCTGAATTGTTACAAGGGCCACAGTCAGATACACTGCATGCAGGCCATAAAAAATGGGTAAGAGCTACTTAAATTTTTTTTAAAAAATTATTTCTTTAGCCCTGCTGTCCCAAAATCTTCGTTTCATCGCTAATTATCATTATAAACAATTGGATCACGAAAAAGTAGTGTCCGAGTGATGGCTCGGCGGTATTTTTTTTTTTTTTACGATTTTAATCACAAATCGGAAATGCTTGTGAAATTTTGTTTTGCTTCACAAATCATCGCTTCGAATGATTAATCATTCGGGAATATGAAAAATTAGTGTAGAGCCAAAGTTCATTTGTACCATTGTTCAAATTTTAGATCAAACAAGGGAGCACATGGATATAACTATTTTTATAATTCTGCATGTGCCAAGGTCCCGCCATGAGAAAGCGCAATTTTGAGAAAATTGAACAGTGCATTGGTGCAATTAAAAATCAACTTTTTATTCCATGAATATTTAAACTTTTGGGGAAAAGGATATAATGCATTAATTTAATTTGAAATTAATTAAATTGAAAAAAGAAAATTGTATACTGTCCCATGTAGCGTACTTTTAATAATGTACTCTGCGTGTAAATGTGCGTGCAGTGTTCTGTGGGTCTGTATTGCTTCACGAAAAGCATAAATTAGACAAGGGAGCACATAAATAAATAAATAAGGCCACCAAATTTTCACGAAGTGTGACAATTGAATTGTTTGCAAAAAAAAAAACGTTCATGGCAAAAAATGTTCATCGCATAATAATTAAACCACATTGAACCACAATTATTTCGTATGCTATCGTTCATATAGTATTTTTGTATGAAAAAACCGCGAAAAATGAGGGAAAATCAACTTTGCGTGACTGAGACACTACCGAGATACTACTTTTTCGTTTTTTCCCAATTTATCATTTACTACGTTTACGTGTGCACAAAAATTTACTAATTGTTCAGTACGGTCACAGGCTTTTATGTTGTACTTGATTTCCACTGAGGAAAATACGTTGCCGTTTACGTGATCGCAAGCATCACGCACGGAAAACAGTAAAAAGGTTTATAAATCGCGTCCTAAAATAATAGAGTGTGGGATAAAGGCTGTTTGTAAAAATTACGAAAAGTGCGTGAAAATGAATCGGGATAAACTCATAGCTGCAGTAGCAGCTCTAGTTGTGAATCAAAGTAGGACAACTGCACGAATACTTTTTATAAACGATAAAGAATTTCGGAAAAATAGAGCGAAGCATCGACATAAGCTCCGAATTTTCGAGCAATCGATGTTTCATTTGATTTTCGAGCTCGAGCAATCGATACGCTGCTTCCTTTAGCAGAATATTCTCTTATAGGCCATCTACGTGCTCTATTATCGCTGAGATTTAGATTAAATCTGGCAACTTAATTTTTTTTAACTCAAATAAATCTGTCAGCTAAAACTTGATTTCCATCCGTTTACGTTTCTTCAAATATCGTAAGTTACGAAAATTAGTAGTTTCGAACTAATTTTCGTTCACTGTTTTACAACAGTGCACTTAAACGCTGTAGCTTTTTCCTTTAGTATAATTCTGTTATAGGCCATTTACGTGCTCTATTATCGCTGAGATTTAGCTTAAATCTGGCAACTTAAACTTTTTTTAACTCAAATAAACCTGTCAGCTAAAACTTGACTTCCACCCGTTTCGTTTCTTCAAATATCGTAATTTACGAAAATTAGTAGCTAATAAGACGTAAAACAGTCCACTTAAACGCAGTAGCTGTTTCCTTTAGCAGAATATTCTGTTATAGGCCAGATTCAAGCTAAATCTCGCTGAGATTTAGCTTAAATCTGGCAACTTAATTTTTTTTAACTCAAATAAATCTGTCAGCTAAAACTTGATTTCCATCCGTTTACGTTTCTTCAAATATCGTAATTTACGAAAATTAGTAGCTAATAACACGTAAAACAGTGCACTTAAACGCAGTAGCTGTTTCCTTTAGCAGAATATTCTGTTATAGGCCAGATTCAAGCTAAATCTCGCTGAGATTTAGCTTAAATCTGGCAACTTAAACTTTTTTTTACTCAAATAAACCTGTCGGCTAAAACTTGACTTCCACCCGTTTACGTTTCTTCAAATATCATAATTTACGAAAATTAGTAGCTAATAACACGTAAAACAGTGCACGTAAACGCTGTAGCTTTTTCCTTTAGTATAATTCTGTTATAGGCCATTTACGTGCTCTATTATCGCTGAGATTTAGCTTAAATCTGGCAACTTAAACTTTTTTTAACTCAAATAAATCTGTCAGCTAAAACTTGATTTCCACCTGTTTACGTTTCTTCAAATATCATAATTTACTAAAATTAGTAGCTAATAAGACGTAAAACAGTGCACGTAAACGCTGTAGCTGTTTCCTTTAGCAGAATATTCTTTTATAGGCCGTCTGCGTGCTCTATTATCCCTGAGATTTAGCTTAAGTCTGACAACTTACATTTTTTTTAACTCAAATAAATCTGTCAGCTAAAACTTGATTTCCACCCGTTTACGTTTCTTCAAATATCGTAATTTACGAAAATTAGTAGCTAATAAGACGTAAAACAGTGCACGTAAACGCAGTAGCTGTTTCCTTTAGCAGAATATTCTATTATAGGCCAGATTCAAGCTAAATCTCGCTGAGATTTAGCTTAAATCTAGCAACTCAATTTTTTTAACTCAAATAAATCTGTCAGCTAACCCCCATGAAAAAAAAAGTATACTTCAGATATATGAAAAATACATCTCTATATATTGCGGCAATAAGTTCTATATCTTTTATATATCTTGGATATATCTGCCCGATATATCCGGGAGGATATATAACAAATAGATACATTACGAAGTTATAAAAATATACTTTGCGGCAATAAGTTCGATATCTCTTATATATCTCGTATATATCTTGTAATATACTTCTTTTCCATATGGGAAAACTTGATTTCCACCTGCTTACGTTTCTTCAAATATCGTAATTTACGAAAATTAGTAGCTAATAACACGTAAAACAGTGCACTTAAATGCAGTAGCTGTTTCCTTTAGCAGAATATTCTCTTATAGGCCGTCTACGTGCTCTGTTATCGCTGAGATTTAGCTTAAATCTGGCAACTTAATTTTTTTTAACTCAAATAAATCTGTCAGCTAAAACCTGATTTCCATCCGTTTACGTTTCTTCAAATATCGTAAGTTACGAAAATTAGTAGCTACCAATAACACGTAAAACTAAACGCATCAATATTATCTCATCAGCGATGAAATAAAGGCTTTTTTTTTTTTTTTACTTTTATCCATGAGCATCAGGAAAAAGGCATCAAAAGATACCACAATTAGAGTATGAATGAATTTTTTTTTTTTTCAATCATTGGGCGCATAATGCAGAGTAAGTAAAAATAATGAGGACGTGTTTGTTTATTTTTCGTTAATAATGACAGATGCACCTGTTACAGGCAATTTAATTTCAACGGATTTCGATATTTATAGATATAGCGTAACATGCGTGACGTCATATTCTTATATTTTTCAATTTGTTATATTAACGGCAATTTTTATTCAAATAAAAAAAAAAATAAAAAATACGCACTAAATATTTTTTCCCAAACTACCGGATTTTGAAATGAAAAAAAATTTCATTTATACTCCCAGTCAATTTTTTTTTTTTTTTTTTAATTTTTCAGTAACGCAGACATAACGGTACTGGATGCGAGTGACGTTTATACCGCTGGTTTGCGCTTCGAGCATGTGCCAATTATATCGGAAGTTTACAATCTCGGTACGCCGCATTATTACGTCGTGGCCGTTGCCAAAGAGTCGGACGAGAGAACCGATCTTACGTATCTGAAGAACAAATATACGTGTCACACGGGTATAAATACAGCCGCCGGTTGGATATATCCATTGGCGTATCTCTTGTCGAACGGCTGGATACGCGGTTATGGCTGTGACTCGGTGCGCGCGGCTGCTGAATATTTCACGAAATCATGCGTACCCGGTGCCCTGAGCACGGAATATAATATCGGTGTACCGTACGACAATATGTGCGATCTCTGTCACGGTGAGAGCTATCGTTACTGTCGTCGCGATCATTCCGAGGTTTATTACGGTTATACGGGAGCATTCAGGTGTCTCGTCGAGGGCGGCGGTGACGTTGCATTTGTCAAGCACACGACCGTGGCGGAAAATACGAACGGCAAGCGTAAGGATTTTTGGGCGAGAAACACATTTACGAAGGATTTCGAGCTTCTGTGCCCGGACGGAACGAGAAAACCTAGCGGAGATTACGCGAACTGCAATCTCGGCCGTGTCAAGGCGAATGCTATAGTTACCCGCGGCGGTTATTACGGCTACAACGAGACCCAGATAAATGCTTATATAAATTTATTCGTATACGCGCAGCAATTTTACGCCCGAAAGGACGTCGATGAATTTAGCTTCAGTATGTTCTCGAGCGCATGGCCCTACAGCGATCTGATATTTCAGGACGCTACGCAGCAATTGATCGTCGTGCCGACCGAGTCGAGGGAATACAGCGCTTATCTCGGTCCCGATTTCATGAGAGCGCGCAGAATCGTCGATTGCAACGCGGGCGCTTCGGCGATCGGGTATTCGCTGCTCGTTGCGATCGTTGCAATCTCAACGACTCTCCTACTCGCAAGATAAAAATATTCGCGCCTTGACTCCCGGATAAACGGGGCAAATGCATTTTTTTTTTTTACCGCAAATAGCCTTTTTTTTTAATTATCTATCTGTAAATATATTCTCTCTTTTTTTTACAATGACGCGAGTCTCCGTTGCATGGAATTTCAGGCTTGGGATTCGAGGAGGGAAAAAAAAAAAAAAATTGAGGGAACGAAAAAAAGATAGTGAGACGCGGTTTTTGTGCGTAGGTAGGAAAAACACGCAGGGATAGTACAAATCGACTCCCCTTAAGTGAGTGTCGCGTGTTTATGAGTAATCTCAAAAAAAAAAAAGAAGTATCGTCGAGCGCATGTGCAATTGATGCGTCAGTGCCTTAATTATAATGTTACGTCATATTCCCGAAAAGAATTTCTCTAGCTCGGTAGATTAATCAAATTTTTTTTTTTCTCAATTAACGCGAACGAAAAAATTATTGCATTCGAGTCCGTCCAATTTATTCGCATTTTTTTAATACCATAAAAGATTATTAATAATTTACTTTATTGGATTTATATATATATATATACACTTATATATATATTATAAATATATATATATATATTTATAGCATTTTATATACACAAATTTTTCCGTCCATTCAACACTCTGTAATTTGATAATAAAGTGTTTACAATTTTTACAAAAAAAAAAAAATTCAACAAGTTTACCTCGCACTTTCGTGTCGTTTCAGCAACGTCTGATCACAGCAGACGCGTGTCCCTTGTTCAGCGACGATTTATTTTTGAATTCGATGATGACGAACCGATTTTCTTGGGACGCGCCAGTAGCTCGATTTTCGGTGAACAAGTCGCCCTGAGAGCCCGTGGATTTACACCGTACGGATTTGGTTTTTCGGTCGGTGAAACTTTCGTGGTTGGAAAATATTTTGGCGTTGCCAATTCGGCGATTCTCCTCGAAGCTATACGTGACAATGGGGACAGGGCAGAGAGTGAACGTTGATTAAAAAAAAAATATAGCAGGGAGAATTTCACGAATCATTGTCCCTTGTAGGGAAAACAAAAAAAAAATTGGCTGGCTGATACCGTTAAAATATATTTAAAAAAAAATTTCACACAAGCGTGTAATTGAGCATCGTATCGAGAGAAATTTGAGCGAGCGTTTGACGAACCAACGGCGAATAATGCACGTTCGTCGACTTTGCCCAAAGGATTTACGGGAATCGTTTCACGAATTCTCGGCTCGGCCAACTTTGCGATACGATCCGTTGTCCTTCCTTGACGTGATATCGATTTTTCCGCTATTATCATTGGCTCGATTGCCACGAGATCGATCTGCGAGCTCGTTCTTATCTCAGATTTACGTTTTTCTCTCGTCAATTTTATTTTTTGATTTTCCTGCGATCTTTGCGCTCGATTAACGGTCAATCTCGGTCGTGACAATTCCTCGATTCGTCTGGCATTCTGTGAAACTCGAAATCTACGAAGATTCCTCTGCATTGGATATTCATTATTATGTAGGTATATAATTTGTAAAAAATTGTTTTTTCTTTTAAATTTATCGTTTCACAGGAAAATATTGAAGAAGAAGAAGAATCTGATCGTAATACGTACGAGATTTTTTGGTGATTTATTCGTTTGTAATTCCTCGTCGATGTCATCGTCTTCCGATGAAGCTGCAGAATCATCGATCGGTTGAACTTTTCTTGGTGCGCACCAAGAGGCACGATTGGTCTCGTACTTTTCGTAACGAATCGACGGTCTGTTAACGTTCGTCGTCTCGGACAGGTTCAGGTATGACGAATCACCGAATCTCTCCTCTCGTATCATCGTGGGATTCGCAACGCGAACGGTAAATTTTGATGGATCCATGGAATGTTTTTTTTTTTTAATTAAAAAATTTTTTTTATTATTTTGCGTTCTTATTCATTTGCAACATCGCCGAAATTTGAGCTGGCTGAAACCAGGCGCGCACGATTAAATATGTGCACAAAAAAAAAAAAAGAACATCGATGATTCGGTCAAGAAAAATTCTCATTTCGTTAAAAAAAACTTCAAAATCGATAGTATTATTGGTTTTTTTTTTTTAATTATCAAGGCTAAAATTTCCGATATAATTGCAATTTTTTGAGTTTGGAAATGGAAAAAATCGAAGATACGGTGAGATTCGAAAAATTGGCAATCCCACGAGAAAGAGCCAGCAACATCAACGATAAAATTGATCCGTTCAAAGTAATTAAAAACGATGAGAGCTGGAAATTTGCAAATTTCTTTCCCTTAATTTTTTCGTTCACAGATTTCCTCAAATTCTCTCTATTTAGTTTGGTTTTTCTTCCATCTTTTGTACTTCTTCGTGAAGAAAAATTGAGAAAAGTGACCAGAAAATTTGAGAAAAAGTGTGTGTGTGTATTTGACATACTCCAAAAATTGAAATCGCTGAAATTTGAGAATAGCTTGAGCCATCGAGCTACAATTTGTCACACAATTGGTGCAATAACTCCTCATTGTTTTACATTATTATCGTCAAAATTGGCAAACTCATTTCGATTTTCGAGAATTCATAGCTTTTTTTTCATAATTCTCTATCGCTCAAATGTCTGAAAATTGACATTAAATCTCCTGTAAATTTCGTGACAGATGCTCGAGACAAAAGAAAAAAAAAATTGAAAATAAGTATAACAACGATTTATAAACCAATAGTAAAAGAAAAATGAAACAAAATTCCTGAAATACTTGTAATATATAGCTTATGTGACGTATCACGGTTAATTGTACACTGTTTATTTTTTTTTTTCTTTTGAAAATATTCTAGGTAAAACGTGGAGCACTGTCCTATCGGATTACGGATTCACTGAAGAAATTGGCAATCCCGAAAAAATCATATAATCAGAACGAAAGAATTAATTGTTCATCGATGCGGATATCGAAGATACGTTCGGACAATGATGGAGCTCGTAAGCTCAAGCCGTTGATACGATCAGCGAGAAATGAACTGAAACTCGACACTTATGCGGCGATGATAGTGAAAAATGATAATCAATGCCCGAAACGTATTAAAAAATTGGCGTTGCCAAAAAGACGTTTCTCAGCTAGCGATCACATTCAAACTGTTTGGTAAAAGAAGAAAAAAAAAAAACGAAAGAAATCACGTATTGTTTAATCACAAATACTCGATGATTGAAATAAAAAAAATGATCTGTAAAAAATAATAAAAAATAAATGAAATATTTATATTTACCAGCCTTATCCGCAAAAATATCTAAAAAGTTGATAATGTGGAAAAAAAAATAAACATAATATTTGAATGGCATCACAAAACTGATAAGCTGAAGATTAAAAAAAGGAAAAAAAAAAAAAAAAAACAGATGCACCGCATCGTTGACGAGTTTGATAACGAACAATTGAAAACACATTATAATTTTGTCAAACACGATGATCGCGCGTGACAGCAGCGTAAACATGCCGTTCAGGCTCAGGGCAAACATTTTTCGACTCAAAAAAAACCAGCCAAACCCTTGAACAAAAAAAAAACAAACAAACAAATCCAAATCATGGAAATGTTAATATTTGAAAATTTTCGTTCGAAATTCGTGGGCTATCAAGAAAATCGTAAATCCAAAAATTCCAAATTATATATGAAAAATCTATCATGACGTAAGGGATTGCGTTGTTGACGCGATATCGTAAGATTGAGAAATGGCACCGAAAGCATCACCGGTTAAGAATGAAACGACGAAAAATCCACCTCAACGAGGTGGTGATGCATCGATTAAAAATCCATCGAAACGCGGTGTCAAGAAAAAGGAAAAAAATGAAAAGTAAGAATCGAGGACAAGCAAAAAACTAAAAATAAGAAAACAATATGAAAAATCTCAACAAAAAGTTTGACCGAGTACGGAATTATTATAATATATTTTTTTTTCTAAATATAAAACAGAAAGAATCGAAGATTGAAGTTGAAAGGATGGCTGGAGACACCGGCAGATTGGGAAAAGTTCAATGCTTGGGCAAAGATAAATGGGGAGCCACGAAAAATTCCAGAACCCGAGCCTATAGTTTGTATTATTATTATTATTATTATTATTTTTTTTTCGTTTCAAAATAATCTAAAATTTATTAATTTAATTTACAATGTAATTACATTAATTTGACGAATTTTCCATGAAGGTAAGAGCCTCGAAGCCTCTGAGTCAGATGAAAAAGAGGATCGAAGTTTTGTCAAAACCTCAGAAGAAAATGAATAACGAGTGTCGCAGAGATCTTGGAGTCTCGAGAAAGGCTCTGATCGCAAAGCCATCCAAGCGAATAATAATTCTTGCAAAATTCGTGCCGAAAAAGCTGGACAGCTGCAGAGAATTTCCGATCAAGATATCACAAGCTGCATTGCGTTACAGGGCCAGCAAGAGAATAATTGAAATTAGTCAACCTCACGAGATGCCACTTTCGGATTATTGCAAATCCCTCATTGACAATGGTACACAAAATGTCACGAGTCAAAAGGCGATACCGCGAAAAATTCTACTGGAATTGGGTAGAAAAGCGATCGAATGTCCGGATCTGTTGACAGACGAGGAGCGTGATATTATCATGACACCAACGGGCATTTATCGAAGTGCTCTGACGTACAAAGTAATTGAAAATTCGTTTACAAACACTTGTGAATATAAAAAAAAAAATGTTCCCATTCCTCCGATATTTTAAAATTAATTATTGGCAAATTCGAACATACGAGAGGGAAAATTCGTATATTTTCTTTTTTTTTTACAATTAATTTCACAGAAGCAAAGTTGTGGAATAAATTCATATAAATATAAAAGCCAAATTTGTGAAATTTTTGAATGTTCTATATAGAGGGAAAAAAAAACGATAAAAGTGTTTATCGTTAAATCGTGTTACGTTTTCATTGATTAATTGAAAAAAAAAAATTTTAAATGATTGAAATAAAATGTAATCGTATAGTTTACACCGTGGATGGAATATCTATCACTGCCCTCCTATCGATTTCTCAAAGATCGAGACGACGAGGATGCGGAAAAATGGAAGTCTTATATACTCGAGGAAAATGAGACTCGGGGCAAGAGGGCGTTGGAAGAGAAGAGAAGAAAAGCGGCGATGAATAGAAGGCAGGAAGAAATGGAAGAGGGAGAAGCGAGTAAATTGGATGAGAAACAGGAAAACGAAGAAGAAAATGAGAAGACCGAAGGGAATGACGAGGTGGGAGATGATGAAGTGAAAATTGAGGAGAACAAGGAAAATGAAGAAATTGCAGAATCTGATGAACAGCCAGAAGAAAAGGGGGAGAAGAATGAGGATGAAGTTAAAATTGAAGAGAACAAGGAAGATGAAGAAATTGCAGAAACTGATGAACAGCGAGAAGAAAAGGGGGATAAGAATGTGGATGTTGCGAAGGAAATTGATCAGGAAGATTCCAAGAAGCACGAGGAACCCTCGACGATTGTGAAGAAAGGCGTGGCTGTTGACTCGAAAAAGGAAGATGATGAAAAAGCAGCGGAAAGAAAAGCAGCGAGAAATGCCTGGCGATTTTTACCTTCACCCTGCAAGGACGACCCTTTCGCCATCAAGAGATCAGCGTTGACGGGAAAAGGTCTCTGTTCTTGCTCAAATTTATATATATATATATTTTTTAATTTTCCATTTTCATAAAATACGCTATTCGTTAAGTCCAATGAATGACTGGGATAACAAAAATTGAGCAATCTTTTCTGGATAAATTTTCGAGATTCACTGTATCAATTATATTATGTATATCTTTCGGTAAAATTCTTATTAGAATTTTTTTTTCACACTCGAAGGACTTGGGATAACACAAAAGTAATATGCGATAATTGAAAATCGGATATATCATGAAGTTTTATTTGTTTTTTTTTTTTTATCCATATCACGAAAGGAAGAGTTTTGAGTTTTCCATGATTCTATTTTGACACAAATAATCATCAATTTTTTTGTTTCTTTTTTGTTGTTGCTTCGAAACGCTGGATGAGAAACAAAAACTTGATTGATATGGAAAAAAAAAATAAAAATAAAATAACGTTGTGATAGTTTCACCTCGTATGGCTGAACTGGCGGTGCGTTTGATTCGCGAGGATCAAATGTGCAAAGAGGATCCTTTCGCCATTCGAAAATCAGCATTAACGGGTCAGATACCGGAAGGAGTCTCGAGACTGGCAATACCAAATCATCCAAGAGATCCTATCGAGAGGCCAGCACCGCGTGAAAAAGATTCCTTCGGTCGTCCCATTTATCCCATGCCGGTAATAATATCTGCAACAATAATAACGATAACAAAAATAATAATAATAATGGTAAATAATGATTTTTAAAATCACAAAAATTAACAACGTACCATAATATTTGATAGAACGTTATTATGAGGATTTAAAAAAAATCAAAAATAAAATAAATTAAAATTATGCCAGAATTGATTACATTATTAGCTACACTCGTGATTATTAATTGCAAACAAAAAAATGCCGCAATTTGACCGTAATTAAAATCAAAGTAAAGTTTACATTTCTACGATCAAGAGTCGCGGAAGCGACTCAAGACCAATACATTTCCTACTGTACCGACATGTCGAGAGAAGTCTCCAAAGACTCATAGCTTCACGGGAAGTAAATTTATGTATAACGGTATACTCGTGTGTACACCGTGGCGTTAAAACGTTTTGACTTCGTCAATTTCATTATTGACAATGCTAATTAAAATCCCCTGATTACAATGTCAATGACTTTAACAGCCATATGGAAGAAAAATTCCGCGCGTCAAGCAGCGCGAGCCAGCCAAGTGTCCCGATAAGGATAAGAAAGATGACGATGACGACGACGTTGGAAAAAAACAGAAAAAACGAAGATTCATTATAGATCCGATTGTTTACGAGGCAACGATAGATCCTTGCTTCGATCCGGAGAGATCGAAGCGACAGATCAAGGCCCGAAAGGCTGCCAAGGAAGAAATGAGAAGAAGAAGGGAAGCTGATGGAACGAATGAAGTGAAAGAAGAAGAAAGAAATGAAGAGAAAAAAGAAGAAATAAATGAAGAGAAAAAAGAAGAAGAAAAGAAGAACGAATCACCGGAAATAGAAAATACCGTTGATGAATAAATAAACACATAAAATTGGCTCGAAAAACGATTTGGATTTCTTATTTATGTATTATTCATCGGTTAAGGATGTTTCGCACAAAGTTGAGAAAAAAAAAAGAGAATTACATAAATTTTGGATATATTCTACAGATTATCCTTGCAAAATTTCAAGGTCATTGACTGACTGGCATCATCGATATATCTTCTTGAAAATTTCGATCGATTAAAAAAAAATTTAATAATTTTTTTTCACGGAGAAATTCAATTTTCGTTCAATTAATTTACATATACAGAAACAATTGCGGAAAATTTATGGGAACAATTGTGTAATAAAAAAAAATCGATATTACAATTCGTGAATAAGAATAATAATTTGCTAGATATTTAGTTAAGATTTTTTAAAAATTTGTTATCAATAACTTTTTAACATTATTTTTGTTGAAACTCAATATCCTCGGTGTCTTCGATGTCATTGACTTTTTTTTTCATAAATTTTTAACTCATCGGGATCTACGAAAATTCACTATGACTTTTATACCGTTGGATAGGAATGTTAAGCGAAAAACATCCTTAATTGCAGATGAGTTAGAACAACAATCGATCGAGCTTCAAACGTTTAATCATTTTTTCATTGCGTCCCCCATTGTCTATTTCAGGATCTTCTCGTTTTTTTGATACCCATATAACCCTTACGAAAAAAAAAAAATAACCGCAAAAGTATATTTCTTATTGTTTTTTCTTTTCTTTTACTCCAATACTCTCCTTTCTTTTACTCTCTTTCTTTTACTCTCTTTTCTTTTACTCTCTTTTCTTTTACTCCGATTCTCTCCAATTTCTATGCCAACCAAAAATAAGGCAACCACCTTTTCTCAAAAGTTGCACTTTCCTTAACTTCCTGCTGAGTAATGAGGGAGATGCATAGAATCCGCGTGAATATAAAAGACAACATAATATTGGATGATGTTGTAATTTGCATCGTTGAAATGCAACGAAAGTAATTTTTTTTTATCATTTCTAGTATTCTAAGGCTTTTCATGTTTAGGCTCTAGGTCGCGAAAAAAAAGTTGAAAAAAAGGTTTAAACGATTTTTGACTTCGAGACAAGACTGGAAATTATTTCTTTTTTTTTAAACCTATTTTCGTTGCATTCCAAAGATGCAAATTTCAACATCCTAATATTGGCTCTATGAAAGTTCTCAGAGGGCACACAACGAAGAATATAAAAGCCAAAAAAAAGTTACAACCGTTTACAGCGAAATATCCCAGAATAATTACCCCGTTTTTCCTCCTCGATTCCCTCGAAGTATCAATATTATCATTAATTTTTTAATGCATCGAAATTAAATTGGATGAAAAAAATATCAAAGTCAAAAAAGCACATCGAGGATATATTCGACTCGACGCTCTACGATAATATCGCGATGTGCGTCTTCTCGATGACAATAGTCAGCGCAGTTGTGAAAATTTTCACGACATATTACTTTTATGCTTCGTTCGCTAATTCGCGAGCAGCGCGCGTGCTGTAAAAACCCACGATGTGAATCATCGAATCATATTATGACTCCGTAACGTCCATAAGCGCGATCATTCGTAAAATCACATACGCAAAACAAATATTCGTAGTCTAGACTTTTGAAAAAGTAAAGTAGCTCTTAATTGCTTGCGCATTGATGCCACTGTAGACTCGAATAGCAGATTGTACACGGTACTCGATAAAAATAGGAACGGAAAATTTCCAATGGTAGATTTGGATTAAAACGCAAAAAAAATAAAAAAAATAAAATTGACTGTGTCTACCCCCCGATTTATCTCAACGATATATTGGATAAAATCAGCTTGGAATATATTTAGACTTTGCTAAAAAAGAAAAACATGTAAGCGATTATTTATAGACGCAACGAGGCAAATTCCCTGTTCGTCCCGTTACCGCTGTATGAATGTCCCAGTTAGTGAACATTTAAATGAGGATCCACTCGTTATTTTTACATTTTTCAATCATATCCGAGCAAGATATCCAAAAAACTTTCGTCTCATATCAACAAATTTCCATCATGTTGAATAATATTGATTTTTTTTTGTAAAAACGTTGGAAAATCAGGATAAATAAGCAAATTAAAAATTCGCATTTGATGTCCGAGTTGCTGAAAACCCGTCGACTTGCTCTGGCCCAGATAATGCCACGACGGAATCCAAGTTAATGAACAGTCGGGGAATCAATACGAAAAAAATAGTTTTTGTACTTTTATTTCACGTTTACTCGACTCCATTTACATTTATTTGATGAGTAAATGAAAAAAAAAAAAAAAATTTTATACATTGCGTAGAATTTCTAAGGGGCGGATTGGAGAAAATTTAAAACTATTTAGGTTATTTTGGAACACACCAATCAGCAACTCGGACACGTCCTAAATTCGTTGTTCCAGTTAATGAATGAATAGAGAATAGGAAGGGCAGATATTTAAAGCTAAATTCATAATGATATCGAAAGGAGTAAATACTCTTAACTTTTTTTGGTCGAAAAGTTGAAAACTGAACCTTCATTTGCGGGTATTGAATCAACGATCCGACAAAATATATGTAAATTATCATTAAATATGTACCGGATAGTACCGGAGTGTTCAACGACTGGGACGCATCCACTATCTGGGCCGTTTACCTTATCTGTTCCGAGAATGATATAATTTGCATTCTCGCCAATAAAGCGTTTATTTTCCTCAAGAGTCAAGAGCATATATAAGCCTAATAAGCCATGCTCGGACATCTCATAGTTGTAGTGTCCGTGGAGTGAGCAACGAGTTTATCTTTATCGCTCTGACACAATTCATCATTTTTGATATCAAAGAATAATAATAATAATAATAATAATAATAATAAAAGTTGCAGGCATATTTAAAAAAAAATGCAGTATTTTTTGTTACTGCTGTTTTCCATCGTTGCTCTGTGCACAGTCGAAGGTCACAAGACAGATCAGAGCACGGAATTAAATTCACCGGATGGAAGAATACGCGGATCTATCATAACATCGCGTCTCGGCAAACGAATTTATTCGTATCGAGGTTTGAGGTACGCCGAGCCACCCGTTGGACAAAGACGCTTCAAGGTAATTTTCCCCCTTTAGTTTATGTGTAATACTCGGCATACGTATAGATCGATCCCATTGTCATGCACGAGCTCTGTAACAAAATTAATTAATTTTTTTTTTTTTTAAAGACTCGTTCAATTTCTTGTAGAAGGATTTTTGGAAAGTTTTTTTGGGATTCTCGATTCTTGCGCTTATTGACTTCGTTATTGCTTACTCCATAATATACGTGAATTAACGCTCTCGTTTGTTCTTCTCTGAGATCTTATGAATTATTTTCTATTATAAAAAGAAGAGCAATTATGATGCTTGGGTTGATTGGACTTTCGGTTATAAAATTACAAAGTTCACGAGATATAATATAAATTTTTGCAGCAAAAATATGTATTTAATAGTAAATAAAATATGAATAAAAAATTTCACGTGTAAAATTTTTGCCGTTATATGCGTGACACAGAAAAATATACTTTTGCGTTTTTTTTCCCTTGCTGAGAGCGATACGGTCTCATAATCAATGATAAATTAGGAAAAATGTACTAAAGTTGCAAAAACCCGTTAAAATGGGATTATACTACGTCAGCTAGCGGTACCTGTTGTTCCCTGGAACAATGTTTTCGACGCTAGCGCGGAAGGACCTTCGTGTCCACAGCCAGGTGGTAGAAACCAATCCGAGGATTGTCTGCGTCTCAATGTTTACACGACCCAGGTAAGAGCTGCTCATTTCCTCGAGAGATGTAAACTTATCAAAAATGCACAAGTCAAAATAAAAGTGAAGAAAATCAATTTGAGAGAAATTTGACCAATAAAATTGGTTTGTCATTGATTGATTGATTTGGCAATCTCGATATGGCGGAATAATAATATGAAAATTGAGTAAATTAACTTCCATGTGCCATAAAGAAAATTGAAAAGTTATCATTAAGGATGTATCGGTCGTACCTTCCCAACCAAAAGTGACTTCCGTCGACGATATTGCATACTTTATGATGAGATAAAAATTGGAAAAAATTCAACCACAATAAAGACGATAATAAGATTAATTTTAAATAATAATAATGTCAAATGAAGGAAAAATCGTGAATTTTTTACATGTTTTCGTAAAAACGTTGAATATTACAATTAAGTTTCCAGGGCATTGAAGGAATAGTTTCGTAAATATACAACCTTTACAAATTTCCGAAAACCAAAGTATCGAAATGATAAGAAAATTTAAAAAAAATTCACGTGTAGTCAGAAAAATCAACGAATTCATTTCACATGACAAAAATAAATATTCCCTACAAATTTGTTGAACAATGTTTTGTTTAAACAATTTATTGATAACTTCTGGGCATTATTATTATTAAAAAGTAATCTCCTTATCGTCTTTGTTGTGGTTGAATATTTTACGATTTTTATCTTATCATGAAGTATGCAATATTGTCGACGAAAGTCACTATTGGTTGGGAAGGTACTTCCGATACATCCTTAAATTCATAAAATTATTTTAATGTTAATATTGGTTTAATTGGTTTATTTTTTTACTTTTTCTCGTACAATACGATTGAGAATTCTGAAATATTGAATCAGCGCTACGAATCCTTGTTTCTCAGAAATGAGTACGTTTTATTAAATGATTTTCAGCTTCCAGCGAAGGAACACGGAGTCACGAAAAATCCAAGCAAACCGGTCATAGTCTTCTTCCATCCAGGTGCCTTTTACATATACTCCGGGCAGAGTCACATACTAGGACCTCATTATTTCATGGATCAGGATATCGTGCTCGTCACCGTCAACTATCGTCTAGGGTCTTTGGGTAAAATCATCGTTATTATTATTTTTCCATAAAAACACCGCTTATCGTTCTTCCATCGCATCAGAGACATCCTATTTTGAAGACGATGTAAGCGGATCACGTTCCACGTGAAAGTATTTGAAAGGATTCTCGTCGAATGGGTAATTTTAGGTTTTTTGAGTACCGGCGATTCCGAGGCACCGGGAAACTTGGGCCTCAAGGATCAGGTCGAGGCTCTACGCTGGGTGAAAAGGAATATCGCTTGTTTCGGTGGTGACCCGAACAGCGTCACTATTACCGGTTACAGTGCCGGATCATGGAGCGTCTCGGTCCATCTTGTCTCACCCATGAGCAGAGGACTCTTTCATCGTGCCATAGCGATGAGCGGTTCTGCGATTTATCAGACGCCACTTCAGCCACATCAGAGACATTTGGCTGTCAAACAGGCGGAGTTTCTCGGCTGTCCTTCCGACAGTACAAGTCGAATTCTCGAGTGTCTCCGGACAAAGGATGCCATAGAAATTGGCGCCACTCTTCCTAAATTCTTCGTACGTAAAATTCAATGATTTCGGAATACGATAATAAATGTGAAAAGAGAAAAATCGTTATTTGCCTTGCTTCGTGATTCTTACGATCTTGATCATTGAATTTTAGGAATGGCACGGTGATCCTGTTCTCGTCTGGGCACCGGTAGTAGAACCTGATCTTCCCGGTGTTCAGAGATTCCTCACGGATCATCCCTCCGAACTCATCAGACGCGGTGAATTTGCTAATGTTCCTCTCATAACGGGAATCTGCAAGGACGAGTTCGGTGGTGTCGTTATTCGTGAGTTTACTGTTTTAAAGAATGTGAATTTTTGAGTTTCTTTCGTTTTTTTTTTTTTTAATCACAAGCATACCATTTGTATACAAAAGTTTAGTGATTTGGAAAAGTAACCTTTCAAGTATATATTCGGTAATTATTTTTCGAGTAAAAATATTCATTCATGAGGAAGTTACGGGCAATCGCCCGGAAGCACTTTTTGCTGTAAGAACTTTTGTATTGAGCACTGTTGTTCAGAATCGGATTAACAAAAATCAAAAAAACCGAAAAGATTTCGTTAGCATATTAGTTTATCCTGTGATTGATCGATGAAATTTTCGAAATATTTAGTTTTAACAAAATGGCGGGTGTAATGTTTGCGAAGGAAATGAACATATTCGTTTACAAAATCGAAAGTATGTGCTGGGAAAAAAATACGTTTGATTGATCACCAGATTTTCATATCCAAAAAAAAAGTACAAAAAATTTCGTAAAAATTTATCCAGTATTTTTCAAGATATCCTGCTCACAGACTTTGTAAACGAGCTTTCCGGATATATCAGCTGTAACTTCCTTGTAAATTATTATTTCTCTACGACAATTTTACTGAATACTCTTCAAATGTTACTTTGTCGAATACAAAGATTCTGAACGAATCTAGGCTTGCATACGGTTTTTTCTCGTCCTCCTGACCTGAGTACACAACTCTTTGATCGTTACATGTTCTTGTGTGCATAATTTAGTTCCGGTGGAGCAAGCTCGGAAGGGTAATACGTCGATTTTAGATGATTTAAACGAGAATTGGAACAGAATAGCTCCGATAAGCTTCTTGTACGAACGTGATACCGCGAGATCCAGGGAAATCAGTCAATCGCTCAAACAGTTCTACTTCAAGGGACAACCGATCGGCCTCGACAACATCGACGGTCTCTCTCACGTATGTTTTCGAAACAAGAGAATAATTGTTTACCCGATTATACTCGTGGAAAAATATTAATTAATTTAACGAATCATAATTATGTACGTGCAGCTTTATGCTGATGCCCTGGTTATCTCCAACACAAATAATCTCGTGAAACTCATGGCCCAAGCATCGAAGAAACCGGTTTATTACTACGAACTCGTGTACCAGGGTCGTTACAGTCATGCCGTTTGGACCGAAACGAAAAAGCCATTTGGTAAGTGAAAGCGTTTCTTTAGAAAAATTGTGGGATCATTCAGCCATCATTGTTCATGAAAGAGTCTGCAACGACTGAATGTTCTATAATATTTCCTATTCCCAATCTTTTTGTATATATACCTTGTCAAAAATTGCGTTCAATCTTCAGAAAACTACTATACATGAGCAATTATACAATTGTCGCTTAACTCATCTTACTGGACAATGACACACTAATTATTGGGTCGCATGATTTGTACAGGTGTTGTCCATCACGACGATCTATTGTATCTATTCTGGGACGAATATTTCCCCTACTTTACGACAAACGACCCCGAATATGAAATGGTCAGGACACTGACCACGATGTGGGCCAATTTCGCAAAAACCGGCCAGCCAATTCCCCGTAACAATTCGGAGTTTAGGAACGTCGTTTGGACTCCGTTTACGGTAGAGAACAGCAAGTATCTGGAGATCGATAAGCAGCTTGTTATGAAGACGAATCTCTACAAACGTCGAATGATGGAATGGGAACGTCTGTTTCCCCTTCGGCCATAAATCAGAGGGCATCATTGTTAATATTAAAGATATGATTTAATTGTTTCTATGTGTATCACAATTATGAATAAGGTGCATTGTTATTTACGGAATGAACTTTTGTTCATGCGTCTACGAGACATGGAAATTCATTTTTTGCCCAAACATCGGTCCTATTTATCGCGATGATGGAGACGCTCGGAGGAAAAAATAGTTTAGATCCGCGTTGATCTAATTTTTGGAAAATCGTACATTTACCCAGGTCTCAATTATATCTTGGATCTCAGTTAGATTAAAAGCCTCTTCCGGTGTTTTTTTTTTTTTTCAGGCGACTGCACACGTCCCAGTCGCCGCACACTACCACATGAAATTACATTTATCAAGCATTTCATGATTAACAATTAACATTGAAATTCTAATAGTTGCAAGGTGATCGACAATCCTTCATTAAAGTATAAGAAAAAAATCGACTAACGTCTTACGCGGAATATAAATTATTTTTCATCTGTTTATTCCGGCCCGTGTGTTATGGAGGCCGTATCAACGGCTTTCTTATCGAATACGCTAAGGAATAATGAAAGATTTTTTATGCTCATCGCGTGTAGATTGTATTTTTATTCGAGATAAATTATAGCTCATTTTGTTCAGGAAAAAAGTAGGGTTTTCCATGCAGCAGTTCATTCCCGTAAAACTCAATTAAACCATGTAATCTTCGTGTTCTATTATTGGGACAAACAAATCATAAGCTGTACCCCTGTCATAAGACACCCTTCGGAGACTGGTACAGACGCACGTAGTTCGATATTGTGAAAATAGTATAAAGTAAAAACTGAGGAGAACAAGGAAAATGAAGAAATTGTAGAATCTGATGAACAGCGAGAAGAAAAGGGGGATAAGAATGTGGATGTTGCGAAGGAAATTGATCAGGAAGATTCCAAGAAGCACGAGGAACCCTCGACGATTGTGAAGAAAGGCGTGGCTGTTGACTCGAAAAAGGAAGATGATGAAAAATCAGCGGAAAGGAAAGCAGCGAGAAATGCCTGGCGCTTTTTACCTTCACCCTGCAAGGACGATCCTTTCGCCATCAAGAGATCAGCATTGAAGGGAAAAGATCTTTGTTCTTGCTCAAATTTATATATATATATATACATTTTTTTTTCCATTTTCATAAAATATGCTATTTATTGAGTCCACTGAATGACCGGGATAACAAAAATTGAGCAATCTTTTCTGGATAAATTTTCAAAATTCACTGTCTCAGTGGATTATATATATTTCCGTAAAATTGTTAGAATTTTTTTTCACACTCGAAGGACTTGGGATAATATGCGATAATTGGAAATCGGATATTATAAAGTTTTTTTGTTTGTTTGAAATTTATATCACGAAAAGAAAAGTTTCGAGTTTTCCATGATTCCATTTTGAGACAAATAATCATCAATTTTTTTGTTTCTATTTTGTTGTTGCTTCGAAAAGCTGGATGAGAAACAAAAAGTTGATTGATATTGAGAAAAAAAAAATAATAATAACGTTTGATAGTTTCACCTCGTATGGCCGAACCGGCGGTGCGTCTGATTTGCGAGGATCGAACGAGCAGAAAGGATCCTTTCGCCGTTCGAAAATCGGCATTTTAACGGGTTCGATACCGGAAGGAGCCTCGAGACTGGCGAAACCAAATCATCCAAGAGATCCTATCGAGAGGCCAGTACCGCGTGAAAAAGATTCCTTCGGTCGTCCCATTTATCTCATGCCGGTAATAATATCTGCAACAATAATAACAATAATCGAAAAAATAATAACGGTTGATAATGATTTTTCAAAACACAAAAATTAATAACGTACTATAATATTTGATAGAACGTTATTACGATGATTAAAAATAAATGAAAAATAAAATAAATTAAAATTATGCCAGAATGGTTTACATTATAAGCTATAATCGTGATTGTTAATTGCAAACAAAAAATGCCGCAATTTGACTGTAAAATCAAAGTAAAGTTTACTTTTCGACGATCCAAGAGTCGCGGAAGTGACTCGACACCAATTAATTTCCTACTGTAACGACATTTCGAGAGGAGTCTCCAATGACTCTATGCGCCTCACAACTTGCTTATACACAGGAGTAAATCTATGTATAACGGTATACTCGTGTATATACTACCGTGTCGTTAAAACGTTTTGCCTTCGTTTATTTCATTATATTGACAATGCTAATCATAATCCCCTGATTATAATTTTAATGACTTCAACAGCCGCATGGAAAAAAAATTCCGCGCGTCAAGCAGCGCGAGCCAGCTAAATAAGTGTCCCGATAAGGATAAGAAAGATGTTGATGACGAAAAAACAGAAAAAACGAAGTTTCATAGATCCGATTGTTTACGAGGCAACGGTAGATCCTTGTTTTGATCCGGAGAGATCAAAGCGACAGATCAAGGCCCGAAAGGCTGCCAAGGAAGAAACGAAAAGAAAAAAGAAAGCTGATGGAACAAATGAAGTGAAAAAAGAAGAAAGATATAAAGAGAAAAAAGAATAAAGATATGAAGAGAAAAAAGAAGAAATAAATGAAGAAAAGAAGAAATAATGACCGGAAATAGAAAATACCGTTGATGAATAAATAAATACATAAAATTGGCTCGAAAAACGAATTGATTTTCTTATTTATGAATTATTCATCGGATAAGGATGTTTCGCACAAAGTTGAGAGAAAAAAAAAAGAGAATTACATAAATTTTGGATATGTTCTACAGATTATCCTTGCAAAATTTCAAGGTCATTGACTGACTGGTATCATCGATATATCTTTTCGAAAATTTCGAGCAATTTAAACAAAATTTTTTTTTTTCACGGAGAAATTCTATTTTCCTTCAATTATTTACATATACAGAAACAATTGCGGGAAATTTATGGAAAAAATTGTGTAATAAAAAAAAATCGATATTACAATTCGTGAATAAGAATAATAATTTTTCTGTATATTTAGTTAAGATTTTTTTAAAATTTGTTATCAATAACTTTTTAACATTATTTTTGTTGAAACTCAATATCCTCGGTGTCTTCGAAGTCATTGACTTTTTTTTCATGAATTTTTAACTCATCGGGATCTACGAAAATTCATTATGACTTTTATACCGTTGGATAGGAGTGTTAAGCGGAAAACATCCTTAATTGCAGATGAGTTAGGACAACAATCGATCGAGATTCAAACGTTTAATCATTTTTTCATTGCGTCCCCCATCGTCTTTTTCAGGATCTTCTCGTTATTTTGATACGCATATAACCCTCACGAAAAAAAAAATGACCGCAAAAGTATATTTCCTATTTTTTCTATTCTTTTACCAGCCTCTCCAATTTCTAAGCCAACCAAAAATAAGGCAACCACCTTTTCTCAAAAGTTGCACTTTCCCTAACGCCCTCTGACCTCTGCCGAGTATGAGGGAGATGCATCGAATCCGCGTAAAAATAAAAGACAACATAATATTCGCTCTATGAAAGTTCTCAGAGGGTCCACAACGAAGAATATAAAACCCAAAGAAAGTTACAATCGTTAAAAACGAAATATCCCACAATTATTACCCCGATTCCCTCGTAGCATCATATCGAGGGCTTAGAACCAAAAGGGCGTAACCCACTGTTTTTCTACTTTTCATTACCTTACTGCCATAAGGGCGCATCCCCAACTTTAACCCGGAAGTTCCATAAGAACAAAATTAATCAGCCTACAGCCAGAAGGGCGTAAGCCCACTACAATACTGCCAGAAAGGCGTAACCCGCAGAGAAAAAAAAAGTGGCTTACGCCCGTCTGGCAGATCATTGATCATTTTTTTCCGGATTTAAATCGCCTGATTACAGCCAGACGGGCGTAACCCTCTTTTTTTTATTTTTCGTGGCTTACGCCTTTCTGGCGGATAACCGGTCAGTTTTTTCCGAATTTCGATCGTCTATTTACTGCCAGAAGGGCGTTACCCCAAAAAAATTGAAAACGTGATGTGTGTAAGATGCTGGCCAGTTTTCCATCTTTCTGGCCAGTTGATGGCCAGTCAACTGTCGAGTTCCAGACTAGGTGTGTAACGCAAATCTGTTCAGTGCCAGTCTTGGCAGACTGACGAGTTGCTGGTCAGAAAAACTGGGCAGTTGCTGGTCAGGAAACTATTTGCTATTTGCTAATATTTTTTAATGCGAAATATAAACAAAAACGAAATATATCATTTGCAAATGGTTGCCTGCGCATATTTAGTCGTTGTCGCATAATAGTCGAAATTTTCAAATTTTTCAAAATTAAAATTTTTTTTTTTTAATTTCAAATTTTTCAATATTTTCAAATTTTTAAAATTTTTCAAAATTTTCAAAATTTTACACATACACACACACATCACGTTTTCAATTTTTTTGGGGTAACGCCCTTCTGGCAGTAAGTAGACGATCGGAATTCGGAAAAAACTGACCAGTTATCCGCCAGAAAGGCGTAAGCCACGAAAAATAAAAAAAAGAGGGTTACGCCCGTCTGGCTGTAATCAGGCGATTTAAATCCGGAAAAAAACGATGAATGATCTGCCAGACGGGCGTAAGCCACTTTTTTTTATTTTTCGTGGCTTACGCCTTTCTGGCAGTATTGTAGTGTGGGCTTACGCCCTTCTGGCTGTAGGCTGATTAATTTTGCTCTTATGGAACTTCCGTGTTAAAGTTGGGGCTACGCCCTTATGGCAGTATAGTCCGTTTTTTGTGGGTTACGCCTTTCTGGTCCTAAGCCCTCGATATTATCATTAAATTTTTTTATGAATCGAAATTAAATTGGACGAAAAAAATATCAAAGTCAAAAAAGGACATATTCGACTGGATGACGCTCTTCGATAATATCGCAATATGCGTTTTTCTCGATGACCTTGAACTGAAACTAATAGTCAGCGCATTTGTGAAAATTTTCATGCCGTATATTACTTTTATGCTTCGCGTTCGCTAATTCGCGAGCAGAGTGCAGTAAAAACCCACGATATGAATCAATACGCGGCAAGAGTCGCTAAAGGAAAGTAAGGCGAGACGCGGGCGACGTGTGGGACACATGTTGCGTTTGGCATTTGTTTCACCGTGACGCCAGTTTGAATTACACGCGCGTTTTGCGATCAGCTGATAAACCCGTGTTTTCGGGCAGAATTTATGTTAATTATAGAAAAATGACAGAATGCAAACACCTCTAACACGTTGCATACAGATTCTTTCGTGTTTGAGCTATTAAGTTGTCATTTTTTTTCCAAAACCTATCACCATTTTTTATTATTCTCTGAATATGCAAAGATGTGGCCAACGAGCTATTCTCTATGACTATTGTGTAAAACATATTCGAAGTTTGCAAATTATTTATTAATAAATGTATTCTATTGTAATAAATGTAATATATTCAAAAATATAATCTGAAAGTTTCATTTCATTATCACCATTTTTATCAATTAAGCTGATATGTTCCTCCTTAATTGCTCGCGCATTGCGATAACCATGCACTGTCGGCTCGAATAGCCGACTATATATGTGACTCGATAAAAATATGTCAAACGGAAAATTTCCAGTTGTATAGATTTGGATTAAAACGAAAACAAAATTTAAATAAAAATTGACTGTCTTCCCCTCGATTTATTTCAACGGTATATTGGATAAAATTAGCTTGGAATATTTCGACTTTGCTAAAAAGGAAAAAACGTATAAGCGATTATTTATAGACGCAACGAGGCAAATTCCCTGTTCGTCCCGTTACCTTTGTATGAATGTCCCAGTTAGTGAACATTTAACTGAGGATCCACACGTTCTTTTTACATTTTTCAATCAGATTCGAGTAAGATATCCAAAAAATTTTCGTCTCATATCAACAAATTTCCATCATCTTGAATAATATTGAATTTTTTTGTAAAAACGTTGGAAAATCAGGACAAATAATAAGCAAATTAAAAATTCGCATTTGATGTCCGAATTGCTGACAACCCGTCGACTTGCTCTGGCCCAGATAATGCCACGACAGAGTCCCAGTTAATGAACAGTCGGGGAATCAATACGAAATAAATAGTTATTATACGTTTATTTCACATTTACTCGGCTCCTTTTACATTTATTTGATGAATAAATGAAAAAAAGAAAATTCAATACATTGGGCAGAATTTCTAAGGAGATTGGAGAAAACTGAAAACTAATTCAGGTTATTTTGGAACACACTAATCAGCAACTCGGACATGTCCTAAATTCGTTGTTCCAGTTAAGGTACTAGTGCCTATTAGGAGGCCAAAAAAAAAGCAAATTGTCAAAACTGTATATCTCAGCTTCTTTATTAGATATCAATATGAGTTTTTTTTAAGCATTAGGCATATGTCATGAAGAATATAAAAAGTCCTTGATTGGTCATTTTGTACCTGATTTGCAGAGGGCGTCAAAGTAGGGTCCTTGAAGAAACGCTAGTCCCACGGCGGACAGATAATCTCAGGATTGAGAGGTCTGAAACAAAATCGAGAAAAAGCACATTAAAGAGGAAGGTTTTTACTCCGGAATCCACCACCGATATGCAAAAAAGTAAAAAAAATAAAAAAAATGGCGGATGTTTGAAAAAAAGTGTAAGGTGGTTTTTTTACACTTTTTTTTCAAACATCCGCCATTTTTTTTACTTTTTTGCATATCGGTGGTGGATTCAAAGTAAAAAACCTTCCTCTGTAGCGTGCTTTTTCCCGAATTTGTTTCAGACCTCCCAATCCTGAGATTATCTGTCCACCTTGGGACTATCTTTTCTTCGAGGACCCTACTTTGGTGCCCTCTGCAAATCAGGAACAAAATGACCGATCAAGGACTCACGTTTTTTTATATTCTTGACATGCCTGATGTTTAAAAAAAAACTCATGTTGATATCTAATAAAGAAGCTGAGATATACAGTTTTGAAAATTTGCTCTTTTTGGCCTCCTATAATAGGTACTAGTACCTTCATGAAGAAATAAAGATGGAAGTGCCGATATTTGAAGCTAAATTCATAATTATATCGAAAATAGTAACTACTCTGAACTTTTTCTCGTCGAAAAGTTTAAAACTGAACCTTCATTTGCGGCTATTGAATTAACGATCCGACAAAATATATTATGTAAATTATCATTAAATATGTACCGGATATTACCGGAGCGTTTAAGGACTTGGACGCTTTCACTATCTGGGCCATTTACCTTATCTGTTTCAAGAAGGATATTATTTGCATTTTCGCCAATTAAGTGTTTATTTTCCTTAATAGTCAAGAGCATATATAAGCCTAAGCCATGCTCGGACGTCTCATAGTTGTAGTGTCCGTGGAGCTAGCAACGATTTTATCTTTATAGCTCTGACACAACTCATCATTTTCGTTATCGATGAATAATATTAGTAATAAGAATAATAATACAAGTTTCAGGCATATTTAAAAAAAAAAAATGCAGTATTATTTGTTACTGCTGTTTTCCATCGTTGCTCTGTGCACAGTCGAAGGTCACAAGACAGATCAGAGCACGGAATTAAATTCACCGGATGGAAGAATACGCGGATCTATCATAACATCGCGTCTCGGCAAACCAATTTATTCGTATCGAGCCTTGAGGTACGCCGAGCCACCCGTTGGACAAAGACGCTTCAAGGTAATTTTCCCCCTTTTGTTGCTGTGTAATAGGTACTCGGCATCCGTTTAGATCGATCCCATTGTCATGCACGAGCTCTGGAACAAAATTAATTAATTTTTTTATTTTTAAGGACTCGTTCAATTTCTTGTAGAAGGAATTTTGTGATCCTCGATTCTTGCGCTTATTGACTTCGTTATTGCTTACTCCATAATATAAATTATCGCTCGCTTGTTCTTCTCTGAGATCTTATGAATTATTTTATATTATAAAAAGAAGAGTAATTACGATGCTTGGGTTGGTTGGACTTTCGGCTATGAAATTACAAAATTCACGAGATCCGAATCAATTGAGCCCACGTAACGATGTACATATAAATTTTTGCAGCAAAAATATGTATTTAATTGTAAATGAAATATGAATAAAAAATTTCATGCGTAAAATTTTTGCCGGAATATGCGTGACACAGAAAAATATACTTTTGCGTTTTTTTTCCCTCGCTGAGAGCGATACGGTCTCATAATCAATGATAAATCAGGAAAAATTCATTAAAGTTGCAAAAAACCAGTTAAAAATGTGATTATACTACGTCAGCTAGCGGTACCTGTTGTTCCCTGGAACAATGTTTTCGACGCTAGCGCGGAAGGACCTTCGTGTCCACAGCCAGGTGGTAGAAACCAATCCGAGGATTGTCTGCGTCTCAATGTTTACACGACCCAGGTAAGAGCTGCTCATTTCCTCAAGAGATGTAAACTCATCAAAAATGCACAAGTCAAAATAAAAGTGAAGAAAATCGATTTGAGAGAAATTTGACCAATAAAATTGGTTTGTCATTGATTGATTGATTTGGCAACCTCGATATGGCAGAATAAGAATATCAAAATTGAGTAAATCGATTTTCATGTGCCATAAAGAAAATTAAAAATTTTTCATTGACTTCATTAAATTATTTTAATGTTAATGTTGGTTTAATTTGTCTTTTTTTTTTATTACTTTTTCTCATACAATACGATTGAGAATTCTGAAATATTGAAACAACGCTACGAATCCCTGTTTCTCAGAAATGAGTACATTTTTTTAAAATGATTTTAAGCTTCCCTCGAAGGAAAATGGAGTCACGAAAAATCCAAGCAGACCGGTCATAGTCTTCTTCCATCCAGGTGCCTTTTACGCATACTCCGGGCAGAGTCACATAGAAGGACCCCATTATTTCATGGATCAGGATATCGTGCTCGTCACCGTCAACTATCGTCTAGGGTCTTTGGGTAAAATCATCGTTATTATTATTATTACAAAAAGACACCGCTTATCGTTCTTCCATCGCATCAGAGACATCATATTTTGAAAACGATGTAAGCGGAACACGTTCCACGTGATAATATTTGAAAGGATTATCGTCGAATGGATAATTTTAGGTTTTTTGAGTACCGGCGATTCCGAGGCACCGGGAAACTTGGGCCTCAAGGATCAGGTCGAGGCTCTACGCTGGGTGAAAAGGAATATCGCTTATTTCGGTGGTGATCCGAACAGCGTCACAATTGCCGGTTGCAGTGCCGGATCATGGAGCGTCTCGGTCCATCTTGTCTCACCCATGAGCAGAGGACTCTTTCATCGTGCCATAGCGATGAGCGGTTCTGCCATTTATCAGACGCCACTTCAGCCGCATCAGAGAAATTTGGCTATAAAACAGGCGGAGTTTCTCGACTGTCCTTCCAATACTACAAGTCAAATTCTCGAGTGTCTCCGGACAAAGGATGCCATAGAAATTGGCGCCACTCTTCCTGAATTCTTCGTACGTAAAATTCAATGATTTCGGAGTACGAAAATAAATGTGAAAAGAAAAAAAATCGTTATTTGCCTTGTTTCATGATTCTTACGGACTTGATCATTGAATTTTAGGAATGGCACGGTGATCTTGCTGTCATCTGGACACCGGTAGTAGAACCTGATCTTCCCGGTGTTCAAAGATTTCTCACGGATCATCCCTCTGAACTCATCAGACGCGGTGAATTTGCTCATGTTCCTTTCTTAACGGGAATCGTCAAGGATGAGTTCGGTTATGCCGTTATTGGTGAGCTTACTGTTTTAAAAAATGTGAATTTTTGAGTTTCTTTTGTTTCCTTTTTTTTTTTTTTTTTTTTTTTTTTCAATAATCACAAGCATACCATTTGTACAGAAGTTTAGTGATTTGGAAGCATTTGGATAACCTTTGAAAAATATATACGGTAATTACTTTTCATGTAAAAATATTCATTCATGAGGAAGTTACGGGCAATATGGCCCGGAAGCACTATTTGCTGTAAGAACTTTTGTATTGAGCACTGTTGTTCAGAATCGGATTAACAAAAAAAAAAAGAACCAAAAAGATTTCGTTAGCATATTAGTTTATCCTGTGATTGATCGATGAAATTTTCGAAATATTTAGTTTCAACAAAATGGCGGGTGTTTGAAGTTAAGAGCCGTGATGTTTGCGACGGAAACGAACATATTCGTTTAACAAATCAAAAGTATATGTGCTGGAAAGAAAAAATTCTTTAATTAATCGACAGATTTTCATATAAAAAAAAAAGTACAAAAAATTTCGTAAAAATTTATCCAGTATTTTTCGAGATATCCTTGCTCACAGACTTTGTAAACGAGCTTTCCGGATAAATCAGCTGTAACTTCCTTGAAAATTATTATTTCTCTACGAAAATTTTACTGAATATTCTTCAAATGTTACTTTCTCGGATACAAAAAAATTCTGGACGAATTTAGTCTTGAATTCGGTTTATTTCTCGTCCTCCTGACTGGAGTACACAACTCTTTGATTCTCGTGTGCATAATTTAGATATGGTGGAGGAAGCTCGGAAGGGTATTACGTCGACTTTAGATGATTTAAACGAGAATTGGAACAGAATAGCTCCGATAAGCTTCTTGTACGAACGTGATACCGCAAGATCCAGGGAAATCAGTCAATCGTTTAAACAGTTCTATTTCAAGGGACAACCGGTCGGCCTCGACAACATCGACGGTCTCTCTCACGTATGTTTTCGAAACAAGACAATAATTGTTTACTCGATTATACTCGTGGAAAAATATTAATCAATTGAACGAATCATAATTATGTTTGTGCAGCTTTATGCTGATGGCCTGATTATCTTCAGCATAAACAAATTAGTGAAACTCATGGCCCAAGCATCGAATGAATCGGTTTATTACTACGAATTCGTGTACCAGGGTCGTTACAGTCATGCCGTTTGGACTGAAACGAAAAAGCCATTTGGTAAGTGACAGCGTTTCATTGGAAAAATTATGGGATCATTTGGCCATCATTGTTCTTTAAAGAGTTTGCAACGGTTGAATGTTCTATACCTAATATTTCCTATGGCCAATCATTTTGTTCATATACCTTGTCAAAAATTGTGATCAATCTTCAGAAAACTGCTATACATGAGCAAGACATTGTCGCTTACTTCATCTTACTGGACAACGACTCTCTAATTATTGGGTCATGATTTGTACAGGTGTTGTCCATCTCGACGATCTCTTGTATCTATTCTGGGCCGAATCTTTCCCTTACTTTACGACAAACGACCCGGAATATGAAATAGTCACGACGATGACCACAATGTGGGCGAATTTCGCAAAAACCGGCGAGCCAATTCCCCGTAACAATTCGGAGTTTAGGAACGTCGTTTGGACTCCGTTTACGGTAGAGAACAGCAAGTATCTGGAGATCGATAAGCATCAGCTTGTTATGAAGACGAATCTTTACAAGCAGCGAATGATGGAATGGGAACGTCTGTTTCCCTTTCGGCCATAAATCAGAGGACATCATTGTTAATCTTAACGATATGATTTAATTACTTCCATGTATGTATCACAATTGCAAATAAAGTGCATTGTTATTTACGGAATCGATACTTGTTCACGCGTCTACGAGATATGGAAATTAATTTTTTGTCCAAACATCGGTCATATTTATCGTGATGATGGAGACGGTCGGAGAAAAAAATAGTTTAGATCTAGGTAGACGAAATTTAGATCTGCATAGTTATTTTTTTAGATCTACGTTGATTTAATTTTTGGAAAATCGTACATTTACCTAGGTCTCAGTTATGTCTTGGATCTCAGTTAGATTCAACTAAATCTACTGAGATTCAAGTTGACCAACGGAGATCCATTAAGCAAAAGCGCTCGAACATAATATTAGATCGACACGAATTTACGCAAATCCATCGTTATATACGGAGATCTAGCTGGATCTACGATTTTCCAAATTTCACATCTACGTAGATCAAATTTGACCTGAAAAGTAACTATACGTAGATCTAAATCATTTTTTTTTCCTGGGCGAGCAAATACTATTGTTTATCTTAATTCGTTCTCTTCTGATAAAGCTATTTGTTCACATATCCCTACCATATCTAAAAGATCTATAATCAATCCTCGTTCTTAAAGCCTCATCTTCGTGTGCTTTTTTTCGGGTTTATTAATGTAGTAAAAATGCGAGTAAATGTTTTTCTTATATTTTGAAGGTTTGTAGCAACAAGTGTCAAAACTTTTCACCACGATGAGCTGACATTGGATCCTAACGAACATAGATACGTTAATCAATTGATAATTAATTCATAAATTCAGCCAGTCAACATTTATACTTTTATACTTCTCTTCAATGATAGCTGTTGACCAGCTTCGGCGATATAAAATGTTGAGTAGTATTGGTCCTGTTCGGTACTGAAATGGATGACCGCTTTTAGCCAGTGGCTTGCACGCCGGGCGAGGCAATTTTTCTGGGTCGCTTGGTAGCGATACAACTGAAATTCAATAAAATTTAGTCTTTATCAATCAGGTTTTTCGCTGTTTTCCCTGTGCCTTAGTGCAAATACGATACAGTAGAGTGCATTGGGATAGAGTAACTGCGACACTCTGGAGAGGTCTCAAGGGCCTCAAAAGGTATACAATGGAAACCCTAGTAATAATAATAATAATAATAATAATAATAATAATAATTTATATTGGAGATACGACTTTAGCCTGTAGAATCAATGGAATCAATTAAATGAGTTGCAAAGTTTTTAATTTTCATCCTATATGTATTGTTCAAACATTGCTCGAACTAATTTAAAAAATTCAAATAATAAATATAAAGTCCTCCACGAAAATTTCATCAATTTTTACCGTCAAGAAGCCGCGATGTGACACGTCAATTTAACATTTAAAGAAATAGGTATATCATGCAATTTTCTTTATTTCCACTGCGTACAAACCAAAAACGGAACGGTCAAAATTTTTGAAATTTTAGACGCATGGAAAATTATGGGTCTGTCACAGACATTTAAAAATTTTCCAACTGTTTGATTTGGTCCTCCGTAAGCATACAACAAAAAAAAGAGATAAAAAAAAACCAAGCGTGTAATCATTGCGAAATGTAGAGATTAGATATACTTGGTGGAGTTCCCGGCACTCATTATTGTTCCTTGAAGGAAATTACGTACGCAGTATACCACGCGCTTCATCCTATATACAGAGATCGCCGAGTATAAATGACTCGATTCGGCTCGCACGTACCACAGTTATCGTTGCAACATTGCGGTACTTGACTCGGGACAAGTTGTTCATTTTTTTTTTTTTTTTCGTTGCGAGCAAGAATAGTCAACGTCTCACAGTAATAAACAAAACAATAAATGAAAACAAGTTTTTGGAACAGTGCCATGGGGAAAATGCAGTGGATTTCGTTGTTTCTCTGTTTAATCGTGGCGATGTGCGCAGCCAAGGATGACAACGGAACGGAGACTGTGGAATTGGAATTGCCTGTTGGAAGAATTCGTGGATCATTCATGATCTCTCGACTCGGCAAAAAGATTTATTCGTTTCGCGGTTTGAGATACGCCGAGCCACCGGTTGGACAGCAACGCTTCAAGGTGGGTGTCCACGTTGACGGAGCTCTTACATCCTTATGGAATTCGATAGTGAACTTTTGTATCCAAAGTTTTTGGCATCTCTATAGGCCTGATCGTCGATTGGGCGAATGAGAGCGAGCTTCCTCATTTCTCATTGTGCACATTCTAAAGCTATTGTCAGCTAAAAAAAAGGCGTGTCATCAAGCCCTTTGAGGTTCACTTCCGGTTCATCTAGCAAAGCAGTCTTTTGTACCGCTCCAATTGCCATTACGTTACTCTTAATTGACTTACGCAATGTACGGGTGCATTACAAAGGACGAAAAGAGAAGAAAGAGTCATTGATGAATCAAGAAAAAAAAAAAATTGTCTGGCACACTCTCAATTAACTGTCAATTAACGCTGTCTCTCTCAATTAACACATCTGGTAACTCCAGGTGTGCCGTGAGCGAGTAAAAAACCGCGTTGTGTATCTTATCGCGTGAGAACATCATTTACATTCAAAGCTCTCGGTCTCTGAATACATTCAATGAGTTCCCGCAACGCCGTTCTTTTTTTATCTTTTCTTTGAAACACCCAATAATAGGATTTACGTAAGCTTTCGTAAATCGCTGCATATATCATTTCGTTGCTCGTTTTTTTTTTTTTCTTTCTTCAGCAAGCAGTACCAGTTATACCTTGGAACGATACATTTGACGCGACCGAGGAAGGACCTTCGTGTCCGCAGCCAGAAGGAAAACTTCAATCTGAGGATTGTCTCCGTCTCAATGTTTACACGACCAAGGTACGACGAGAAACTTTTTTTGATCGGAATAAATATGGTTTTTAGACTAACGCTTCAAGCAGCGTTGGTTGTTTTCGTTATTTGAATGGGTGGAGCGCTCAGAGCCGTGCGGCTCTGGTAGTCGTATCGATGGTGAGAGCTGACGAAGACCTACTTGCTGTTTACTCTGATATAAAAAAAATTACCAAAGAAATCGGGAAAACATTATGGCAGCTTGTATGGGGCCGGGTTTTTCGCAGTTTCCACATGTCCTTGTACCAATGCCACACAGTATAGGCCTTGCCAGCTGCCACCGAAACAGGAGGCTGGCTGATTAAAAGCCCATGATAAAGATTTGCGGTTAAAATTGTATTACTGTTGATTCAATCAATCGAAAATCTAAGTTGCATCTACCTGTAGGATTTTTTTTTTTCAACCAATGTGATGTCCTCGCGTGACTCTCGCTCGTAAACAATAATCCACCGTTGTAAAAAAAAAAAAAAAACGCTACTCATGAACACATTGTTCCTAGCTCCCGTCCGAGAATTCAAGCGACGTAGAAAATCCAAGGAGACCAGTTATAGTGTTCTTTCATCCCGGTGGTTATTATGGCTCCTCAGGACAGAGCTTCATAGAAGGACCCCAATACTTTATGGACCAGGATATCGTGCTCGTCGTCGTTAACTATCGTCTCGCGTCTTTGGGTAAATTAATTTACGAGAAAACAACAAAAAAAAAAAAACCTATGGCTGTTTGCTAATCTCTTCGGACGTCAATTTACAAACGATCATTGGCCAGAGAGAGAGAGCGTGAATGAGCGTGCGGGGTTTCGCATGCGACGAACAACTTTGATTGCCCGGTGGATTTTTAGGTTTTTTGAGCACCGGTGATTCCCTCGCACCGGGAAACTTGGGTCTAAAGGATCAGGTCGAGTCGCTTCGTTGGGTAAAGAAGAATATCGCTTTTTTCGGTGGCGATGAAAATTGCGTAACGATCACGGGTTACAGTGCAGGCTCTTGGAGCGTATCGTTGCATCTCCTGTCACCGATGACCAAGGGACTTTTTCATCGTGCAATTGCAATGAGCGGATCTGCCATTTATCAGACACCCTTGCCGCATGATCAGAAGCATCTAGCTCATAAACAAGCGGAGATTCTCGGCTGTCCTACCGACACAACGGGCAGCATGCTCGTATGCCTAAACACGAAGACCGCTGAAGAATTCGGCGACTCTCTCTATGAATTCTTCGTACGTTATTCCACCACCATAAACACGAGCGACTATTCAAAGAATTCGATCATATCGTACTGCCCTATCGGTTTTGCCCCAAATTTTATATATTTCTATATCAGGAATGGCACGGTGATCCGATTCTCGTGTGGTTACCGGTCGTCGAACCGGAAGTCCCAAACACTGAGAGATTCCTCGAGGCTCAACCGGTCGACCTGATAAGACAAGGAAAGTTTCATCGCGTGCCTCTCATAACCGGAGTGACGAAAGACGAGTTTGGCGGTGTTGTCGTTTGTACGTCATGTTCATTGTTCATCATAAATCCGACAAAAGGGCTATCACGAGCTTGGGAATCTCAAGTATTCGCGTTTTTTTTTTTTTTAATTTCTCAGCTCCGATCGAGGATGCCCGAAATGGTAATACGTCATTTTTCGATGATCTGAACGAGAATTGGGACAAAATAGCTCCGATCAGTTTCCTGTACGAACGAGACACTCCGCGATCCAAGGAGATCAGCAAAGCACTGAAACAATTCTACTTCAAGGGACAACCGATTGGCCTGGACAATGTTGAGGGTCTTGCACAGGTATGTTTTGCCAAAAATAAAAAAAATCAAGAAGTCTTTGCACGGTTGCTCGCAATTAATCGGAAGATGCAGCAGCCAAAAGTATATTATACTAAAGGTATAGTTATGTTTAGCTCTACGCTGACGGTGTTATCGGATTTTCCGTTCACCGTCTCGCGAATCTCATGGCCCAGGCGTCCCAGGAATCCGTCTATTACTATGATTTTACGTACCAGGGTCGTTACAGTCATGTAACTTGGAACGATACGAAAAAACCATACGGTGAGAGGAACACTTGATCAATTTTTTGTTTTTTTGTCATGACGAAACTTAACGCACACGCCTGCGCCAATTGATTTGGTCTTTGTAAAGATTTATATAGACAACCCTGGTGATTCGGGCAACCACTAATTGCAACGGTTCAAGCAACCACTAAAGCAACTGGTTGGTTAAGGACAAAAGCTGCCCAGAAAAGCAACCGTATTTACAACCACTACCCGAGAATTCTATCGGTTGCAAACTACGGTTGCAAATGTGATTACAAACTCAGTTGCAAACTCGGTTGCAAATAATCGTTTTACAAATCAAATTTGAAGTTGGTTGTTAGTTCATAATATTTCAAACCCAAGCCCTTTTTACATTTTTAAACGTACTTGCGACTGTATAGTTTGCAACCGCACTTGCAACTGTAGTTTGCAACCACATTTGCAACCGAACTTGCGACTAAACTGCAACCACATTAGCAACCGATATAGAATTCTTGGGTAGTGGTTGCAAATACGGTTGCTTCTCAAGGCAGTTTTTGTCCTTAACCAACCATTGCCAAAAATCAACCGTTGCAATGAGGTTGCCCGAATCACCAGGGAACAATCTAATCCTATCATGTTAGAACTTTTAAATTTTATCTGAAAGAAAAACAAAAAAACCTAAAACTCTTTAGCATCCGCAATTGCACTGAACAATTGCTTCGTCTTGCTCAAACTGTTCGTTCAATTCATACAGGAGTTGTCCATCACGACGATCTCTTGTATCTCTTCTACGTCAGTTATTTTCCTTACTTCGAGGCGAATGATCCGGAAATTACGACGGTCGAGATAATGACCGCTATGTGGGCTAATTTCGCGAAAACAGGCGAGCCCGTTCCGCGTGACAATGAGAAATTTGCAAACGTAACCTGGACTCCGTTTACCGTGGAGAACAACGAGTATCTGGAGATCGGTGATGAGCTAATCATGAAGACGAATCTTCATAGCGAAAGAATGAACGAGTGGGAACGTCTTTTTCCCCTTAAGCCGATCGCGACAGTGGATCATCATTAAAGTTAATGATTGATATTCTTGATTACATAAAAATGTATCGTTTTTACAAATATATTTACACTTCACGCAACACGAGCCGTCGATGAGGTTTTTTTTTTTTTTGTCAATCGGACACCCAAAGAAAATTGCATCCTTCAATGTACGACTATATACGAGAGAGGAATCAGCTGTCACATTGTAAACTCATCGTTTGGGATGTGACAATTAACGAGGAGTTAATTGAGGAGCCTGCTGTTTAGGACGGCGAAGCAAACGTAATTTTTAGGAATTTTTTTATAAACAAAATATAAAACTTTACTTTCCAAAATTTTCAGGATGTTTCAAAATCTACATTTGAACATTAAAAAATAATTTTTTCATTCAAAGCATTGACTCTAAATGCGTTTTTCCTGAAAGCTACTTTTGGCCACTTCTTCAAAATTGACGAAAAAATATAAAGAAAAGTCTATTGGATCAATCGACTTCTCAGAGTTTTTAATTCTTAGCTAAAACAATTATCAAAAATCTTAAATGAGCTAGAAAAATTTATTTGAAAAAATTAGGTCAAAAACTTTTGTTTCGCATCGATAAATGGAAATCTCGTCTATCGCCACACCTGATCGAATCACTGAATATACAATTTTTGCTCGCTCGTTTAGCAAGAACAGATTCTATAGTAATTGTTTGCTATGAAGGCGCGTCAATGCTCGAGTTCTCGATTGAATTCCGGGTTTCACGTGAGCTTTGACCCGCTCCAATTGCCACTCTGTGTCACTTTTAATTCAATAAAAACCCGGCACACATTGTGCACGACAAATAAAAATAAATAAGGTCATCAGGTGTGGTTTTAGGTGCTATCTTGTCAGAATTATTGAAATTTTTTTTTCTGAATCTAAATAAATTTGAAGAACCAAGTCTAGAATCATTAAAAATAATGAATGATACAATAACGTGAGTTAATCGAAAACTGAAATTTACCAAACGATCCTGTTTGATTTCCCATTCGTGCAAGCCTATCTGACGAACTTGGTTGTTACGCATTATTGACTCAAAAATTCCCTGACTTTTCCAGATTTTCCACACAGGTTTTGCAAATATTCCAGGGAGATTAGGACCGAGTAAAAAAATGTTAAATAGTAAAATAAAAAAATTTTAAAAAACCTGAAATACAAAAAATAGCTTAAGGACTTTAAAGTAAAAAATAAATATATTAAAAGCAAATACGAAACCTGTTCTTTGTTATAAATGGAAATTTTTATGTCGGTGCCAATAAATGAAAAATAAATATAAACACTTATCTACAATAATAATTGTGTAATTGTCTATCGACAAATCGAATGCAGAATTGTAGCTTTAGAGCTTTAGAATAAATTAGTTTTTAGTTTTTGAAATTTGCATCGTTGGAATGCAACGCAAATAGGTTTAAAAAAAAAAATAAACCATTTCCAGTATTGTTTTGAAGTCGAAAATCGTTTAAACCTTGTTTTTTTTTTCGCGACCTGAGGCCTAAATATAAAAGTAAAGCGTTGACAGTACTGGAAGTTATTTTTATTTTATTTAAAAAAATCTATTTTCGTTGCATTCGAACGATGCAAATTTCAACATCATTTAAAATTTTCATTGTTTGCCACGGACGTAACTTTTGTTGCATATAATAAAGAATAATATAAATATTAAAAATATAAAAAAGTATTTATTTTTACTACTTTTTAGTTTTTTTTTTAAGTTGGTTTCATTTTTCGTAGTTCTGGCAAAAAGTAAATTCAGAAAAAATTCCAGAAAATTTTTATAAATTCCCTGAGTTTTCCATATGCGTAACAACCATGGGCAAATTTAAAAAAAGAACACAATGAAGCCGGTAATTGTTCGTAGGGACGAAACTAGTGACCCGCATCCTACTTGTTTATAACTATGTTTTATTAATCAACATTTTCTTGTGCATGGGTGCGTTACACAGAGGCTCTGGAATAAAACAAATGCAAGTAAAGCCCGACATTATTTTTAACCACAGAATCATTTATTCTGGGTTTCCCCGTGGTACTATTATTATTCTGTCTTCGTATCAGAGCACAAACGAGACGAGAGTGCTCTCGGAATATTAATCTCAGTGCGGCAAAAAAAAACACGACTATGTGATATAACAATGTTTTTTTTTTGTGAAACACTCGATTACAGATTACATAAAGTGTAAAGAGTATACTTTTGTGTCCTCTAATCGTTCTCCCTACTTGAGTCCACATTGCATAAATGGTTAACGAGAAGTGCTCGAGTTTCAGTGTTGAACAAAAAAAAATGGGATACCTCATACATTGATACAGGACAGTACCAGTGATCTATGAGACTTTTATCATGCTTAAGGGGTAACACCACTGTAAAAACAAAAGAAAAGCGCTGTTTTCACCATTTTTTTTAGATGGAAGAAAAGGTAATAGGATAATAATATTTAAGGAAATTATTAGGCATATATTTAAGTATAATACAAAAATTTATTATCAAAAAATATGTAAAAATGGCGACACTGGAGCCATTCTCGCGAAACTTAATGAATTCTGCGGCACGCAGAGCTGCAGAATTTCATATGCAAATTTAAATCTAGAAAAAAAAAACTACTCAATCTACATGTCTATAGCTAGAGAAATACGTAGGGGATTTTAAAAATATTGATTTTTGTGTAATTGGCGAGTATTTGAATGAAAATTTTGAATTTTCGACAAAAAAGAGGGCACTTATTTGTTAATAAATAATGTTTAAATCAACTTCTCGAAAATCCCCTACGTATTTCTGTAGCTATAAATATATCTATAGATTAAGTGCTTTTTTTTTCAAATTCAAATTTGTGACATTTACACTGCGCGCCGCATGTCTCGCGAGAATGGCTCCAGTGTTGCCATTTTTGAATATTTTTTGATAATAATTTTTTACATTATACGTAAATATATGTTTAATAACTTCCTCAAATATTATTATCTTATTACCTTTTCTTCCATCCCAAAAAAAAAATTGTGCATTTTTAGATTTTTACAGTGGTGTTACCCCTTAAATGAGAATTATGCGACGAACGAGCAAACGCAGATGATTGCACGCATTATTTTATAATTATTATCACGAGGAATTATCGATAGATGTGTGGCATAAGGCCAAGTTATTATTGTTCATGATCTGGACCAGCGACACGAGAGCAATTTTCCTGATATCACGGGGAATCCCGGGATATCATAACTTTCCTCGTAAGAGCCAAAGTTGTCATATTGACGACTTCGCGAACCGGTAAACTGATTTATATGCGTTTTGTGAGCAAAAGATTCGTCTAGCCAATTACCGAAGAACGACTTTTCCCAACGTTTTCCCATGAATATGAGACAAAGAAACTGCACGTAATTTGAAAAAATTAAACTTTCGCAAGCAGACGGAAGTACGCATTAACATTTGAATTTTATGTTTGAAAAATCGAGTCCGGAAGGTCAATTTATGTATATCGTAATACACATTGAAGACCCATAATTGCTTTAGTCTGGACGAGCACGTGATACGGTTAATTTGCGACGTAACGAGTCTTTCCGCTTCAAGATCATGAGAATGAGACAAATTGAGTCACGCACAATTCACAACTCGGTGAATTATCGTGGTTGTGAATCTTTCCTATATAATGACGATGCTCCTTCGCGACACCGGTATTTTATTGTTCGTTGGATATAAACTCAAAGATGGTGTTAAAAATTTGCATAGTTGGAATGAAACGAAAATAGGTTAAAAAAAAAAAGAAATAATATCCAGTATTGTCTCGAAGTCGAAAATCGTTTAAAGCTTTTTTTTCGGTTTTTTTTTTTCGCCACCTGGAGCCCAAACATGCCAGAAAAGCGTTAGCAATACTGGAAATGATTAAAAAGAAAAAAAAAAAAAAACTTACTGACATCATTTACAGTTTTTTAACGCGGGGATTTGAAAAAAAATAAAATAACTATGTCAAAAGTTACAGCCAATTGTCTAAAATTACCAAAATTTAAGTTACTAATTTGGACTCATTTTGTTCAGAAACAAAATCCTCATCGTGTAAACGAGGGGATTTTTTTTTTGACAAAGTTACTTTTGCAAATTAGTAACTCGAATTTTGGTAATTATAGATAATTGGCTGTAACTTTTGACATAGTTATTTTTTTTCAGATCTTCGCATTCAAAAGATGTAGAAATAATGTCTGAGGAGAATGAGACGTTGAAAGCTCGAATCGGACCAACGGTGCGCCTAAAACCTTACGATACAGGTTTTGGAGAACCGTGCTTTTTTTTTTATTTTTTTTTTTATGTAAAATGAATTTTGTTTGAAGGGAGGATGAATTTTGGACCGATAGACATTTTTCTAATCAAGCTGTACTGGTAAAGACTTTTCTGAGAAAAAAAAGTTAATAGCTAGATTTAAAATCTATTAAAGGCGAATTTCCACTGTTTTTTTTTTTACAAAAAACGTTTTAGCATACCCTAGCACTTGAGCTACAGCACTCCAGCTTATGGGAATCTTATTTTTTAGGTACCACGTAACCATTCAGCCATGTGCCCGCAGAAAAATCCAAAAAAATTTAAGGGTACCACTGTAAAATTTAAGGGCACCACTGTAAAAACAAAAGAAAAGCGCTGTTTTAACCATTTTTTTTTTTTAGATGGAAGAAAATGTAATAGGATAATAATATTTAAGAAAGTTATTAGGCATATATTTAAGTATAATACAAAAATTTATTATCAAGAAATATTTAAAAATGGCGACACTGGAGCCATTCTCGTGAAACTGAATGAATTCTGCGGCACGCAGTGCTGCAGAATTTCATATGCAAATTTAAATCTAGAAAAAAAAAACTACTTAATCTACATGTCTACAGCTAGAGAAATACGTAGGGGATTTTAAAAATATTGATTTTTGTGTAATTGGCGAGTATTTGAATGAAAATTTTGAATTTTCGACAAGAGAGAGGGCACTTATTTGTTAATAAATTATGTTTAAATTAATTTCTCGAAAATCCCCTACGTATTTCTGTAGCTATTAATATATCTATTGATTAAGTGCTTTTTTTTTTTTTTCAAATTCAAATTTGTGACAGTTACACTGCGTGCCGCATGTCTCGCGAGAATGGCTCCAGTGTTGCCATTTTTTAATATGTTTTGACAATAATTTTTTTGTGTTATACTTAAATATATGCCTAATAACTTCCTCAAATATTATTATCTTATTGCCTTTTTTTTCCTCCCAAAAAAAAATTGTGCATTTTTAGATTTTTACAGTGGTGTTGCCCCTTAATTTTGAAACACCCTAACCGACATTCCTAATTTATTTTCAAATTAATTTTGAATTATTAATTTTAAATTATTAAATATTATTAATATTAAATTAATTTTGAATTATTAATTTTAAAATTAACAATTAATTTTCAAACACCCTAACCCGACTCCACAAAGTCAAATTATAGTTGCGCGAGTCTGTGATAACATAATAATGCTTTGTATTTCGCGGAAATACCTGACTATCTACATAAGAAATGTGTTTTGTAAGAAAATGGAGAGAACATTTTTTCGATTTTTTCGAAAATTTCAGGGTGCAAAACGCTTTTAAATGATCGCTCGAATCGTTTGGCCGGCCTCTACCTTATTATTTTTCAATTTACTTTGAATATATCTATTCAATATATATATATACATATAATTGCAGTTGAGATCGTGCGAGCCAAGCAAAAGGTAACGATTCAAATATTTCGGTATTTGGACGCAAATTGGAATCATCATTTTACCGATCAGAGTTTTCAGAGCCGGAAAACCGTCGAGGGTCACGCTAATGAAAACGTCATAAAAGATCAATCAAACTTGTCATATCAATCACAAGTAATAAAAATTTTTTATCCGCTTCGTCCATCAGGATAGATACAATTGCGCTGCATGAAGTGACATGAAAAAACCATACGGGCACAAAGACATTCAGCATCCATCGTTATCGATGAAAATCAAAAACGCAATATTCAAAAAAATCATCATTCACCTTTTTGGCTGTATTATTTTTGGCAAATTTCGTGAGCCTTTGATTGATTAAACGAAGCATCGGGAGAACGAATAAACCTGGGAGTAGAGAAATATTTTTTTTTTTACGCGATCACAATGCACAAATTGGGTTTCCCAGATTTAGTTTCAGAATCAATTTTACAATTGAAGGTTTCGATTCACCTTATATTGTGAATCAAATTCGCCAGAGGACACAGCTCTAATGGCAGCCTAAAACAGCTTGGGGTGGGCATAAAAAAAAGTCATTTTGGAAAAAAAAATTAATAAAATTTTGTCTAATCACGATACGAGTTACATTTAAACAAAGAAAATTTTCAGGGTAGAAGTAAGATTATTTTAAATGATTTTATTGGAATCAACCGATGGCCTTCATGCTCAACTTCCGGAAGGATATAATATCCTTGGAATTTCTTTAATTTTTTTTTAATTTTTATTCAAAGTATTATGACAATATGGATCATATTTACTCCAATAATCCTGATATGAAATATTCATATAAAACAATCGATCGTTCACTTTTTGGTGTTTTTCGTCATTATTATTCGATTTGCTGCGAGTTCGCAGCGCTGGGCAATCTCAAAACCTTACGATTCCAATGACGAATAAAAATTCTTTAATGAAAACCAATTTTATTATCCAAACGATAAGTCAGAGTAAAAAAAGAAAAATACAATCTTTCTTTTCTTCCTAAATGGATGGAATTGAAAAATAAAAATCTCAATTTTTTCGCAATTGGAAGAAAAATAAAAAAAAAAAATAGATTCTCGTTATGCGCAAAAAAATTATAACTTCTGATCGGTGCTCTGTAATTTAACGAGGGCTTCGCTGAGCTCCCAAAACTTTTTACCCTTTGCCGGATCTTTGACGCCCTGGCTCAGCCGATATTCCTAAAATGAAAGAATAACAAAAAAATTAGAATATGCAAGCTAATGGGAGTATTCAAGAACGATTATCGGCAAATATTGTCCATAATTTTTTTGTTTTTTTTTTTTTTCCCCTTTTTCGTTTTATTCATTGAAAATCTTACTTGGCAATCGAGGAAATATTTTCCCGTTACGCCTGACAATTCGTCCGAGACAGCGAGATGAATGCTCGTCTGAGCTCCCTGTTCCGGTGTCTTGAAGAAACCTTTGATAATTAGACTGAGACCCCATGACAAAGGAGCCGGAACGTTTCTCCATATTCCGCTGTCTATCATACCCGGATGAAGACAATTCGCCGTTACGCCTGTGCCTTCGAGACGACGCGCCAATTCCAATGTGAACACGATATTTGCGTATTTCGAAACGTAATAAAGATATGCGGGAAACGTCGTTGTCGGATTAACATTGTTGAGATTGAGGCTCGAAATTCTGTAGAGCTCGGACGCAACGACGATAATCCGACTGGGTGCCGAACTTTTCAGTAGATCTTGAGGGAAGTAGGAGAGAAAAAAAAAAAAGTAATGCAAAAGAACGGTCTCTATTCGAGAAACATCGAAATAATGAAATATTTTCATTTTACGGTTGCGCCGCGATGAACCAAATTTGCTTCGCGGGGTCTCATTTTTCTCGTAAGAAGATTTTTTACGGTCTAAATCCAGGAATTTCAATTCGTAGCTCTAAATTTGACAACAAAAGTTTGGGCAAAACATTCGAATGGAATTGCATACATTCAGGCCGCGGAGGGAATCTTCTTACAAATAATGGAATTTTAAATATTTGAGTGCTCTTCGAGTAGCATTTTTTCTCGAAAGTTTCTTCTCATTTCAAAATTGCGAGACAATTTTCTTCCTCGTGATTTCTTTCTAATGATATTTATATTATTAAAATAATGAAATATAGTTACTGATGAGAAGATGCGTAAGAAGAAATGGACCATAATGATTGGTGGCCATTGTCATCTCGATTCCATCCTCGGTTACTTTTTTACTGAATGTCTCGGCAGTTCCTGCATTGTGAATCAGCACGTCCAATCTTTTTTCCTCGCGATTGATCTGTTGGGCAAATTCCCGCACCGATTTCAACGAGGAAAGATCCAATTTTCGTACGTGCACGTTATCGTTGCTCGTCGTCTTCACAATCTCATCTGTCGAAGGGAACAAGCAAAAAATGTGAAACGAAAAAAAAAAGATGATTAGGATTATTGCTATTTTTAGATTTATCACGATATTATTGTGAGAAACTTGATTGAGTCCAAGGGGGACTTTGAAACGAAGAGTCGAAAGCCAGAGAGACAAAAAACTTTTGAAATTTGTGCCCCGAGGCAAAAGGCAGCTCGAGAGATCGTGCGACAAGAAGTAACTTTCCAATAACTGAATGCGAGAAAAAAAAAATGTTAATGTATCCATTAATTTAGGAAACCTTTCAATTTGTTTGCCGCCTCGACATTTCTGCAGGCCATTATGAGCTTGGCTCCTCGTTTCGCCAAGTCCTTGGCCGTCTCGCGTCCAATACCGGAAGTGCATCCCGTTATTATAACGGTTTTACCAAACATTTTGTTCTTGCTTTTGCAAATACCCAGAGAATAATATACGTAGAGACGTAGAATAATTAGAAGTAATAGAACAAAACCGACGACAGCGGCTACGGCTATGCAGCACAAAGTCCGCCAATAAGCTAGGATGTCCAGTATCATATTCTATTAAAAAGAAAAACAATAATTCATTGAATGAAAATTGTTCTCCATTATAAATATTTCAAATCCTATAAAATTATACAGGGAAAAAAAACTTGTTGTGTTTGAGCGATTAAATGTATTACTGCTCATAACTTTACTTCAGTCAATGGTATAAATTTTTTGTCTCCATATACATTAATTTATGCGAAAATTTATGTGATGTATATGAGCTTTGATAAAATCTAAATTTGCTCTGTAGTTGTGTTAAATATTCGAAGCAAGACGATGAAAAATAATTATCTGCCGGAATCCGAATCTAACGGTTTTTTTTTTTTTTCAATGTAGTTGGAGTCTTTATTATTGATTAACAAATTAATAAAAATTGGCAATTGGTAAGGAACTTGGATGAAAGATTTTTGTAATATTTCAATTCAAATTATAAAAATTAATGTAACATGCACGAGTATTCGTTAAAAATAAAATTATTTTAAGAGCAGAATTACAAGAACGATGGGATTATCTATATTTTGATAAAAATTAAATTTTCATTTAATCGTATAAAAGAGCGATGTGAAATTACAAAAAGTAGGTCTTCAGTGAAGATAAAAATTTGATTTTTTTTTTTTTCGTGGACATTGTAAGGAAGTGAAATGTCGAAAATTGATGAGACATGAGAAAAGAAGGATGAAGAGAAATGCTTGACGAGAAAACCGGTATCGGGTCGTTGACCGGAACTTGCACGAACGGATTCTCATCCACGGGTGAACCCAAGTGAAACTACAGTGTAATTTAATACTCCGAATATGATTCTTTACTCATATAGACGAAAAAAAAAATTATACATTGGTACACTTTTCATTTAATTTTTATTCCAATCAATTTTTGCTCAATCACAGACAAACAAGTCCCTCATCTTACTTTTTTTTTTTCCTCCAACAAGAGGTACATAGGTACATAGTCAAGGAGAACGAGAGAGACGCGGTTCTCATTTATCATTGTCATTTTTGTTAAATCCAAACAAGGATATACGCGAAGATTATCCGAGCAAATCAATTATATCCATCGACTTGACATGAGAGTGAGGCAGAATAAAAAAAATTAATAGACAATCCACACACACGAGTGTGTGGATAATTACGAGAATGGTAATTTAAAAAAAAACTATTGTGATATCTTCAGAGACAATTTTCTTCATATCGCTCATCTTTGTAAAATTGTTTTTTTTTTCTAAGTTTGAGAACGAATTAACTAAAATTCATATATTAGTCATAAAAAAATGATTTAAAAAAATTAATTATTATTTTTACAAAAAAATTTAACTTACATTTGCCGATTTAGTTTCATAAAACACTTTTGCGAGTTTTTTTTTCGTCGACGTGTCCGTTCGCTGCAGAAACGACACCAAATACTGTATGGCAAATTTACCTTTATTCTCGATGACTCTTCGGCCACTTGCTCTCGCAACACTGGACTGAACACGTTGTCGCCGGTGAGTTACCTGCTTGAGAATGGATCGTGTCTATCGGTCCCCTCCACACATTCGAGAAAATATTACTCTTCGAACATTTTCCCCGGAGAAATTCTTCGTTCATGCAGTTAATGACCTTGACGTGTGTATGAGCGTTTCAAATCGCATCGAATTTCTCGTGAAAATTATTTCTCGAAGAAAATTTAAAAAAAAAATGCACGTAGCTCAAAAAATTTAGCAGGACATTTGGAAAATGAAAAAAAAGCGTGCAAATTAGAAACTTGGACATTGCTTTCTCATTACAAAAGTTACCTCTGTGAGATTATTTTCGTAGTTTCGTAAATGTGGAGATGGTTTTCATAATTTTGACTTTCTCATAGTGAAACCTTTGTAATGAGAAAGCAATGTGGCAAGTTTAAAATTTGCACGCTTTTTTTCTAAATTCGATTTGTTCTTGCGAAATTTAATATCCTGTCTCTTGGCGTACTTGTTGTAAAAAAATTTTTGGATTGATAATCTCAAATTTGCGACAGATAGAGCTATCGCAGATATTTTTCGAAAATTTCCAAATTTTATGAAATCCGAACATGCCTTACGATTCTTGCCTGATTCAAAATAAAAAATCCTTGTCCCATAGTTTATTTATATAATAAATTTTGGTTAAATAATTTCAAATTTACGAACGTTGGAACGATCACATTTTTCGAAAATTTCAAAATTTTAATAAAAATCCGAGCCCCTTAAGCGATTCTTGACAAATTTAGTACCAAAAATCCTTATCCCCTGGCCTATTTTTGTAAGAAAATTTGGCTCGATATCTCCAAATTTACGAAAGTTATAGCGACCACAGATATTTTTTGAAAATTTCAAAATGACATAAAATTTGTAATTTTCGAGGAATTTTGACGAAAATTGCAGTAGAAGAAGGAGATGTACTGCTTTACTTGTCCACGAAACGGCAGCGATTTATCTCAAACCATTCTCAAGTTATAAAGGTTTGAATTTTGAAATACCAACAACCACACACACACATGTGAAAGTCATAATTTACAAGGAAATAAGCGCTGTAATTTGAAAATAATTGCGAGCTAAGCACTATGCACGCTTAAACTTGCACTTTTTTCGAATATTTGGACTTCTAAAAATAAAAATCATATTTCATACAATCTGAAACTGACTGTCGTGGATTCTCATAAAATCAATAAAAATTATCCTTGAATGATATTTCATGTCGAAATTTTAAGCTCGATTGTGTTGAAATTTTCGAAAATTAGAGAGATCGAGGATTTTTCGAAAAATACAAATTTTTATAAAAACTGAATAGTTATATCGAGTCTCGCAAAGCACTTACTCTCGAGTCTGCACTTAAATTCCTATTAACAGGTAAAAAAAATAATGCGATTTATAATGGATAAGCATTTTTTTTTAATCACCTGGAAAAAAAAAATTTCGGTTCTACGTAGATCAAGTTTAGATCTACGTCATTATTTTTTAGATCCTCGTGGATCAAATATAGATATACGTAGTTACTTTTTAGATATACGTAATTATTTTTCAGATCTACGAAATAATTTTTTAGATCTACGTAGATCTAAATTTTGGAAAATCGTAGAAAAGTTTTTTTTTTTTAATCGGAATTATTTTTTATATTTAATAATACGGAATTATTTTTTTAATCCACGTGGATCAAATGTAGATATACTTAAATATTTTTTAGATCTACATGGATCAAATTTAGATGTACGTAATTATCCTTTATTTCTACGTAGGACTAAATTTTGGGAAATCGTGAAAGAATTTTTTTTTTTTTTTAATCACCCAGAAAAAAATTTAATAGAATTTCAGATCTACTGAATTATTTTTTACATCCACGCAGATCAAATTTAGATCAATGTAATTATTTTTTCAGATCTACGTAGATCTATATTTTGGAAAATCGTTGAATTTACCTATAGAGCTTAATTGGGATCCATATGGATCCTCCGTTATATCTACACAGATCTAAGTATATCTATTTATGAGAAAAATGTACCCAAATGTACCCAAATCTCTACCGTTATTTACGAAGATCTAGGTAGATCCACGTAGATCAACGTCGATCTAAAAAAATAACTGCACAGATCTAAATTAGATCTGGATGGATCTAAAAGATTTTTTTTACCAGACAACGACATCGAAGTCACCAAGGATATCAAGTTTCAATAACAATAATGCTAAAGAGTTATTTTAAAAAATAAATTGAAAAAAAAATCGCGCCAACTAATTATTGCAAGAAAAGAAAAATTACAAATTTTGAGAAATTCGTAAATAAATATTCGGAGACAATCTTCATAATTCTTTGATGTTTCAATTGCCCATGCAAATATTAAATTTCGTTGTAACGAAACTTTAAGAATTTTTTTTTTTTTTTTCGAACATATCACACATTTATACTTCGCTCAGTTAATGTTTTTTCGTTCGATGAAAGTTCAAGATTCCTCAACGCGCACAAATGTTAAAAACAAAAGTGCGTGTAATATTATAATTTTCCATTGAATTTTTGCATTTTTCTCGCTTCAAACAATTATATCAATTAAAACTCGAATCGCTCTAACGAGCTGTACAAATTCTAGCCCTATGAAAGAGCTATATATATATATATATATATATATATATATATATATATATATATATAGCTGGAAATAAGAGCAGAAGCGTGCGTGACTAAAAATTGCAAGTAAAAAGCGAGATTTCGATGATAAAAATTTCAAATACGTTTATTCATGCATTTTCACTCGGCTCGGATATCAATCGGGAATAATACACGTGAAAATATCATTTGTTTTCTTCGTTTTCGTTTTCTCATAAAAGAAAGAAAAGAAAGAAAGAAAAAAAAAAAACGTTACACAGCGCTGACCAAGGGCATCTTTGTTTTGATTCTCGGTTGCATCGAGCCCGTCACGTAAGGTCGCGTTCTCTGAAGACAAATGCCATTGAAATTCTCAACTTGACAAACGAGATTCTCAATTCGTAGATCCTTCAATTTTATTTCACCGCTGAGAAAAGCCAATTTTCGATTTAACATATCGATAGCATTGTTCTTGTCGCGCAAGCCGCGTATCAGCTGTGCATACAATTCCATGGATTGAATGATCTTGGAATCGGAATTACGTTTTTTCGTAGATGAAACGACGGATGGCGTCGACGACGATGTCTCGAGCCTCGAAAAACTCGTTTTTTTCAATTTACGAGAGACGAGATTCCTCGTCTGCTCGGATTGTTTTCGTAGTCTCAGTAATGACAAAAAACTTACGAAAAATAAGCTCAATGTTCGAGCAATAAAAATCGTTATGGCACGAATATACGTCATCTCATTTGCGGCGACAGATTTATAAATTTTATTTCAGTCGTGTGTGCGAGCGGCGGGGAGGGGGGGGGGGCTATACAGCATGCATTTCTTCAATGTATATTTTTTTCTTTGACCTCTGTTTTCTTTTCCGTGTGACCTTCTAACGAAATGGGTTTCTCATTCCACGAGGCAGATTCTTTCGTTTCACGTGACTTTTACGAAATTTGTCACGTGCGTTATTTCTCTGTTTACATCGTTCGTTCGAGTTTGCAATATTCCCGAGATATCGATAAACTAGCTCCTCAACGCTCAGATTATTTCTTCTTGGATTACGATTCAAGAATTTTTCGTTATCATTTAACTTGCTACGAGTGTATTCAACGATGCTTTTGGGATTATCGATTATCATACGATGACATTGATCGCAGTAGATAATTCTCTCGAGTTCATCGTCGCTTGATGCTCCCTCATTCCCGGCCATTGGATTATTTTATTTTTTTATTTTTATTTAAGATCGAAACGTCGCGGAAAACGACGCGACTGATGATAAAACGTGTACGAAACTTTTGACATTTTACGAATCGATGAAGTTTATCGGTTTTATGAGCTTGTACATTATTATTAAGACTTGAAAATTTCGGTAAAAATGCTTTTTTTTGGTTATGTTATGAAAGAAACGAGGAATCTCTTGTCTGACAATTTTTTTTTTTTTTAATTTATTTTGCGAGTCTGCTCTGAGAGAGGCCATGAAAATTATATAGATACATATATTCATTTATATATGGGGTATTCCAGATGAATTGAGCTTCAGATGATTGTAGGTCATTATAACTATAGATATCAATAATTGGAGATTTAAAAAAAATCGAAATTTCATACTACCGCGAATCCTCTCAGTTATTGTGCACAACTGATTACTCTGGCATGATTATATATAAACCTCGGGCAAAAAATCTTGTATATCATCGTTCTCAAAATCTCGAAAACAAAAAAGCTTCATATCGAATTTATTTAATTCGGTATTTTTGTGTTTCAATTTCCTGGATCTTTAAAAATATTATAGAAACGAATTTTGTTAAGGTAGTTCTATCGTGGTAACTAATCCATAAGATTTAAATTTTTTTTTTTTTATATCTTCAATTTTAATATATTTATTCATTTCGCGAAACGTCAATGCCCCTTATCGACCTAATTACGGAGAAATTAATACTTGAAAATGCCAATTCCTCAAGGCAAATTTGCTTCGGCATATAGAAGAACCGATTTCCGGTCACTTTAAAACGATATATCTTATCGAAAATCCAAAAGATTCTTACAAAAAACGAGACTTAGATTCATTAAACACGTAAAAATCTAACGGGCCTAAAAAACAATATGATTGTCGACCAATTTTTTAAGCTATACTGATTTTAATACGAGCATCCGGGTAGTGATACACAACTTATGGCATAATGTCGTGACGGTGAAAAAATGTGACAACGCGATATCGAAACGAAAGCGGTATTTGACAAGTCGAACAACATAACCTCTCCGCGTCAACGTCAATAGAGCGGACGAGAGAGTGAGAGGGCACGAGAATGAAAAGAGAAAGAAAACGCAACGTTGCCACACGTAAATATCATACGAGATCTAGTAATACTCGAGTCGTTGCAATTACTATTTTACTAGTTACATAATTATTTATAATAAACCGTTGATTAATTGTATTCACCTGGGTAAGCTTATTTAATATTTATTAATTTTAACCCATATATCCAATATTTTTAGGAATCATCATTTAGACATTTATAGCTAATTGACTAGTCTGCAGCGATAGAACTACCTTAACTTCATACATCGAAAAAAGAACTATTTCCTAAAAGCCATGAGAGATGAGAGTAAAACGCAGGCGCGCGAGGCGCGAGTACTTCAATCGGAAGCCGCAAAGTGCCGCCACCTGTCGTAACTGACGTCATCGTTCAATCATGGCGCATATCGCGTGCGTGTGTACATGATATCAAAACTGTCAAAACAATATACAATCGTTAACGTTAACGTGTAATGTTATTCACCAAGGTGAGAAATTCACATACGCTTTGAGAATAAATAAATAAAAAAAAACCACGAAACGCATTTGTGTTTGTTTTATTCGCACTTTCTCCCCCCCCCCCCACACATCTTCCGGAACTCCACGATTAATTTTTTTTTTATCGTACAATCGATTGATGACCGGCACAGATATTGCACTACGTGTTTTTCTACACTGCATTGTACATCCCGTGTGTAGTAAAGTAGAAAACCTATATATCCCGCCTCGTGCACTTCCTATAACGCCGAATCGACCTTAATAAATTTACTCGGTCAAGGTTTCGCGAAATTTCTTGCAATTCGCTATTTATGACTTCAGTGGCGCGACGAACTGTCACGATTAAAAAATAGACAAATTTCACTGCCAATTTCAATATAGATAAAACATATTTTCCGAAGAATTTAAAGTATACGAAACTATGAGAAAAGCACGAGTCGAAGAAACTTCCAAGAATCTGTCGAGCGATGGACACGCTCGGACGAGAAGCAAAACTGAGATCGCGACTAAGGGAGAAGCGTCCGACAAGAAAAAGAAAATTGTCGATAGGAAAGAAGCGACGAGCGACGGAAGAACGAAAACTGTGAAATCTACGAGTACGACGTTGTCCAGGCAAAATAAAAGCTTAGAAACGGATCGTCAATCGTCGTTGAGCGTCAAGCCAAGGACCAAAGTGTCGGAAACTTCAATTACCGGTGGCGCTAGCTCTAACAGAGGATCGAGATCGATGTCAAAAATTTCGTCGCAAAATCCTACGGACGGGTCTAAATCGCGAATCGATAAGAAAGCAGGCTCGGAAAAAAGAGGCATCAGTACAATTTATATGCCCAAGACTGGCGTCTCTGGAAAAAGTACAAAATCATCGGGAACCGGACAAATTTCAAAGGCTCAAACGACTTTGCCCAGAAGCAAGACTGACTCGTCAAAGTCAAAAATTGCAGCTGACCAAGCTAAAGATACATCCGTTAAAACGAAAAATCAGTATTCTACAAGAAATAGGCTTCCTTCGAGAGAGCGCAGAAGATCCAGAACTTTAAGTCCCAGCGAAGTGAAGATACTGCACAAGGGAGCACAGATTGCCACCGGTAGCTCGAAAAGAGTCGTACCTTCTCAGGGAAGCTCGTTTCAAGGGCAGGAGTCGAATAATCGTGCAAAAACCGATGTGAAAGACGAGACCGACGAGGAATACGTGTATGAAGACGATTTCGAAGTAAGTCGAAGTTACAGGAGTATTTTTGTTGAAAAAAAAAGCTCATGCTATAATGTAAACGCATTGGGGGGGTATATGACTACCAATTTGCCAATTGAAAAATACAAAATTCGATTTAATTTAAATTTAACGTAGCCGTTAATCAATTATTATTGTTATTATTCGTGCATCGATAAATTAAATGATAAGTAATACTTACGATTGGCTCCGCAAAATTTCGGTTCCGGATTCACTATAGACACTCGCGATCGAATAACATACGAGACATTTCAAACTGTTAACTTTTGATTACGCGATTTTCAAGCACGAGAAACTTTTATATTTTTTCAAAAATGATCGTCGAACACAACAAAGGTTTACGTATGTATATATATATACTTTCAGGATTACGAATCCGACTTCGAAGAATGCACGGATAGCGAAGTATCCGAGGTAAGCGAGATAACGAATAAAAGCGATGAAATAAATGCCGAAGAACCCATCGAGTTACGAACGGAAAAACAGGCAAGCTCGGAGTTTATATAAATTTTTTTTTCCCAAACAAAGAAATGCACTCGTCATAGAAATTATTCGTTTTACGATACAGAAAACAACGATTAACAGCGTGGAAAGTGGCAAAAAAACGGACGAAGACCGGATGTTGGATTCGGGACATTACGAACTGGCGGAAGCGCGACGGCGCGCGGCCAAAATCGAAACTATCTCGTTGCCGCGAGATTCGAAATCATCGAATACCGAAATAATCGTACAACCGAGCATCAGCCCGTATAGGTTTGCTGTAGTTAGAATAAAGTATCAGACTGAATAAACTTTGCACTTTTGAAATACAACCGCACTTTTGTTTGATACTTTTTTTATTTGGAATGCAATTTGTTTGGATTATGCAAAAATTGGAGCACAATTTTTTTTTTTTTCTTCATTGAATGAATATTATTTTTTTTAATTAGTTTAAATGTAATTTGAGGATTATGGGGTGGAAAAAAAAACAAACAACGTATTCATATTGAATGAAATTAACATCAGGGAGGAAAGATCGAGCGAAAACAAATCTTTGCCATCGTCGATGGACGAAGGCTTCGAGGATTCTAGATCCGGTGATTTTGCAAAATCTCCGCCTTTGTCGCGAATAGCTTTCATCGATTTTCGCAAAACTCCAAAGGACAATGTGACAACGAAATTATCATTGCCAAAAGTTGTCTCGCGCGGTGAAGAATTATTAGAAATGATTAAGCTCGATATCGTTGAGTGGTCGATTCTCGAGAACAAACCCATCGCTTATGAGGAATTTATAAGAACTCATGGAAAATTGAACACACGACAGGTAAGTCAGTCAAACGAAATATCTTCATCATTATTTAATGTATTGCAACGAAATTTCATTTTATTCATATCTAAATTTCTTATTAATTATTAAATGACGGAAGAAATTTCTCGTTGCTGGGGAAAAAAAAAAAAAACCATTATTGGATGTTAAATTTGACATTAATTTTCAAACGCAATAAAAAAATCAGATTAATTATTTCAAGTGGAAATATATATTCATTTTTTGTTCGTCCATCGCTCATCATCGTCCATCTTTCAATAAATATTCACGTCTTCGAAGATATGCATCCAAACAAACGAGGATAATCTTGAGGTAGAAACGCAGACTGATGTTATTGAATGTGCGAGCAAATGGACCCAATTCCCAGCGAAATGTCGAACGATTTTAAATACTGCCACCGACATAAAACTCTTCAGTGTGGTAATTATATTTGTGAAAAAAAAACGAAAAAGATGTATATATAAACTGAATATCCTGCGATACCGAAATGGCTGATTATCGTTGAGAACGCTTTTTTTTTTTTTTTTAGGAATGTCTCGGTGTCGGAGCTGAGAATGATACGAATTTGGAAAATCAAATATCACGTCCGTTCTACGATATTTTGCAGTTGAATGAATTTTTGTGTCAAGCTGGCAAAGTAATGCTCTCGCTGCTGGAGGAAAGAGCCAGCGGTAATAACGCGAGCACCGATGATATTCACGAATTACCATTCAGCGACACTATAGTCAAGCTTTCAATCGATACTGTCACTTTTCTGGCTGGTCGTCCGGTTATCATGATACATTACTCGAATGTATCCAACAGAATTTTACTAACAATTCATGCGCCAGTCGACGAGGTGAGACAAAGATTAATATAATCGCGTTTCTTAATCAAATTTTGCATGCTCTGAAAATTTTTAATTATCGAAAAACAATGGAAAGTCGAATTTAGCATGGGATAATTTATATTCATACATATTTCTTATAAATCCAGACGAAAAATTGTACATTTTTGTCTTTCGAACAATATTTAGCCAGTACACTAACTTTATAGCTCTTCGCATGAGACAAGCGGATCTACAAAAATGTTAAAATTTGAAACTATTCGAATGCCAAAATATTGAATTTATTTCAACAGAGATACTCACTGTTTTTAAAAAATAATTTCCCTATTTCTTGCTCTGCTCATATTTTCGTACGTCATTTTCGCCCATTCTTTTTTATCTTTGCCTTTTATTCCATTTCGCTTTCTCGATATTCCTGAATATCAATTTTTTCCATTTCTTTGGACGTAATCTTTTTATTTCTTCATCTTCAATATTTCTATTCGGCACCGGTCCCCTTGCACAAGCTTTGCGAATGTCCCGCTAGTTTTTTCGTTTCATCCGGAAAGATTGTATGCATTTGAAATCCCACATATTTGTTGTAAAATATTATTTATCAACAAAATATCCGATAATTCATACGGACACTTGGATGTATATTTTATTTCTGTGACTTTTGGTCTTTCTTACGGTTTTTCGAATAAATTATTTAAATTCAGGATTCGATAGAAAGAAAAATATCTCTCGATAGGCTTTAATACGAGTCTTTTTCTGGGATCTCAGGAAATCGAGACGTCGAGAGACGAAGATTTTGTGACGGATTGTTCGATCGGATGCGTTTGGAGTATTCTACAGCCATCGAGGCCAATGAAAATTTTTTACTCACCGAATAAGATAACAGCTTGCTGCTTTCACTCGACCAGTTACAACGTTGTGCTTGCCGGTCTCGAGGATGGGTAAAATTTTTAAATTACGAATTTTCATGGTGAATCTCTGGGAGAGAAGGTTATTTTTTTTTTTTTCAATTATGAAATTATAGATCGATAAGTATTTGGGATCTTGCCGAGGATGAAACTTGGCATCGAAAGATCGTCGATGATGCTAATAAATTCGAATGGATCGTTAGAAGTCCCACGTATTCTTCGATCGGAAATTTCGAAGCGTCTGGTCATGATTCGGAAATCGTTGCTCTGAGGGTATTATCGAAAATCGAGGGTGAATACGGGGATTCGAGTAGCAATAAATTTATGCCAATTCAGGTAAGAATATCACACGAGGATTTTGCTCACAAAATCGTAACAATGTAATTAATTTCTTGAAGACCCTTTCTACCTTGCTGGCTTCGAAAAAAAAAATAGGATCACTTTTTGAAATTTTCTTTACAACTATTCGGCAAATCATTTACATATTTAATAAACAGCTTTCACAAAATATTACTAACAAAAGCAAGCAGTTCTTCGGACTTGACAAGGCAGAAATCACACTTCTTAGTGTTGACAAATCTTATACTTGGATATGACGAAAGAAATGTTTTGCTATTGTTGCTAAATTTTAATTGAGCCGAATACTATTTTAAGGGGCCAAATTAAAAGCCAGATAAACATTTTCCAATGATAAATAAACATTTTTTTTCGCCATTTCTCACTAAAAATTTGTCCGAACTGAGAAAATTATTTTCCCAGTGAATTTTGAAGAAAAAAAAACATTATTTATGAATTATTACGAGTGAGTGTATGTACTTTATAGATAAGTAGCCTCGATGCGAATGGAAAATTGATAGTCTGGAGCGTTTTGAGAAATATGAGCCGAGCTAGCGTCGACGATCTGGGTCTATCTTGGTGGGGTGATCTAAGACTTGTCAAGAGTGAAGAGATATCGTTGAATTTCAAGAAAACATGGACAAGGTAATGAAGAAAGGGGGCTTTTTTTTCTTCTTTCATCCCATCTTCATCTATTTCCATCTCTATATCCGCTTTTTGGGAGGGTTTTTTTTTTTTTTCAATCAAGATCCATATCCTCCTTTGTATTTCAGGAACAATAATTTAAAAGGCTTCACGGATATGCATGTCGATCGTATCGATACAAATGCTATTTACATCGCCACTAACACCACTAACATTTTGCACGCAACTCGCATTGGAAAGCATGCGAATCCACCCGCCTACAAATCCAACAAAATGGGTAGGATTTTATTTCAATCACGGTAAAATAACAATAATTATGAAAAAAAAAATGTTCAGATTTTTATAATTCGTCGTTCGTTCTTTCTGGCAATACTTTCTTTTTTTTTTTTAATTATAATTCTATTCGTTTCATATTTTTTTCATGCTATAGTTTCTTCCTAATCAGCTTCGTATCGAGTGCAAAAAAAAAAGTTATTACGATTTATAAATGTGATAAATTAGCAAGAGCTCATGAGTAAAATAATTAAGAAAATTAAATTATTCCTTTGATTGGTAAACTCTTTTTAAATTTAAGCTTTGCCAGTTCCTTCGCGTTATGGAATAAAAATTATTATTTTAAAGATCGATGAAAAAAAAACGTTAGGAAGAAATAAAATGATGAAAATCAAATTCTATAGACCAAAATGGATTCGATGGGGATAGATTAATTTGGTAAAATTTGAATTTAAGATTGGTGCGGCGAGACAAAATGTATCGAGAGCTGTCCCTTCGAGCAACCATTTTTCCTGGTAAGACACGAACTGACGAAAAATTCTTTAACGATTCTATAATATTATACTGACGTTTCGTATTCAATAACGAATGACCAAAGGTCGGATGTGGCGATGGTACTGTAAGACTGCATTCGACGACAGCCGAGAAACCTCTTTTGCAGCTTAAACACGAGAAATGCAACGCCTCGATAAAAGCTCTTCAATGGTCAAGATCAAAGCCTCTGACAATCTACGTTTTGGACATTGACTCCAAGTAAGAATTTGTAAAAAATTTTTTAAATATCTCAAATTTTTGTCAAGATATTGCACGAAAGAGAATCTTTGCGAAAATTCTGAGGATTTTTGTTCCAAAGCAAAAAAAAAAAAAAAATTTAACTGATATTTACCAAAAAACAGTTCAAAATTATGACGAAGCATTTCAACTTGCACGTTTTTATTTTTAGTCCAGTTCTCAAAAATTTCTCAAAAATCTCAATCTCAAAAACTCAAAAATTTTAATCTCGAAAATTAATTGAAAAAAAATTCTGAAAAAAAAATATCGATCCCTCACGGAATCTTGAGAAATAGAATGAAAAACAAAAATCAGTAAAGAATTCAAAGGAACTCCGAATTTTTGAGATACGATAGTTCGAATTCCGCAAAAAAAAAAAAAATATATACCAATTTTTCTTACAGAATTCACGTCTGGGATTTGGGGAGCAGCGATATGTTTCCCATGCACAGTGTATCAACGAAAAATTGGGCACACATCGACAGTATCGAGTTGTCGCCTTGTAGAACCATTCGCGAAATGGCCAATCAATACATGGTAAAGTTTAAACTGTGCACAGGCACGAATAACGAGAAAAAAAAATTCTAAAATTGAAAAAAACATGTATCATAAAAATGAATATAGTCAGACTTTATGAGATCTACTCGATCTGACAAATTCGGTCGAATGTCAAAGATATATGTCTTAATTCATGATTTTCAGGCACTTGGATCGGACAACGGCTGTGTCGAGGTGCACAGACTCAACAAAGATTTTCATTACTCTCACATTGACGCAACTAAACGCGAAATGAATACGTTTTTACGATACGTCGAGATATTGTGATTTAAAATAATTTTTTCCCCTCGAAAATCATAATTTTACGTAGTTCGAGTATATTTTATATAGTCTCGAGTCAGTTTTTTATTCAAAGAATGATTTTTTTCACGCAAATTTCTTCTTATTCCGTCCAATCCGATATTTACAGTTACAAAAATAATGTACATATGTAGTTTATATAACGTTATATTCTCGTTATCGAGACGCTACATATATATATATAATATTGTTCAATTTGTCCGGCGTATGAAAAATAAAAAAATAAAATCTTTTGCACTCAACTTTTTGCTTCAACGATTTTTATTTATTGAAGAAAAAAAAAGAAAAATACCTCACGCTATAGATGCAGAAATAATCGTGATGGACATAAAAATGGCAGCAAGCGAGCTGTATAAAGTTGGACGATTCGCTTTGCTGCAATAATTATATGTCTTTTCACGATTCACCAGCCTCTCGACGACCTCGACGTAGTTTCTTGGCAATCGAGGATCATCAAATTCTCTCTGGAGATGCTGCGTTCGTTCCTGGAAAAAATGAGATCGAGGTTGAAGATTAATTTGATGAAAAAAAAAATTTCAAATCTCACGTTCGATTTTTTCGTCAAATAATTATTCAATGCTTTTCGGTGCATTTTTATTTATTAAAAGTTTAATCTCCAAGTTTGAATCCCGGAAAGGTGTTAATTTTTCAACAAATTATTTACTTCAAACTATGTTGTGTTAACGAAAAAAAAAAAAATTTCAATGACCGAACTCCAAATTTGTAACTTCCGGATACATAATTTTGCACACTTCGTGTACGATGCAATTAATGAATATTACCAAAAATCAGTTTAATATACATTTTTATGAATTTTAAAAAGTCCGAGAGATCAATTATTTATAAACTAGAAAAATGTTTCTTGCTCTGAAAATTTGGATATACCAATTTTCTTATCTTTTTTTTTTTTTTAATGCGTCAATAATCATTACATTAATACTGGTGGCATTATTATTCAGTTTTTAAGTTCAATATTTCGAGTGTCTCGAGTATAGCGGCAATTTTTTTATCAGACTGTCATTTCACTGCGATGCACATCAAAAACATAAAAAAAAAAAAAACAAACAAACAAAACATTTCTGCAAAATTGACGCGAGCTTCTGTAAATCATAAAAGATTATGTCGATGAATAAAAAAGTGTGCGACTATTGTTCATGGATCGAGAAGATTTTACGTCCACCGAGTCTCCAGGCACTGACAACGATATGCACGAATATTATGAGCAATGACAAATCGGGCGAAAGTGCGAAAAAAATTGTAAAATCCGATCCAACGATTCTCATTCATGGAACCGCGAATTCGTTCGAACCGGGAAAAGATAATGAAGATATTCTCAAGAAATTTGAGGATTCGGCGATCGCAGCTTACAGAGAACTTATCGGAGGGGCCGGGGCTGCGGATTGTGTAGAAATGGCGATTCGACATTTGGAGAGTGACGAAGAATCGATCGTTGATTCGGGAGACAGCGCGAACAGCAAGCAACGGAAAATTAATAAAAAATCGATTATCAGAGACGCCATTATAATGGACAGCGATTCCAATGTTGGATCTGTTGGCGCTCTGACCAGTGCACGTCATCCCATTACTCTGGCTAAAAAAGTTTTGCGAGATACCGATCACGTGCTGCTTGTCGAAAGTGGAATTAAAAATTTGGCAATCGAATCGCAAAATGTATGTCAGACCGATAGTGCCAGCGAAAACGAAACTGAAGAAGATTCGTGGAAACTGATGAAAGTCAACAGACGCAAGAAGACAAAAACCGTTTGTGATTTAGGATAAAAAATTTTTGGCTACTGTGAAAAAAAAAAAAAAAAAAAAAATAGCACATTGTTTACAGAACTTTTAACCTTATTGAAAAATCGGAAAATTTGTAGCTTGCGTTAAATGGAATTTTGAAATTCAGCGGTACAGGAAGATTGAGCTCGAACAATATTGGAGTAACAGAAAAATAATTTTTCAAATAATTCATTGCTCGATAAAATCATAAATCCTCTTTAGCCATTCTCCCAAAGACTCCTACACCGAAAATTCTTCAATCAGAAAATTTTATCTCGATATTTTAGAAATTCGCACAAGAGATGAGCTATTGAACGAAAAACCAAGAAGGATAAATATTTCATAAAATCTCATCCCACATCTATATATAATTTTATTTTTATACGAAATGTCATTCCGTCAGCCAAAAAAATTTTCGAATTATTAGATTTGCAACCTAATTCGTTGTTTTTTTCGTACTACCCAGTACCAAGAATAATTTCAAAAGTAAATTACAAAAATCTCTGGATTTATTGTCATATTTGAGATTCCTCTACTTTTCCCTTTTTTTTTTCTTAAAAAATAAATATCGAATTTGACCTGAGAAAAAGCGAGCCCGATTTAATTCGCCCCATCATTGAAATTGAAAATTTGATTTTATGATTCATGGAAACCTTTCGGATACGTTTTTTTCTCTTTCTCTGCGAGCAAAAGTCTGTTTGGGGGGAAGAAAAAAAATCCTAAAAGTCCATTGACGAACTTTTTTCTGACAATTTATATGTTTAGAAAAAAGATCCCAGCGGTCTGCGGATGTACGGAGCTGTTGCGAGAGATCGCGAAATGCATCTGGCATGTGGTATCTCGACTATCGACGATCGTGACGAAATAATCGAAAGATCATCGATGAGTGCAGCGGGCACGGTTATCGGTTGTGGAGTATTCGCCGACCGTGAATCATGCTGCTCGGTATCCGGTTCGGACAAAGGAATTTATTTGCATGCACCGGCGCGTAGAATCGTCGAAAAATTGGCGAAAGAGTTTGCATTGAAAAAAGAGGATTCCACGAATCGTTCGATCAGCCAAGTGCTCGAAACGGAATTGGGCAATTTTGTGACAACGACGGGTAAAACGCCGATAAGTGCGGCAGCTCTTGGCCTCGAGGGTGAAGCTTGCTGTTTTGATTTCGATGGTAAATATTTTCCATGGGCATGCTGCTATCGCGGTGCAATAACTTCCGGTTGCAGGAAAAATGAAATTTTCAAGAAAAACATTGAGGATCTCGATATTCCGTTGGATTGCCAGTGTAATTCGTCTCAAGTCTAGAAAATATATATCTCACGCGGAGAACATATATCCCTGGCTAACACAGAACGTTATAAAAACGTTGTTGAGACGTTTAAAAAAGCACGCAAAAATCGTCTCTCTTTTGAATAGTCGGAAAAACGTCTTTTAAACGTTATTTTGGCCGCAATTTTTTTTTCCCAAAAAAGTTTACAGAAGCTGACAGAAATGTGTTAAGCACGCTGTAAACTTTTTGGGGGGGAAAAAAAATTGCGGCCAAAATAACGTTTAAAAGACGTTTTGAAGACGTTGTTTTCGACCATTCAAAAGAGACGTTTTTGCGTGTTTTTGTAAACGTCTTAATAACGTTTTTATAACGTTCTGTGTTAGCAGGAAAAATATTGATAGGGTCAACAAAAAATACGATATGATTGTTCGCACTGACCGGAAAAATTATGTCACGACTGGAGTCGTAGGGTCCGTAGAGGGAGAAAGCTGGCGTGGAACCTGGAAAATTTTTGCCGAATAAGATATCAATCTCGAGAAGGGTCGAATATATTTCCTCGCTTCTAAGCTCCGTTGTATTTTCATTCGTCATCACGGTAGCTAGCTCGCCGAATGCCAAGAGACGACACGATTCTTCCTTTCTTACGGATGAATCGATGCATATCGATCGGAGATTCCTGCCGAGTGTTGGTATCGATCCACGCTTGTCTGTTGAAAAAGAAAAAAAAAAAAAGAAAGAAAGAAAGAACAGCGAATGGGGAAAAATGTCTGTTTTGATTTCTCAGAAAAGCTTTGTTTTCGTGGGGGGAAAAAATTGAAGCTTTTCATGAAAGCTGAACCAAGCCGAAACTTTTTACTGAGTTTAGCAAGCGGTTCAGATTTTGCAAAAATTTTGAAATTTTCGAAAATCTTACGTGCGCTCGCTCTATCGCAAATTTTTGATGCTATCGAGACAAAGCTTCTTACGCTTAATAGTCTGTGGGACAAATATGTTTGTCATCAAATTTGTCAAGAATCCATCAATGGGTTAAGATTTAAAAAAAAAAAAAAAACATTTCGAAGAATCATGCGCGGGCATTGGACTTTCGCAAATTTGAGTCTATCGAGTCACAAAACGTTTCAGCCTCAAAGTTTTGGCGATACTAAAATAAAAAAAAAAAAAGAGCTCGCAAAGTATAAATTTGCGCATAATTGCTTTCTCATTATTTTATCTCATCCTCGAAGTTTTTTCCACGAGAAAATCAAAATTTAAAAGCCCACAACATGCTCGTAAAAAGAGCTTTGCGAGTGAGATTCAAATATGGAGGAAGCAATGTGCAAATTTCTAATTTGCACGCTTCTTTGTTTTTTTTTTTTTTTTTTTTTGTAAAAATTTAATACTCACTGTCCAGCCCATTCTCGAGACTGACGAATGCCACGTCACCTCTGCCCGAATTCAAACATGCGTAAGCTGCTGCGGTCGAGTTTAGCTCACGAGCACCTGTTTGTGATATAAAAAAAAAATGAAGGGACATAATGATTGCGTGGATAAATTTCGGTGGATGAGAATGAATATTTCGGTGAAAGTTAAATTTCAATGTGATCTTTTGTAATATTTATTTTACCTCGTTGGCACAGCGAATAGAGATTCGATGGTACCGGATGTTTGAGCTTCGCATCAGCGAGTCCGGGAACGCAGCTGTCCTTGAAAAAATTCGACACTCCTCTGAGATCCGAGCAGTTCCAATTCTCGTTATTCGTATTTATAGACATTATATCGACGAAAGTGTTCCAGCCTGAAAATTTCCCGATTACGTCGTCTCTGTTACGATTATGCGATTTTGAGTATATTCAGGGTTTGATTACTCATTTTTTTGGGGGGGCTAATAATCAAGGAAAAGTGAGGGAATTGAGAAAATTTTCTGGAATTTTTTCAGAATTTACTTTTTGCCAGAATTACGAAAAATGAAACCAACTTAAAAAAAAACTAAAGAGTATAAAAATAAATATTTTTGTATATTTTTAATATTTATATTATTCTTTATTATATACAGCAAAAGTTACGTCGATGCCGAACAATGAAAATTTCAAAAACTAAAAACTAATTTACTCCAAAGCTCTAAAGCTATTTGATTTTTGATACGCAATTACACAATTATTATTGTAGATAAGTGTTTATATTTATTTTTCATTTATCGGCACCGACATAAAAATTTCCATTTATAATAAAGAACAGGTTCGGTATTTGCTTTTAATTTATTTATTTTTTACTTTGCAGTGCTTAAATTATTTTTTGTATTTCAGCTTTTTTTTCAAATTTTTTGTTTTAATATTTAAAATTTTTGTATTTGACCCCAATCTCCCTGGAATATTTGCAAAACCTGTGTGGAAAACCTGAAAAAGTCAGGGAATTTCTGAGTCAATAATGCGTAACCAACCATGCGTGCTCATAATGAGCGCGCCTTGATTTTCGTACATAGCATAAAGACTAGGGTGTGTCGAAAATGAACTTTTTTTTTTTTCTTCGCTCCTACCACTCAAAACTTTAGGTTTTGACATTAAAGAGGTCCTCGTTCAAGGAGGGCGCTGTAGCTTGAAGTTTAGAGGTCGCTCAACGAGGATTTAGATTTTCCATCTAATTAATACGTAAAAAATATCGTTTTGCGTTCAAAATAATATCGGGCAACCAAAAAATTGGCGATGACTGTGTTTCTTGGCTTATTTGAAAGCATGACTCATTTCCTAAACTATGATAGCTCATTTTTCGACTTACCTTGTTCCAAGTTTTTTTTTACGCCACTTTTCGACCACAATAGTCACTTTTTCAAGTCTACAAAGCCTCCAAGGTATCAATGAGTCCAAAATAAATTGCTACGAGTATTGATTGTTGATTCGAATGTAAATAAACAATTCCAAAAATTGGCAAAACATACAAAATTTCTCAAAATGAACATGGTTTTTTGAATAAAATTGAAGATACGAAAATACGGAATTCAATTTTATTCAAAAAACCATGTTCATTTTGAGAAATTTCGTATGTTTTACCAAGTTTTGGAATTGGTTATTTATATTCGAATCAACAATCAATACTCGTAGCAATTAATTTTGGACTCATTGATACCTTGGAAATTTTGTAAGCTTGAAAAAGTGACTATTGGGGTCGAAAAGTGGCGTAAAAAAAAAAGCTGGAACAAGGTAAGTCGAAAAATGACCCATCATCGTTTAGGGGATGAGTCATGCTTTCAAATAAACACAGAAATCGCCAATTTTTTGGTCGCCTGACATAATTTTGAACGAAAAACAATATTTTTTACGTGTTAATTAGATGGGAAACCTAGAGATCCTCGTTGAGCAACCTCTAAACTTCAAGCTACCCTTCTTGAACGAGGACCTCTTTAATGTCAAAACCTAAAGTTTTGAGTGGTAGGAGCAAAGAAAAAAAAAATCGATTTTAACCCTATTGCACATATTTGTAATTCTATATTTAATTGAAGAACGCTTGAAGTTTGTTGATCTTTGTGAAATATCCATTTTGCTCCGACTTCTCTAAAGCTACGAAATATCGAGTCGAATTTTTCTCCGTCAATACCCAAAGGGTACAGAAATATTGGATACTGAATTTCCTGAGAATGGATAAAGCCGGTTTCAAATTAAAATATTTTTATTAAAAAAAAGAAAAGAAAGCCCCCTTACTTATAAAGCGAGACTCGTGTGAATATGGACTCGAATAATGAAGAAACAATTTATAAGCTAAATTATCACATCGGCATGAATAACGATCGGAAATAATTTTCGTAATTATAATCATTTTTTTAAATTAAAATTTACGACTTTGCTGGAATGTGAACAAATTTACGCAGAAATTCGTGCTGAATTTTCAGCGTGTATTGTTAAAATGCAATTTTAATTTACCAATGCTCCGATAGCCAGTGAAGCAAGCTCGAGCTCCCCTGAGATCCTCCAGACTACGATAATGAGAATCGTTCCTCACCAGAGCTGCAATGACATTGATATCTTGCCTCTTTTTCGTGATAGCGCGAATCAACGATCTCGAACCCTCTCTGACCAGCAATATTAATCCAACGTGTGAATGAAAATCGTCGTTATTGAAAATTTAATCTCAATTGACAAAAATATACACTACCGTTCATAAGTATGGAAACACTCGCCCCAGATCCAAGCCACACAAGAAGTTGTATAGCTCTTTGAAAAATGAAGACATCTCAATTTCCCAAGCGGCGTTCTGAAAAGGACATATTTAGCTTCATTTACCTTTTTTGGAAAAATTTTTGCGATTTTTTTTGAGCCCGGTACGCACTTTGAAAGATGGTCATTTTTTGACTTTTTTTGGAGGGTGGAAATTTTCCCGCATATTTTGTAAAAAAAAATTTTCAACTTTTTTTCCGTGAAAAACTTGAAGCGGGGAGTACAACCTTCAATCTCATTTTTTGGAAAAATTTTTACGATTTTTTTTTGCAAAGATATTCAACTTTTTGCAAAAAACGACCATATTTATAAGGGGTAGTCTCACTCTGAAACTACTGGGTTTTCGTAAAATTACTAAGAGGGTAAAAAGTTGCATACAATCATTTTGGATGTATCACATTTTTTTCAGAATTAAAAAAACAAATTCGAAAAAAAAATTTTTTTTCAAAAATTAAAAACATTTTTTTTTGAAAATTTTTTCTTAAATCAACGAAATATTTATTTTATCGTGAAAAATCGGGTCTCTTACCTCATCGACACGGCTTTTTCATCGAAAAAGCCACCTTGGGCCAGTTTGGAGCAGGGCTGTAATCGCAGCGAAAGGTGGCTTTTGCGATGAAAAGCCGTGTCGATGAGGTAAGAGACCCGATTTTTCACGATAAAATAAATATTTCGTTGATTTAAGAAAAAATTTTCAAAAAAAAATGTTTTTAATTTTTGAAAAAAAATTTTTTTTTCGAATTTGTTTTTTTAATTCTGAAAAAAATGTGATACATCCAAAATGATTGTATGCAACTTTTTACCCTCTTAGTAATTTTACGAAAACCCAGTAGTTTCAGAGTGAGACTACCCCTTATAAATATGGTCGTTTTTTGCAAAAAGTTGAATATCTTTGCAAAAAAAAATCGTAAAAATTTTTCCAAAAAATGAGATTGAAGGTTGTACTCCCCGCTTCAAGTTTTTCACGGAAAAAAAGTTGAAAATTTTTTTTTACAAAATATGCGGGAAAATTTCCACCCTCCAAAAAAAAGCCAAAAAATGACCATCTTTCAAAGTGCGTACCGGGCTCAAAAAAAATCGCAAAAATTTTTCCAAAAAAGGTGAATGGAGCTAAATATGTCCTCTTTAGAACGCCGCTTGAGAAATTGAGATATCATCATTTTTCAAAGAGCGATACAACTTCTTGTGTGGCTCGGATCTGGGGCGAGTGTTTCCATACTTATGAACGGTAGTGTATATATATATATATATATATATATATATATATATATATATATATATATATATATATTACTCACAATCTCGCCTCGAATTCGTCTTCCGATTTCACGACGAATATATCGGTACTTCCGGTTCTGATGGCTTCCAGGCAACCCGTTAGATTGGTCCGTTGAATACAGGATATCGATGGTCTTATACCATAAGCTTGGGCAACCTCTTTCATCGTTCGACATTTTCGATCCTCGAGATTCGACGCCACGCACCAACGAATCGTTCTCGATGGCGTGCAGCCTGCACGTGTGTTTGCCGACGCGAAACCAGCATCTTTTTTGTGATATAATAATTATTTAAATTAATATACGAGCGAGGAAATTCATTAAAATTAATTAAGTCGAAAAAAAATGAATTAAACAATAATAATAATAACTAATTAATATAAAATCAAAGTTATCGCATATGTCAATGATTATCGAGGATTATATTATGAAATCGAGGCATTTATGGGTCGTTACATCGTCGAAGAAAATCATCGGGGGTCGGTAGAGTTCCGGTAGTTACCGGAGTCACTCGATAGCTTTGCATGAGCTGCGCCACGTCGTTTTGCCAAGAAAATTTTCGTTGACCCAGCGAATCAACGACCCTGGCCACGCTTTCTGCATTGGATCTTTGAAAAAAAAAAATCTACATTTCTAGTTTTTCAAAATAAAAAGTGTGGCTCGACTACGAAAATCACAAAGTGTTTTTAAAAAAAAAATGAAGATTTCGTGAAAAATAGAAAATTTTTATTTATACCTGGTGGCAACGACAACGGGCCAAGGTCTCCTTATCCAAACACAGGGTCTTCCGAGTTCCATTCTTCTCGTTGTACCATCGGGACACAAATAACTGTACTTTGTCTCGTTAATTCCTAGCGTCTAAATAATTGAGAATAATTTTTTTTTTTTAATAACGAGAATCTGATGAGAATTTGTCCGAAAAGCGTGAATTAATTAATTCGTACCTTAAAATGTCGCAGAGCATCTTCCAAGCGTACCCAAGCAACGTCAGCCGCATTCTCGGTCAAACACAAAAGTGCACCCTCGCGTCCTTGATACTTGTCGCTGTTGTAACAACCCGCCGGATTGTCGCAAAGCGCGCACAAATTTCTGTACTTCGATTCTGTCGAAATTACAAAAATTCGGTAGAAGCGAAAAAAAAAAAGCTGCAAGTTGAGACTCATAAATGGCTTTCTCAAAATTGCAAATATTCAAACATAAAAAATATAAAAAATTCAGTAATTATATCGATATTTTTGAAAAATTTCAATCGTTTTATCGATTCACACGAAAGATGATAAAAAAAATCCTGCAACGTCAATTAAGTTGTTGAAATAATTATACATTGATAGTTCACCAGTTGGATCCGTTCAGATCGTTAAGGGAATTGTATATGGGACGAAATTTCGAATTACTAACTTAGATGGGCATCGTAGGTCGAATCGAACGTCCACGCGCCTGGTATGCATGCGGAACCGAAGAAATCGGCTAGCGATGAAATTTCGTTCTCCACGAGGGTCTTGTCACGATCGCATTTTCTCGGGATTATCCAATTTTGAAAATACTGAAATTTACCAATTTTAAACATTTTTTTTTTTTCAATATCATTCGTAATTCGATAATTTATCGCGTATATGTGCGTGTGAACACGAACCGTCGCGAATACCCGGGACGAATCGTCCGAGCTCTCGTAACCACCGTGACACAAATTCGTTCCCATGAGATCGAAGGCACTTTTTATTTTATTGGCAACGATAGCTACCATAGAAAAACGTTGAGTATCTATGCAAAAGGTTTCGAAAAAAGTGAAAATATTTTATTCATTTTGAAGTTTGGTTTTTGTGTATAAATAAATATACATTAGGGTGTTTCACATTTTAAAAATTTTCGATTTTTTAACGGGCAGACGCAAAAAATGCTTGCTCCTAGTCTAAAAAGAAGCCTCCAAAATAGTGAGCACTGTATGTAGCACTAGTTTTAGGGTCACCGAAAACGATTTTCCTAAAAAAATAAGTGAAAAATCGATATTAAGACCCCTTTAATATTTTCTGTTTCTTTTATGTTTTACAAACAATGAATTATGACCAAAAAGGAACATCTAAAGTGCATTATAGGGGAATGCTGACATGGAATTTAAAAAACCAGTGTCGTAAGGTGTTAGGCACGCGGTTGGTCCAATTCAACCTTTCGAAGTCTCACCCTGTTCGGGCAGCACTTCCACATCTTTTGAACGTAGGGATTTGAAAAAAAAAATAATTATGTGAAAAGTTACAGTCAATTATACGAAATTTTCCAAATTTGAGGCACTATTTTGGAAAAAACTTGGTAAAAAAAAATGAAAAAATTCCCTCCATCGCATAATGAGGATTTTGATTCCAAACAAAATGAATTGTACTATCGGTGCTTCCAAAATCTTACGATACAGCGCCAAAAATATAGTTTCAAGAAAAACTAATTTGATATTTTTTACCCAACAGTTAAACAGATATTTAAGGTTTTCCAATAAAAAATTTCAACTGTTTGATAAAAAATATCAAATTAGTTTTTCTTGAAACTATATTTTTGGCGCTGTGTCGTAAGGTTTTAGGAGCACCGATAGTACAATTCATTTTGTTTGGAATCAAAATCCTCATTATGTGATGGAGGGAATTTTTTCATTGTTTTACCAAGTTTTTTCTAAAATAGTGCCTCAAATTTGAAAATTTTCGTATAATTGACTGTAACTTTTCACAAAATAATTTTTTTTTCAAATCCCCACGTTCAAAAGATGTGGAAGCGCTGCCCGAACAGGGTGAGACTTCGAAAGGTTGGTTTGGACCAACCGTGTGCCTAACACCTTACGACACTGGTTTTGGAAATTCCATGTCAGCATTTCTCTATAATGCACTTTAGATGTTCTTTTTTGGTCGTAATTCATTGTTTGTAAAACATAAAAGAAACAGTACATATTGAAGGGGTGCTAATATCGATTTTTCACTAATTTTTTTTAGAAATATCGTTTTCGGAGACCCTAAAACTGGTGCTACAGTGCTCACTCTTTTGGAGGCTTCTTTTTAGACCAGGAGCAAGCATTTTTTTGTGTCTGCCCGTAAAAAAATCGAAAATTTTTTAAATGTGAAACACCCTAATATACATGTATGCTCTAAAATATCTTTATCCTTTGTGGATAAACGAAATTGGCAAAATTTTTCGAGACGTTATCGTTTTTGGAGCTCGCGGCGTATAGAACTCAGAAATAAACAATTTTATAATTCTTCGGATATCTCATTTACGTATATATTTTTTTTGGCTTTGATGATATTTAGAAAAATGAATTTCATTCCCAGAAGTTTATTATCAACAAAAAACATATAAACACCTAAAAGATCATGATGGAGATAGTAAATTTGTATGTTGCATATAAAATACGGGAAATCATTTGTTTATTGTGTAAAATTCAATGTGAAAACGGAAAATTTTTTTTAAATATATTTTTTTTTGTTTATTACAAATCATTTGGCGAGAATGTGAAGCTAAATGATTTCATTAAAGAATGAAGCAATGCGTTGCTGTTGAAATAAAGGCGTGTGGGTGTTGTTAAAAAGATAGCATATAAAAGATAACGGTACATATATTTATTACCATTTCTGAATAATCTCAGCTCGTTCGTGACTACAATATCATATTCGGCGTTTGCTTCCACTAGAACGAGATCTTCGGGCTCGAGAATGGTAAATTCAGCATCACCGTCGGTCAATCGCCTCAGGCAATTTACTCTACAATCGCATATAATTATTCAAGACATGCTTAATGTTCAATTTAAGTAAATCGATTAACATTGTCAGTCCTATTTCTGTTCATAGTACGACGTAACGTATTTTTTAATAATATTTTATATAATTTCAACATCTATTTTTGTTTCGATTTCTCGAATATATATATTTTCTGTTTTTTTTTTCAGGATAATAATAGTAGTGCTTGAAATATTTCAAACAACCGGAAATTCACATGCTTATATTTTTTGTCAGGTCGACTTGAAACTCGGTAAATAACGTGAAAAAATATTAGGGATTCGTTCGATATTGATTTTGGAGAAGATCGATAAACAGATAAGGATTTTATGAAATTTTGAGATTTTTTTGATATTTCGCACTTTTGTGAGAAGGTTATGTTAGCTCCAACTTTGATGTATTTACAACTATCGAGTCGAGACGCGCGATACAATAGGATATTGTGAAAAACAATTAATTACTGGAATATTTCAAAAATTAAATTAAAGCCCTGGAAATGAGAAATTTGCACGTATATGTACTTCATAATTATTTTATTCACGCTCACAAAAAAAGCTGACACTCCGTAAGGAAAATGGTAATCGAATGGAAACGGAATGGCGGAACTGGAATGAAAATGGGAATCCCCCTTCTCTATGGAATTTGCTCATAGAGGGCAGCTTCGCGTGGCCAAGGTAAATCAAAATAATGAGGAAGAGCAGAGTTTTACAGGATTACATATAGCTTTACCAATGACGAGACTCGATTTGTTACAACGTTTAAAAATCAATCCTCGTGTAATTCAGTAAAAAATATCACGATAATAATTTTGCTTTTATAAAACACGATTTCTATGAAATAATTTCCGCCGTATCTTTCACTCACCTATCGTTAACGACGACGCACTCAACCTGATTCCCATCATTGGTCTTCAATCTTGGGCATAATTTATTAATCTTTTTCGCCGTGTGTGAGCTCTCAACTATGCACATTCTAACTGCAAGCAAACAAAATCAATAATTTCAATAACCTATAAAGGGTATATAAATTACAAAAAAAATTACTCCGTAAAATTTAAAAATAATTATATCTTACGTTTAGTCGCATCGACGTATCTACCAATTGTATCGTAGAAGCAGCAAGTGACGATCAGTACGAGCCCAAGAGAAACATTCGACGAAAAACGTCGACGCACCGACGATGATCTTCTTTCCTTCATCGTCCAAACCTTTTTAAATCGTGATTTTAATCGAACACGCCTCTCTTGCAATACGCATGTATGTAATATTAAATTTGCTGACGCCTCTATCTTTTGAAACTCGAGAAAAATTATACAGCAGCGGTACATATTTATATATTGTGAGTCATAAAAACCAAACGTTGCATGTTATATACGTGATATATATATATATATATATATATATATATATATATATATATATATATATATCTGTTGACCGCAGATATTATGGGAATATTTTTTTTCCGCATTCGATTAAAAGGCTCACACTCGACAAGAGGCGCGAAGCAGGGAAAAAAAAAGAAGGGATGAGAACTGCGGGCCGCGATAATATCCCTGCAGAATGTTGAGGGATAAAGATATATATATGAGCTGAGTCCACGAGAGAAATATTAAAACATTACAAAATATGAGCCATAGAGTCGTATGGTGACAATGAAAATCGAAAAGAAGTAATATAATCACATCGAATATATATAGTCTTGTACATGGCACAAGCAGGTGTCTTTACCAAAGAAAAACAAAAGTTTATAAAAAAAGAAACAAAACCAGACACCATATATAGTCTTCAATGATACTATATAGTATATATAAACAGCACATATGTGTTCTGAGAGATCACGAGTTTTCGTCAGATCAAGGGAGAAAAATCTCTGTATAAATGTAAACATATCTATGTAATGATAAAAAAAATAAAGTACATACATATAAACACGTGTGGGAATCACGGGTCTCCGTGAAATATCAAACTCGCTCTTCAATGGCAACCGACTAGACTGAATACTGCTGTATTAAATAATGTGGACATATGTACATATAATATATGCGATGATGATAATTATCCCGGGTTTTTTTTCTTTTTTTTTTATGTACGCAGTGGTGTGGCAATATGCGTCTAACATCTCTGCAGGCTGAGTATATTCGTCGAAGAGAAAAATAATCGAACTGTATAGGGACCGGCTCGTGGCTCTCTCTGGTGGGAACTGGCGGTTGGGTAATAAATACATGCATGATCATCATACACGACATATAAATATATATATATATGTTGTGTGAGTGTGTAATTTTGTGTGTGTTATATAAAACGTGCGAGAGTCCGCACGTTGACCTTCCCGAAAGTCCAAGGACAGCAGTTTTAGAAATGGAAGAGAAAGAAGAGCGAGAGAGCGAGATACACGAAGTGGAGTGAAGAGAAAAGGCATAGTGGAATAACTGGTAGCAGTAAAAAATGTGTTTTTTGGGAGAGATCATTGCGTAACATCAGGCTCAGCGATGAGCTTTGAAAGCAAAATTTTGCAAATAATAACACAATCAACATTCGGAAATTCGATCTGCGACCTTGCGTGTGGCACAAAAATATAATGGGAAAAAAGTCAACTTCGTTTAATTATACATTATGACATGTGCGTTGTGATTTTGAAGGATATATATTATAGCGATTCTGTGTGAATTAATCTGTGAAGTTTCTATACATATGGTGTAAACTCGCAACGCAGAAACTGTAGATCGATATCTCCCTCGCTCAATTTCTCGGATTTCATTCATGTGATTTTATTTTCTCAAAAAAAATCCATTTTTCGAATGTCGATATATATAAATTGTACATCAAATTATATACCCAAAGTATATATGTAAAGCTCGATCGTTGCATACGAGTTATATGGAAGCAATAAAAACAGTTTTAAACTATACATATGCGATAATATATTTTTATACGTCAATTTTGTAAAAATTCGAAATACCAACAGCGACATATAATCAAGGCTACAAAGTTAAATCTTGACGGAATGAAAAAAAATATACAGTCGTTATATCCAGTATGTCAATATATATCCAATTGGCTTCCAAGCCCATTCCCGCTGTTTACTTTGAGATAAAAAAAATCAAACAAGCATTTATTTCATTAGCAAGGCGAATTAAAAACATATCTTCTTCCGAGAGATACAAACACTTTTGAAACAAAAATTTGTCTATTATATCATAGAATATTATTTCATGGCCTTGTGCTAATAAAAAAAGAGTAGAGTCAATGAACATCGTTCGTTATCCGAACTGTACTTACTTCATAATGATTAATAAATTATCGGTTCGCTATAATCTCTAGATACAAATATACAGTTAATAATGATGTATCTTTTGCAAATAATTGTTCGAATATAGCTTATAGATCCCTTACAATAACACATTCTCCCGCCCAAACAGGAAACGAAAGTTCCTTGAGACAATGCGACATCTGGCGGTAAAACTTTATTTCAGCTTCGAGATTGGGGACGATGATCCGATGTCACACTGACAGATCAACAGACGTCAGCTGATCGACGTCGGGAGAACTGGCGACACATGCTAAAAAGCGAACATTTATATCATTGACATAACGTATAGCAGTGAGTTCTCTCAATCCTCACATGCAAAATGGAGTATCTCGTGCATATACGTGCAAGCGAAAATGATCAGTGAATTGTGCGTGCGACTCTTGTGATTATCTCGTAAAGCTCCCTGTCCGCGTTCATAGATCGCAGAGAGAACACGCCAGACGTATTATATACGTTCGTTTTTATGTGTATATATATATCGAAGTTTCTAAAAAGATATCGAAAAAACAAGATGCCAGCTGCCTGGAATTTCGTGATATCTCGATCGTTTGTTCGTCAGCAAATTCACAGATGACGCACACGTATGTATAATTAACAGAAAATTTTAAATATATATATATATATATATAAAGTGCAATGATCACTGAGAGCCATGCATATATACGACGAAAGATGTTGAAACTTGTATCTTTGGAAATGCAAGTTTCAACATTCATAACGACGAGAGGAAAGAAAGATTCGACAAATATATATTCATCGTGTGTACGATTGAATTAAAATACTCGAAGTTTTTTTTTTGTTCGATTACGAGCAGACAAGACGAGAGGAAAGAGCTTGACGCGCCCATAATAATAATAATAATAATAATAATAATAATAATAATAATAATAATAATAATAATAATAATAATAATAATAATAATAATAATAATAATAATAATAATAATAAACAAAAAAGTGTAAGCGACCACAACACGAAAGAAACTCGAAAGACCGGATATAGCCAATATAGGGATAATGTACTGGTATTGAAAAAATAAAAAAATGAATAATATATTCAAACTGGTTATTGCCCCCCTTATGTTCAAAACGAAAAAAAAGAAACTTATGTTCGGGTTCTTCGCTTGTTCACATTCGAGTTTTCGAAGATTCGATGAAAACTTGGAATTATTTAAAATGAGCAGAAAATTTACGATTGGTTATAGAGACTTAGAACGTATAAAATTCAAAATCTCATACATTTTTCATCAATTCAGAGCGAAATAAGGGCAAAATTGGAGGGGGGGTTTGAAAACATCGTGAGTTTAAAGGAATGCCTTTTGACTTGCCGGGAAAGCTTGATTTTTCTACTCCTATTGAAAATTGCTAAAAAATAATAAAAAAAATTAATGACAGACCCAGTTATATGGCGATATGTACCCGCAAGGCATTTTTTTCATGCATTTTTTTTATAGTTTTAAAAAACCGCAAAATTATTCCAATTTCGATGAGCTCGCGGTTTATTTTATCGTGAAACAATAAATGCCCTATGATTACGAGTAACATTCTTTATTTAGCTCCCAGATTAGGACATAATTTAAGTGAATTTCACGATGTTTGGCTTTACAAACAAATTATTGTAATTTGTAAACACTGAACATTTTTTTTTTCTGTAAATTGATTATCGCTCTTGTTTTGCGATGCAGAGATTCTTTAATCCGGGCTCAATTTTATTCATAATGATGTCTCGAACGTGTGTACAAACATTTATCCAAGGCTCATCACTAATAAAAGCCTTGCATAAATATTATTAATAATAATAATCATTATTATTATCATTAATGACAATAATTATTGGGTAAATATTGCGAATCAGGGCTGCAGCTCAAAACTGCTCCCAAATTTTTTTTCTGGCATTTGTTATCATTATAAAATAATGTTCCATGTAATATTGAGAAGGGGGAAGATTTCCAGCGTCATAAAAAATATTTAAAAAAACTGGCGATGTTAAGTAACACAAATATTAACAGATAATATTAGGCATCGACTCGGTACCAAGATATGAGACATACATACACACTGACTATAAATTATGAACCGATTGAAATGCATGAATGTAAACATCGGACAGTAGCATTGTAAGGAGAAATGAAAACAGGGACACTGAATAATAACATTGCGAGAAGGTAAGTATATTTGTAATACCGGTATCCACGTAACAATGAATTGTGACTGGTGTATAATTTTGCTTACCCAATGCTATTATAAAACTTAAAAATCGAAAAAAAAACATCAAAATCATGGCGTGTCAAAACGCATGATCTTGAAATTTGCATCGAATCGTTGGAATGCAACCAAAATAGGTTTAAACATTTTTTTAAAATCATTTCCAGTATTGCTAACGCTTTTTGGCATGTTTAGGCTCCACAGGTCGTGAAAATAAAAAACCGAAAAAAAGGTTTAAACGATTTTCGACTTGGGGACAATACTGGAAATTATTTCTTTTTTTTTTTAAACCAATTTTCGTTGCATTTCAACGATGCAAATTTCAAACATCATTTAAAACGCGAAGTTATTTGTGTAACTTGCGAAAATCCTGCTACGCTCAATGAGAGTATAGTCTTACCTGGGGCGTTGTCAAAGACAACACGAACAACGAATCGGGAAAGAAAGTCGTTCGTAAAACGTGTAATTACGAACAATCTTTGCGTATCAAGACGTTTCTATCCGCAATAGTAATTTGAGCACCAGAAAGATGCTGTACATCAATTGCCTATTATATCCTTTTGCACCCACCGCGTCAAGATTTTCTTATAAACGAATTAAAAGTGGATTCAAACACTATGGCTGTGTGATTGGACCAATTTTATTCGTGAAGTACCGAAGCATCGGGTCATTCTCAATTCGGCACCTCAGTTTGGCGGCCCCAAGAAAATTGTAAAAATTGACAGAGCCAAGTTTGGAAAAAAAAAATATAATCGGGCTCGCATTATATCGATGGAGAGTGGATATTTAATGGGATTGAGCCCTCCGCCTCGATATTACATGGGATATTATTTTTTAATGATAATAAATGCCAGAAAAAAATTGGGAGCAGTTTCGAGCACGCGAGTGTGTGCGTATGTCTCGTATCTTGGTACTTACTTGATTGCTACCGACCAAGCTTGCTATTATCGGCTAATATTTGTATTACTCAATATTGCCAGTTTTTTTAATATTTTTTATGACGTTGGAAATTTTCCCCCTCCTCAATATTACATGGGATATTATTTTTTAATGATAGCAAGCTTTAGAAAAAAATTTGGAGTAGTTTTGAGCTGCAGACCTGATTCGCAATATATTTACCAATTATTGATATTTCTAACAGTAATAAGTTTCGTATAATTACGAAAAGCGGTTCGGAGCTCAAATTTGTTGCATGTTTCACGTGTACCGCAGGTGCTTCGCCATCTCGATGGAACTTTGAAAATAAACTTGTCAATTATTTATCTTATCAGGCGCAATATTACGCATACGAAAGAAAAGGATTTTAGAGATGAGTTTTATCTTTGGCTCTGAATTTGCGTGTATCTTATCGTGAAAAGACATTTGAAATTCGAGTCTTTGTGCGCCATTGTTGGTTCGTTCTTATTGCGTTCAATACATAATTTAAAAACCGTATTTTCGTCATTGTACTACTTTCGTTTCATCCTGCATAGAATAAAGAATAATATTGAACATTTTTTCAATCAAATGTGTTGAATAAAAAATCATTTATCCAATTTACCCAAAAAAAAAAAACGTGTTCGCAACTTTTTCATTTATTAAAAAAAAAATTTTCTCAATGTAGCGCGATAAAATTTTTTTTTAGGAAAACGGTATTTTTTTTACTGTTCATAAATTAGGAGTATGAATGAAATTTTTTTTTTTCAATCATTGGGGCGCATAATGTAGAGTAAGTAAAAATAATGAGGACGTATTTTTTTATTTTTCGTTAAAAATGACAGATGCACCTGTTACAGGCAATTTAATTTCACGGATTTTGATATATATAGATATAGCGTAACATGTGTGACGTCATAATGTTATATTTTTCAATTTGTTATATTAACGGCAATTTTTATTCAAATAAAAAAAAATAAACAATACGTACTAAATATTTTTCTCTAAACTGCCAGATTTTGAAATAAAAAAATTTTCATTTATACTCCCAATTGTTGAAATTTTTTTTTTTATTTTCTTTCACTCTTTACAAAAGAGGATTCTACTCCTCTGAGCGTGATAGTCACGTCTCGGCTGTGCATATATAGTACACACATTGTTGGTGGGTGCGGAGGAGCAAACAATTTTGTCGCTCCGTGTGTCTTTCAGACACGCCAACCGAGCGATATATATATATATATAGTCTCGAGATTATTAGGTGGCTCTTTTTATCGCTTTCTTTCAGTATGTGAGAGAGAATCATCGACGAGAGGACACGCGGCGAGGGAGAGATGAGCACGGAGCGACCGAACGTTGGAAACTCGTGAGAATTTCGTGAACGGAAATTTTGCAAATTTCTTATTTAGAAATTTGTTTTTCTCACACAAAACTGGGTAAATTAAAAAAATGGGAAAGATCAAGATCAACTCGAAGCAGTTGCCTATCAAGGCACACTACTTCTTTTTCATGGCAGGTACGAACATTTTTTTTCATGCAAATATAAAAAAAATTAACTTTTCGCAACCATACTGCGCATTGAATATGTTTTTTTTTTTTTCGCTCAATCAATGTGCAGCGAACATAAAACATTAAAAATTTACCCAAAAATTGCCTAGTTTGCCATTGCGTGGGAAATGAATTTTTATTTAAAAATAATAATATTAAAAATGTTTTAATCAAACTGCAAAGAAATTATTTTTTTAATTGAATTTTTAGGTAAATGTATTTTTTTTCATTAAAATCGCTTGTCTCTCCAGTACACGTTCATTTTTCGTATAATTTTCGTATCTTTTGTGATGCCAGGTTGTGCCACATTACAAATGGCCTGAAATGAGCAAAAAAAAAAAAATAAACAAGGAAAAGGATATCCGCTTCCTGGAGAATGGCGATATACTACGCAGTCTCAATTTAAATTCAATTTCTTTTTCTTTGCTTAATCTCACTCATTGTACCGAAAGAATAACAAAAACAATGCAGTCAACTTTACGAAAAGTTTGCGGAAACAATTTATTCTCAATTAATCACTTGTATGGGGATTGAATTTTTCATTTTTTAATTTTCTGACTTAATTTTTTTTCGTTTTTTTCCCCAGCTATGGGACCAATATTACCGTTCATAACGGTATACGGAAAACAGCTCGGCGTCTCGCCGATGATAATGGGAACAGTGACCGCTGTACTGCCAATACTTTTTCTCATATCGAAACCGGCTTTTGGCTTTTTGGTCGATTATTTTCATCGAGCGAGAAAATTCATATTCGTCGGTCTTCTAATCGTCACGTCTCTCGCATTCGTCTCGATGTACTTTCTACCGAGTCTCGATGCTCATCCATCGAACGATAAAGCGGACAACATCACGTTTGGATGTGACGATGAGCTCGTCAGCTGCGAATCTCGAAATATCAGCGAAAAATCCATCGTCTGTCGAGGTCCAGCGAGACTGGCCGATTGTCGTTGGTCCTGCAACGAGGAGAAATATAATTATTCGGCCACGATGATATTTCTCAATGGGGAGAAAAAATTTTGTCTCGAATCTTCGTGCCTCGTCGATGAGACCGTCAATCGGACTTTTTTTGACTGTAACAAAGCGAGAAACGAGCTCGATTGCCAATTTTCATGCACTCACGTAAACGTGGAACGATGCCTGTACGGGTCATTGACCTTTTGGGGTTTCGTGATACTCGTTTCCCTCGGATCAATCGGATTCAATGTCTCCAATTCCATAAGCGACGCCGTATGCTTCGATGTACTCGGTACGGTTTTTTTTTTTTTACAGATTGATTAATTATTTCAATCTCGTTTTCTGTGATAAAGGCATTTTTAATTGTGTTTGAAATTTGCATCGTTGAAATGGAACGAAAATTGGTTTAAAAAAAAAAAAAAAAAGAAATAATTTCCAGTATTGTCTCGAAGTCGAAAATCGTTCAAACCTTTTTTTTCGGTTTTTTTTTTTTTTTTCTCGTGACCTGGAGCCTAAACATGCCAAAAAAGCTTTGGCAATACTGAAAATGATTGGAAAAAAATTTTTTTAAACCTATTTTCGTTGAATTCCAACGATGCAAATTTAAACATCATTTTTTAACGCAGAGCGGACAAACTTTTCGTTTATTTGAATATGAATGAAAACAAAAATTCTGGCTGCTTATAAACAATGATGAATCAGATCCAAGAGGCTTTTATTCTCACATATTATGTTGAAATTTGCATCGTCGGAATGCAACGAAAAAATAGTTTTTTTTTTTAAATAAAAAAATCATTTCCAGTATAGCTAACGAAAAAAACGAAAAAAAAAGGTTTAAACGATTTTTTACTTCGAGACAATACCGGAAATGATTTAAAAACCAAAAAATCTATTTTCGTTGCATATTCCAACGATGCAAATTTCAACGTCATTCTCACATAATAAGAAATAATGAAATTTTCAACGAAACTATAACACGATTTTTACACGACTATATCAGGGCTTGATTTTTCAGAAATTTTTCGTTTTTTCTCATTAATTGTCATTTATTTTGGCCAAACAGGAGAGGGAGGACAAATGGGCTACGGGCGTCAACGTGTATGGGGAACAATTGGTTTCGGTGTGACGGCTTTTGCCGCTGGTTACGCGGTCGACGCGTGGTCCGAGGGTCACACGATAAAGACTTATACACCGGCATTCCTGCTCGTTTTCGTCTTTACCTGCTTCGACGTATTGTGCTGCACAAAACTCGAGGTATATCCTGATCTCAAACGAAAATTTTTTTTTTCCAAACTTTAATTTCTATTATCTTAATTTTTGTTGACTTTGTTCTGTTCGTATAGCTGCCAATTATTTCCGGCTCAAGGAGCATAGCGAAAGACGTTTATGGACTCTTGAGGCTGAAGCCTATTCTAATATTTCTATGCTTCGCCACCCTTGCCGGAATTCTCGACAGCTTTATCATTTATTTTTTGTTCTGGTGTGTGTTTTTGCAAAAAGCCTTTGAGAGCTACGAACGTATCGTGACGATGAATCATCGTCAATTCGATGATCATTGAGAAAGTTTTAGAAGAAGAAAAAAAAAAAAAAAAAAACAATGGGACAGTTGAAATTGCAGGTATCTGGAAGATCTTGCCGCGATAACGGGACACATGGGACAGATAAAACTGATCGAGGGTTTGATCGTTGCTGCCGAAACGCTGGGCGGTGAAGTCATATTTTTCTCACTTTCCGGCAAGTCATTTTTTCACGATTATTAAATTTATTGTATCGATCGATGTAGCAGCTTTGCGGGGTAAAAAAAAAAGCTATCGACAGGATCATCCTATACATATATATATATATATAATTATATATGTGTATATATATATATGTATTATATATGTATATATAATTATATATATGTATTATATATGTATATATAATTATATATATGTATATATACATATATATAATTAAAAGGATTTAATTAATTAAAATTAATTAAAAGGATACATCTTAAGGATGTATGGGACGTACCTTATTAACCAACCAAAAGTGACTTTCGACGACAGTATCGCGTACTTTATGGTAAGATAAAAATCGAAAAAAATTCAACCACGATAAAAACGATAAGAAGATTAATTTTGAATAACAATATCGCCAAAAAGTTATCAATAAATTGTTTAAACAAAACATTGTTTAACAAATTTTTAGGGAAAGTTTTTTTTTTTGACACGTGAAACGAATTCGTTGATTTTTCTGACTGCACGTGTATTTTTTTTTTAATTTTCTTATCATTTTGAAATTTCGCTTTTCGAAAATTTTTTAATTTTCAAAAATGAAGGAAAAATCGTGAATTTTGGATATGTTTTCGTAAAAAACGTTGTATATTGCAATTAAAAAGTTTCCAGGGCATTGAACGAATAGTTTCGTAAATGCAACCATTACAAATTTTCGAAAACCGAAATTTCAAAATGATAAGAAAATTTAAAAAAAATTCATGTGCAGTCAGAAAAATCAACGAATTCATTTGACATGACAAAAAAAACCTTCCCTAAAAATTTGTTGAGCAATGTTTTGTTTAAACAATTTGTTGATAACTTTTGGGAATTATTAATATTAAAAAGTAATCTTCTTATTGTCTTTATTGCGGTTGAATTTTTTTCGATTTTTATCTTATCACGAAGTATGCAATATAATTGTCGAAGAAAGTCACTTTTGGTTGGGAACGTCCGATACATCCTTGAGTAATTAATATTGGATTTAAATCGTTGTTACTATTAGTGAGCTGTGGTAATTTTTTTTTTTTTTTTTTGTTTCGAATAATTATACTTGTCATGGCAGACCAGCGATGCATTCGAAATTCGTGCTCGGAATTCTCCGTGGAGCGTTGCAGGGTTTTTTTTTAAGAAAATTATCGAAGATAATTTATTAAAGAATAATTTCCCCCGAATTTATTTTAGATTCAATATTTTTCCATCAATCATTTTTTTCAAGTCGTAAAAATTGTTTTATCGTCACTTATCAATAGCTTTTCTCAATCCCCCCCTCCCTCAAGGGTAATAATGAAATTATTGCCTGTCGATTGAACGATATAGAATTTTCCAGGTAAAATACTGAAGAAATTCGGCTATGGCTATAGCTTCGTTTTTTGCTTCGTGTGTTACGCTCTGCGCTTGGGTCTTATCTCACTCGCGCCCAATCCTTGGTGGGTCATACCTATTGAATTCTTCATGCAAGGACCGACTTATGCTCTCTGTTACACGACTATCGTAGCATTCGCTAGCGTAGTCGCGCCTCCCGGCACTTCGGCGACTGTCCAAGGAATCGTCGCTGGTATGGATGACGGTTTTGGTGAGCAAACGCGATGCAACACTTATTTTTCTAAAATATTAATTGGTTTGAAAAATAATGCAAGCTTAAAAGTGCATAGAATCGGTTAATCTAAATTAATAACGAGGAAGCTATATGCATGTTTCAATTTTTACCTTTTTACCTCAACTTTTTAGCTGTATAAATTGAATTTTGAGTTTGCAGCATTTGATATGATATATTTTGGAGAAAAAAAAAACAAATTTTATAGAATTTCAATCCCTTTATCAATTTTCGTCAAATTCAAAACCAATTGTGATTCAATCGTATTCAATTTGTACAGAAAATTTTGGCCCAGCGTCGCGAAATTTGGTGAAGCTAATTTTTAAAAAAATTCAAATTTCATAACAATTATTAAAATGAGTATTAACGAACTAGTGTTATAAATCTTTATAACAAAAAAATTTTCGTGCAGATAGACGCGTATGAGGTTTTTAATACTTTCCCGAAACAATTATTCATGAATATAATTAGTTTAATAATTTTGTGCCATTATTATTGTATCAGCTCAATGTTATATTCTCGAGGTACGATTAGATTGTTCATGTTCTTATCTCAGTGCGATGCACCAGAGCTGTAGATTCGAATTTTCTGCATCCAACAGTGCTGAATATCCGATACGTTTTTTTTTTTTTTTTTTTTCATAAAACAACGATGGAAATAATTCATGAAAATTATATACCTCATATCCCTGTTTTGTTCTGAAAATTTTGTAGGCTTTGCAGTTGGCAGTCTGACTGGTGGATTTTTATACAAAAAGTTTGGCGGAGCCATAACTCTTCGAATTTTTTCATCCCTCGCCGCTGTCTCCTCCATAATCTATCTTCTACTGCACGTTACGTACTTGAATAACGCGATGCCGCAAACCAAAGTTTCACCTGACAAAACACTGTCGACTCACGTTCAGTGGAAGAGTCCCGAAGAAGCAGCGAGAGACTGTCATGTCGAGGATAAAGCGTGACACAAAAAAACTTCGTGCCATATATATCCACTTGTTATGCCTTTTACACACAAAAAAAAAAATTATATACATACATTTTATAGAAATATATTTTGTTGAAAAATTACTCCCACGATTGTTCCGCAAAATTTTTTTTATCCCGAAAAAAAAAAAAAAAGGTAAAAGTGTCGAATCAGGGCTGCAGCTCAAAATGCATGGAATTTTTTTTCCTAACGCTTGTTATCACTAAATTATATTATTAAATGTAATATTATGGCGGGGGAAGATTTCCAACACCATAAAAAATATTAAAAAACTGGCAATATGTACCAAGATACGAGACATACACACATACTGACTATAAACTACGAACTGATTGAACTAAAAAGCAGGAATGTAAACATCGGACAGTAGAATTTTAAGAAGAAATTTTAAGAAGAATTTTAAGAAGAAATGAAAACAGGGACACCGAATAATAACATTGTGAGAAGATAATAACAGTATCCGCGTAACAATGAATTGTGACGTGTATAATATCGCTTACCGATTTTGTTATAAAATTTCAAAATCTAAAAGACAGTATTGTTTTTTTTTTTTCAAAATCATGGCGCGTTAAAACGCGAAGTGATTTGTGCAACTTGCGGGAAATCCTGCTACTCTCAATGAGAGAGCTAGTCGTACCTGGCATTGTCAAAGACGACACGAACAACGAATTGGGAAGAAAGTTTGTTCGTAAAATGTGTAATTTCAAAACAATCTCTGCGAATCAAAACGTGGCCCGCAATAGTAATTAGAAAGATGCTGTAAATTAATTGCCTGTTAAATCCTTTTGCATCCACCGCATAAAGATTTTATTATGAACGAATTAAAAGTAGGTTCGCGCACACTGCGTGCGGTTGGACCAATTTTATTCGTGAAATACCGGAGCATCGGGTCATTCGTAACTCGAGACACCTCAGATTGGCGGCTCAAACAAAATTGTAGAAATCGATGAAGCCAAGTTTGGTAAAAGTAAATATAATCGGGGTCATATTATGGATGGAGAGTGGTAATACGATTTGTATTACTGTAATATCTGTATTACTTATTATTGTCGGTTTAAAAAATTTTTTTATGGCGTTGGAAGTCTTCCCCCTCCTCAATATTGCATGCATGGGATATTATTTTATGATAACAAATACTAGAAAAAAAATTTTGAGCAGTTTTGAGCTGCACTTTTACCAAAAAAAAATAACCCTTGAGTGAGCCTGTTAGTACTCGTGGTAATTATGTGTAAACATCTCAAAATCTTGTATTCCACAATTTTCAAGAATTCGATGAGCGTATAAGGCAGCGCAGTGTAAATATATGCTCATTCTCAATTACGATATGAGCTTTTGTAGCCACTGCGCTAAGTTGTTTCCCACTTTTCAAGCTTCAAATGAAAGTTATATGAAGCAGTGTGAAATGTCCAAAATTCATGTTCATATTCAAGTAAAGTATGTCGGATATGTTCTCACTTATATTGCACAATTTTTAAGCTCCGATGAAATTTAAGGCAGCATAATTGAAAGTACATAGAAGCTCATTTTTTTAAATTAGCTAGTATAGCACTACTGCATTGACTTTTCTTTTGATTGGCCTTTTCTATAAGATAGCAATAGTATACAGCGGCACGCGCAGTAGCTAATAATTTATTTGAATTTTCATTCAAAACCAGCCGAGATTATAGCCACTACGGCTAAACTGAACAGCCATATCACTCCTTGCCAGAAATTTGTACGGGGATAAAAAGCGCGCGATAAAGTATTTCGTATTTCGCTCACACGGGCGATCCGAGGCGTCGGGGTAAACTTCCGGTTTTGAGTTTCGTAACCGAAGTACCGGACCCAAAACGTGGGTGGCGACGATGACAGATGAATTGCGTTTGGACAATTTGCCCGCAGACGTATTAGTGTTGATATTCGATTACTGTCATGCCTTTGATCTCGTTAGACTTTCCGAGGTTTGTCGGAGATTCAACGAGATTATCGCGGACGATGCTTTATGGTTCACGAGACGAAATAAACCTCTCGCAACTAATCAGGCCTCAAAGAAATTTCGCGAAAGGTTAGTTTTGTGTGTTTTCGAGGTTATGACGCATATTTACTCCATATCCGTTTTGATCGCAATAAAGGATACGTTTTCGTCATAAAAGTAATAAAGATAGAACGAAAATATGTAATATTTGGTTTGTCATTGGGGAATTTGCTAAACAAAAAATGATTGTTTTCATTATAAAACACGCCGATTCTTTATCAAAACTCGCCGTACTCGGATCATTCACGTAGCGCCATCTCTTGAATCAACTACAAGATGCCTTTTTATTTTTTTTTTCGAATATTTCACGAGCGCGAGAGAGAGAGAGAGAGATATATATATTAGCACCGACAATTTCGCGGTGGGGGCGCACTTTTAAAATTTCAAAAGCCATCGAATGGACCACATAATTGGTCTTTTTGATTTTTAACCCTCAAACGCAAACGATGAACGATGGGTCATTCGTGTCCGAGCAAAAATGCAAAATGCGCGGAAAAAATGCCTGCACGTCTCTATATTTCGCATGAAATTGTTATTTAAAAAAAAAAAAAATGTCTTCAAAGGCCCATTAATTTTTTCAGATTTTTTCAAAAGTTTTAAAATTGTGAAATAAGCGAAAGACACGAACGACCCATCGTTAGCTTTAACGGTTGCTCAAAACATCCTCAACTGGCGAGGATTAAAAAAAACATTTTCGATAAAAATATTTAAAGAAAATAAAAAATTTTATAAATCAGAGTTAAAAGAATCCGTGAATGATAAAACTCAACAGAGGGTCGTTTGAAATTTTTTATTTTGTCAATCTTCACAATTGACAAATTATTCAACGAGAAATATCGATTGAAAATTCTATCTTTACTTTCCCACGCCCCCCGTTTTTTTTTCTTTTCGCAAATTTTATAAAAAAAATAAACCTTCGTTTTAATATTTCCCAGATGCAATATCTTGCTTTGTCTTCGCACGAGATGGCACGTGTCCGAAAATTGGCAGAGCGGCAAGTACAGGCAGAACATTCTTTATTCGTGGTCGTTGAAGGCGATGCCATGGATTCGCGTAACGAAGGATACGATATGGTGGAGCGGCAGCGACAAACTTTGCGAATTTCGTCGTCGTTGCGGACAAAATTCGCGAATTCACGGAGAATTCGTTGAAACTGACAAGATATTCGCAAGAGATAATATAAATAGCGATATAAGAAGATTCATCGTGCGCGACGATTACGCGATAAGCGGTCACAGCGATGGTCGTATTAAATTCTGGTCCAGAGCGTCGAGTCGCGATGTTCACGCGGATTTTCATATCGAGAATGCGCACACCAGCGGCGTCAATGCGGTGGACGAAGTTTCCGGTACGATAATTTCCGGATCTGCCGGTGGCACTGTAAAAGTGAGACACGAATTTTTGGTTTTTTTTGTGTTTTTTTTTGTTTTTTTTTGTTTTTTTTTTTTCGTAAAAATTGTTCTGGATCTTCCTCTTTCGTGGTTTCAAGCCTCGTGATCGAGGTAAACGAGGTTCGGTGATGATTTTTTTGCAAACTCCGATTCGAATTTATCTCCTTAGTTGTGGTCTCAGCCGCGAGAGGGTGTCCCGAGCGAGCCACGCGCCACAATTGATACGTCGAACAGAATTTGGTCTGTCGCGTCGGATCCGGAGAATGGAAAATTCGCCGTCGGTTCTTCCGGACTCAGCAGCATACCGCCGTTAAAGATATTCGACATGGAATGGTTCGTTCTTATCTTCATAACTTTCCATCGTCTTTTTTTTTTTTCCCCAACAAAAAAAAAACAAAAACTTCTCGTGTCTCGCAGTTGCAGTGAATCAATTATAATGAGGCATCCTTGGAGACGCGGTGCCGCGATCTACGATATGTCGTGGGAGAATTCCAACATCCTGCTGACCGGTGGCTACGATTCCTGTGTCCGAAAATGGGATACCAGGTGAGATACGCTGTTTATAGGGAGCAACGATTTGCGGTAATCGTGCAGTTCGCAATTTTCAGTGGGAATCATAAAAAAAAAATTTCTACATCATTGAGATGTTTTTTAAGAACGTGAACCTTAGACTGTTTCAAAATAAATCGATAATTTTTTTTTTTGCTTTACACAATCTTAAACTATACTTGGACATAAAAAAATAATCCTCGCGAAAGGAGGGGCCGGTCCTTCAAGATTTAGAGGTATCTCATCGGACTTTTGTCTTTTTTTATTTCGTTAATACGTAAATAATTAATTTCATGGATGGAACAAATATTTTTTTTTTCCTAAAATGATGAATATATTCCAAACTTATGTATAAATACTGCATATACCAGAAAAAACGATCTTGATGATCGCGGCAACCATTATCGGTCGATATATACGTCGATAAATGCAAAAAAACAACAAAAAATACAAGAATCTCCGTAAAAATGAATTTTTTATTATCGTCAATAATCTTAAATGAATACATTCATTGATACGCTGTTACGATAATCATTTTCAGCTACAAAAAACTTGACTTATTGCAATTGGGGTATTTTTTTCTATGGTCTTGAACTATTTGGAACAAATATTGTTTTTGTTCTTCATTTTTAGTTAACAAATTATTATATTCCTCGACAAGGGCTACTCCACGTTCAGCTGAATCATTTACTACTTTCATTTTTGAGAAAACCCTTAAGCACGTTTGAAAGCTTTCAGTAGATTCCCATTGTTTGAGAGGCTCATCCAGGAAATCATGGGGCAATTCACATTGTTGAAATAAGCGCCTCGACTTTTGAGTGATGAAATGACTTGTGTCAATTTCAGGCAGTGTTTGACACTCGCTATCACTCAGGGCAATGCGCTTTTGATTCTTTGATGTACTCTCACGTGTCCTTACGGCTATTAACATCTTTTGTTTCACATCCATAGGAACCATTGAATCGAAAAAAGCTAATAAGCCGTACTAACCATCCGCTCCGTCGGTAAAAAAAATCCCTGATGTATCGGTTGCGAAAAATGCGTTTTTATATGAATAAATATATGTTTCTAAACGTCGGGTGGTTATAATAGAATTATGTTTTAAATGAAAATCATTCAGGAAATTCATTTTTTACGGGGATTTTCGTATTTTTTTTTTTTGTTTTTTTGCATTTATCGGCGTATATATTGACCGATAATTGTTGCTGCGATCATCAAGATCGTTTTTTCTAGTATATTCAGTGTTTATACATAAGTTTGGAATATATTTATAATTTTAGGACTAGAAAAACGTTTGTTCCATCCATGCAAATTTATTATTCACGTATTAACGAAATAAAAATGACAAAAGTCCGATGAGACACCTCTAAATCTTGAAGGACCGGCCCCTCCTTTCGCGAGAATTATTTTTTTATGTCCAAGTATAGTTAAAGATTGTGTAAAGCAAAAAAAAAATTTTCGATTTATTTTGAAACAGTCTAGTGAACCTACATTTTGAAGAAAAAAAATCGAAAATTGAATGCTCGAACGTGTTTGAAAAAAAAATTATCGATTTTTAGAGCATATTTTTTTTTTTTACGGCATTTTGCAATAATAAATATTTTTCAAACAATCTGATCTTTTCAACAAATTATATTATGCAAACGCGTTTCAATTTTGAAGATGATCGATCATCAAGTTTTTGAGTTTAGATTCCCGCAAATTGAAAAAAAAAAAAATATCGTTTCGAGAAAAACACGTTTAAAGTTTCGCAAACGAAAAACTCAAAGTCAAATGTGATTAATGAAGTGATAAAGTGGCATTGCCCGTTATATACACACCGTTAGACGGAACCCGAATACCTTTTTGAAATTTTTAGGATGTATTCTTGAAATATTTTGCCAACGATTTATGAAATTAAAAAAAAATGGATTTTTTGATGCATCCAGAGTGATTGCTTCCCTCAATTTATTTGCGTAGAAAGTTTTTTTTTTTTCAATATCAGGTCGATATCTCGAAAACTGTTCAAGTTGGAGATATTACCAAATCATATCCAAAGATCTCTTATTTGATATTTTTCGTACGATTGTTTCTTTTTTTTTTCGCCAAATTGAAACGAAGCCTGGAGCCCTCAATGTTTCTCAAGCCCTCATAATCTTTTTACATTGATGAAAAAAATTCAGGAAAATAATCAAATTTCGATTGTTCGAACTGAATGAGAGTATAAGATCCTGCAGAATCGAAGCCTGCTCATTTTTAACTGATAAACTTTACAGTTTATAGATTGCGACAGGACAATATCGAAGAAACTTTGCAAAAATAAAATTATGAGAAAGCAATGTACTAATTTCTAATTTCTTTTGTTTCTACAAAAAAATCTTCGCATCTTAAATCACCCAAAATAAATTTCTACATTATTGTGATGTTTTTTTACGAACATGAACCTACATTTGAAAAAAAAAATCGAAAATTGAATGTTTGAAAAAAAATTATCGATTTTTGGCATATTTTTTGTGGCATTTTGCAACAATAAATATGTTTTAAACAATCTAATCTTTCCAACTTTACGTTCATGTTTCAATAAATTATATTACGCAAACGTGTTTCAATTTTGAAGAAGATCGATCATTTAGTGCAGAATCAAAGCCTGCCAAATTTTTACCTGATAAACTTTCCAGTTCATAGATTGCGACAGGACAATATCGAAGAAATTTTGCAAAAAGAAAATTATGAGAAAGCAATGTAATAATGTATAATTTCTTTCATTTCTACAAAGAAATCTTCGCATCTGGAATCACCCCAAAAAAAATTTCTACATTATTGAGATGTTTTTTCAAAACATGAATCTTACATTTTGAAAAAAAAAAAAATCGAAAATTGAATGTTCGAACGTGTTTGAAAAAAAAATGATCGATTTTTAGAGAATATATATTTTTTACGGCATTTCGCAATAATAAATACGTTTCAAACAATCTGATCTTTTCAACTTTAAGTTCATGTTTCAATAAATTATATTATTGCGAACGCGTTTCGATTTTGAAGATGATCCGATCATTTACTTTTTGTGTTATGATTCCCGCAAGTTGAAAAAATATCGTTTCGAGAAAAATACGTTCAAAGCTTCACATTTGTACCATTACGATTTATATACATACCGTTAGAAGGAATTCGAATACCGTTTTAAAATTTTTAGGATATGTTCTTGAGATATTTTGCCAACGATTTATAATATTTAAAAAAAATGGATTTTTTTGGAGCATCCAAAGTGGTTGCTCCTTAAGAATTTTTAGCGTTTTAAATTTAATTTGCGTACATTCGTTACTAAATTATAATCAACTAATTATATTATAGTAACACATTCATTATTATAATTATTATTTTTATTATTATTATTGCTGTTGTTATTGTTGTTATAGTTGGAGTAATCAAAAGTGTGACAAAAAAATTATATACTGGTCCGGAAAAAAAAAAGTTCAGTTTTATCATATTTTGGTCGCCGAAAATACTGGCCAACCTTTTTTTTAATTTATTTTTTTCATATTCAGAATCGTTGATGGCATACTTACTCGATTAATCTCGATCTATTTCTCATCAGGACAGGATCTTGCGTCGCTTCTTGGCCAGATCCAACGGACGCCGCTGTTTACTGCATAAGCTCCGATTATCGCAATACAATTGTAACGGGAACGCAGTACAATTGCAAAGTCGTTTTGTGGGATCAAAGAATGAAGAATCATGCGCAGGTAAAAAATATTTCATGCAACATTGAAAAACTGTCAATGCCGAATCCTTTCAGCCTTGCACTAAGAATATTTCTCATTTTTTTTTTTTTTTTTCTATCTTTCAGTTGTATTTCTTGCGCAACCGACGAAAAAAAACGAGTCCGGTGTACAGCATCTCATTCGACAGCTCGAATATTTACGCTACTACGGATTCCCGCCTCGTCGAACTTACGTTTTCGGGATACGATTATCGCGAAAATGACTATCGAACGATTTTTCGTGCCGAAATTCCCAATTTGCTACAAGTGTGAATCGCTAATATCTATTTTTTTTTCTCGTTTTCGAGAAAACTGTAAAATTGTCGAGCGACGATGTTAGAGCTCGTGAAATTCCTTATACGATTAGCGGAAATTATGAATTAATAATGAAAAATAATTCCCAATCCAATATACATATGTATATATATATATATATATATATTTATATTTAAAAATGCATCTGGCTGATACGCATTTTTACATGTGTACAAAAGCGTTATACAACCGTAAGCGAGAACCTCATTCGATGCCATAAAACAGAAAAATAACATATCCACCTCCAACAAAGCTTTAATATTTTCATAACGATCAATTTTTTTTTCCCATATTCTTCGATCACGAACAACCGTTTATTCATCCAACTTGATTGACAAAAAACCAATTTTTTTTTTTTTAATTAATTTCCCTCGTTCGATTTCAGCTTGTTCCTATTTTTTTTTCCATATATGTATATATAGAGAGAGAGAGAGAGAGAGACAAAGAGAGAGATTTCGTAAATGCTCACATATCGGCGCCGGCTACCAACGCTTTTCCACGCGCCTCATCACCGTCCGAGCTGTTTTTCGGTGGCGCTTCTCAGATCATCGTTCGTATCATGTAATTGAGAATACCGCCGTGCTTGAAGTACGTTAGATCGACCTCGGTGTCGAAACGAACGATAACATCGAATTTCTTATCGTCGTTTGTGGTTACTGATATTTTTTGGAGAGGCTGACAATTCGCTGGTATGTCGATGCTGAATTCTTCGTAACCGGTGAGACCGAGGCTTTCGGCGTTCTCGCCGGGCTTATATTGAAGCGGAACGATGCCCATACCGACCAAGTTGGATCTGTAGATTCGTCCGAAAGTAAATACGAATCTCAGGGTCTACGATTTTTTTTTTGAGCTTTCGATATGTCGTGAAGCGTGAAAAAAAATTCTGGCAAGTTTTAGCTCGCAAAATAAAAACATGAAAACCGAATTTTTATTTTACAATACGAAATAAATTTGCAGATGATCAAACGTGGGTCGGCTTGGCTCGGATATCGATAGAATCCGTGACAATATTACTTATTCAATTGATAAATGTATAAAATATTTATTATTAAATGAATTAATAATTAATTATTGAATTAATTCGCGTATCTCATGGAACAAGGTCGTAAGTGCCATCATACGACTTTTTTCCAATTGCTAAAATCAAAGGGTCGTTTTATTTCATGTATTTGCGCGAATCGCGTAAAAAAAAAATGTTCAAAAACGTTAAAATTTAAATTTGACAACTTAAAACCAGAACGTTGAAAGTCCTGGCGTTTACGACCTTTTGGATCTAACTGAGGGAGGAATAATCGCGTAAAATAATTTCAGAAGGTCGGTAAGCGACGTTATACGACTTTCGGGCATTGGTAAAAGTAAAAACGTAGAAACTTTTGGAAAAATCTCCAAAATGAGTCATTGGCAGGATACGAACTTATGGTTCTGATATGAGATAAGAAAAAAAATCACAATAACTAATTTCCTTAAGGTCGTATGCGCCGCGTAATCATTTTTCATTATTTTTATCGTTTTCGTTTTGAATTTTACACCAGAACACGCGATGTTTCCAAAAATAATGAATACAAAAAATCTTTTATACGAATCATAAAATATAAAATGGTTCATTTTTTCTCAGGAACCGCCAAATAAGTACATAATTCAAACTTCAAAGATATAAAAAAATGAAATTTCTTTTCAACAACTTATGACGATGCGTAAACGATTTTTACCAGAAAAAAAAACGAGAATTAAAAAAGAAAACTTAAAACCGGAAGGTCGTAAGCGCCCGGAAATCATAAAAAAAAAAACAGAAAACTCAAAACCAGAAGGTCGTAAACGTCTGAAAATTTTAAAAACAAAGAAAACTTAAAACCAGAAAGTCGTATCTTTGGCGAATACGTCGTTTTAGCATTAATCCTTCTTTAATAAGAACCTAAAACTAAAAGATCATATCCGCCGACATACGACCTTTTGCAAATTCGACCATTTTTCAAATTCTTAATTTTCAATTATTCGTGCGTTTTAATCATTTTTACAAAAAATGACGGGGGAAAAAAAATTATACAACTTTATGGCACTAAAATCGCCTTTTTGGCGCTTACGGCGTTATTTCATTGGACACGCGAATTAAATAATTCGATTAAAAAGTACAACTTACCTGTGAATTCTTTCGTACGATTCGGCTATAACGGCACGAATTCCCAAGATAAATGGTCCCTTTGCTGCCCAATCCCTCGACGAACCTGCCCCGTAATCCTTTCCAACTAACGCTATTAATTGCGTTCCATCTGCTCTGTATTTCTCCGCAGCGTCGAATACGTCCATCTGCGTTTAAATTGAAAATAGAAAAAAAGAAGAAAAAAAAAAAAACAAAAAAATGAGTAAAATTATCACAATTGGGCATCTCGATCGTCAAGGAAAATGATAAAACTCGCCTCTTCGTTACTCGGAATGTGCAACGTTCGGGGTCCAGGTTTACCGATGAATTTGTTCACGAGACGAATATTCGCGAACGTACCGCGTGCCATAACTGCGTCATTGCCGCGACGCGAGCCATAAGAATTGAATTCCTTGGGCGTAAGTCTGCGAAAAAGTTGAAAGATTTTTTTTTTTTTTTTTTTTTCGGAAAATACCAAAAACGAAATTTTAACGGAAATCATTTGGTTCGTGGAAAATTGAAAAGAAAAACGTACCCTCGCTTCGAGAGATATCTCGCTGCCGGTGAATTACGAGCTATGCTTCCCGCTGGGCTTATGTGATCGGTGGTAACGGAATCACCGAGATTCAATAATGCACGAGCTCCCACGATCGGCTTGATTTCCGGCAATTTCTGAACGAGAAAATAATTTAAAAAAAAAAAATGTTGCTCATTGAATCGTTTCGTCGATAAATCGATAATTGCGTGATAATTACTTTTTCAAGGCCCTCGAAGTAGGGTGGATTTTTTATGTAAGTCGACGTAGCGTCCCATGGATAAAGCTTGCCACTCGGAGCGTTCAAGTTTGACCAACTGCTGCTACCCTTCTCGATTTTGCTGTAAACTTGTCGAAACATCGCCGGTATAACGTGCTTTTGCTCGATAGCCTGAATCTCGGCCCTCGTTGGCCAAAGATCACGCAAATATACCGCTCTGCCATCGAGTTTGTGACCTTTGAAGATAAATATAAATATATATATACACATATTTATATATATATATATATATATATATATATATATATATATATATATATATATGTGTGTGTGTGTGTGTGTGTGTGTATATATATATATTAGGGTGTTTCAAAATTACATTTTTTTAGATTTTCCTGGGGGAGCATGGCCAAATGGTTACATTGTACCTAAAAAATAAGATTCCCAAAAGCTGAGTGCTGTAGCTCAAGTGCCAGGGTATCCTAAAACGTTTTTTTGTAAAGAAAAAAAACAGTGAAAAATCGCATTAAATAGGTTTTAAATCTACGTTATTGACTTTTTTCTCAGAAAAGTCTTTACCAGTAAAGCTTGATCAGAAAAATGTCTGTCGGTCAAAAATTCATTCTCCCTTCGACCAAAGTTCATTTCACATCCAAAAAAAAACACATTTCTACATCTTTTGAACGTGGGGATTTGAAAAAAAAAAATAACTATGCCAAAAACTATGCCAATTGTCTAAAATTACCAAAATTTGAGTTACTAATTTACAAGTCGTTGAGAGCTCATTTTGTTCAGAAACAAAATCCTCATCGTGTAAACGAGGGGATTTTTTTTTTGACAAAGTTACTTTTGCAAATTAGTAACTCGAATTTTGGTAATTTTAGATAATTGGCTGTAACTTTTGACATAGTGATTTTTTTTTCAAATACCCGCGTTTATAAGATGTGGAAATGATTTCGGAGGAGAACGAGACGTTGAAGGCTCGAAACGGACCAACGGTGCGCCTAAAACCTTACGATACAGGTTTTGGAGAACAGTGTTTTTTTTCGATGTAAAATGAACTTTGGTTGAAGGAAGGATTAATTTTTGATCGATAGACATTTTTCTAATCAAACTGTACCGGTAAAGACTTTTCTGAGAAAAAAAAGTCAATAGCTATATTTAAAACCTATTAAATGCGAATTTTCCTTTTTTTTTACAAAAAACGTTTTAGCATACAATTTTATTTTTTAGGTACCAAGTAACTATTTAGCCATGTGCCCCCAGGAAAATTAAAAAAAAATGTAATTTTGAAACACTCTAATATATATATCTCGGGTTGAAGAACTAATAAATTTTTCTTCCTCACGCAAGAAGCTTTGCTCTCGTGGAATCTTTTTTTGAATTCGAATTTGAAAAAAAAAAAAAAGAAATCAAATTTAGAAAACAAAAAAACTTCCAGACTTGTGTGCGTGTTTAGAATTTCTCGCAAAATATCTGTGACAATTTCAATTTCGGCAAATCTTCGAGCTTAAATTTTTTCACCAAATAATAATAATAATAATAATAATAATAATACGATTGACGAAAAGTCGGTATTGAATTTATCATGAATTTTAAATAAAATTTTGAATTTTTCAATCGCCTCATAAAAGAGCTTTGCGAATCTCGAATAATGACGAGGAAGCAATGTTGTTTTTTTCTTTGAAGAAATAAAAATTAAAAAAAAAGGTCATTTACCGAGCGGCTCTTTCTCAAAATCGATGTCGACGGTTCCGGCAATCGCGTAAGCGATTACCAAGAGTGGCGATGCCAAATAATTGGCTCGTGTATTGGGATGTATTCGTCCCTCGAAGTTTCGATTACCCGAGAGAACACCGCAGCAGACGAGCTCGTTCTAAATTACCAGAAATAATTACCAATACGCCATTATAAATTATGTAAACATTTTTCTTCATATTTTTTTTCGTTTTTTTTTTTTTCGATTTTCCACGTTTTTTTTTCGATTTTTCATGTTTTTTTCTTCGTTTTTCTTTTAAAAATACCGTTTCTATGGCTTCGACCATGGAATCATGAAGAGGCCCGCTATTACCGATACACGTCATGCATCCATAGCCAACGACGTCGAAGCCAAGCTGCGTCAAAGCCGGTATAACTCCGCTCTCCTTGAGATAATACGTCACGACCCCGGAACCCGGTGAGAGCGAAGTTTTTATGTACGGCGCAACCGTGAGACCCGCTTCGACAGCTTTTTTAGCGAGCAAACCTTGGAAAAGAAGAAAAAAAATCGTTCGTATTACGCTGCAAAGGAAAATAGTAATAATTTAAGAATTCAACGACGAAAAAAAAAAACACAAAAACAAAAAAAAAAAAAAAAAAAAGATTCAAAAGAAAGGACTTGGACGGTGCAACGGGGGTGGGCTGGGGGATCCGTCAGGCCAAAATTCGTGTCAAAAATTTACCTGCACCGAGCATCACGCTCGGATTGCTCGTATTCGTGCAGCTGGTTATTGCAGCGATCACGACCGAGCCGTGCCTGAGCTTATAATCCTTTCCCTCGTACAGAAACGTACCCTCGGATTTGAGCTTCTCCGGCTTTAAACCGAAACCCTTGAATCCTACCTGAAAACAAAACAACAAAAAAGTAAAAATAAAGTTTAAATCTTTCTTCCTGCACGAGAATTACCTTTTTTTTTTTTTTTTACATTTTATTCGGGAAATTATCGTTAACGCGCATTGATCAATAAAATGAAATAAAAATAATGGTTAAAATTATTTTGAAGATTCCTGTGAAATATTTATGAATTTCGGATCTTTGGTGATTGGCCACAGGGATTTCGAAACGTGAGCTCCCCGCGTTGATTCGAAATTCATCGAATTTGCCGCGTGCTGAATCAACTTTTTTTTTTTTTTTTTTTTTTTTGAAAATACCGAGGTCGGTTCGTCAACCTGTAACGTGTTCTCGCTCTTTCGCTCTCTGCTGCATTATCGACGAAATTTGAGAGCTCAATGAAATATTTTGCAACGTACAATCGTATATATATATATATATATATATATATCTAAATATAAAGCTGAAAGAAAATTTGCAAAGTATAAAAGTGAAAAGAAGAAAGAACCCGTGTCCTGGCAATTTTTGTAAAAGACCCCGAAATACAATTTATGACACCCTCATGGCGTTTGAAATATATATTGCTCTTGACCAAGCGAGAGTTATACGATCGAGGGAACCCTCGCGAAGGGTGCCCGAAAAGTACCATGGAGGTAAATGAGAGAGAGACACGAACGTGTAAATTTTCATCGTTTCGCGTACTTTGTTCGAGTATTTTTCTATGAAATAAACAAAAGGGACTTTCACCGTTCGCGCCACGTTAGTCCCAATATACCCATAGGGGCCAGGGAATTCTCTATCCAGCTACCGAAACACACATTTTTCTTGTTACTCCATTGAAATGCCCTCGACGCGAAACGTCCTGATAGTTATTGAAAATTTTTCGACGAAAATCCGTCTCAAGGTGAGAAACAATATGTTTCAGGATAGTCCTCGTATAGTTTTAGTGCTCAATATACTACACGAGGCCATTCGTCGTCAACTGGGGGGGAAAATTTTGTTTCGAAAGAGGCTCAACGATCTCGACACTCGCTCAGCCAATAATTTACGAAGAAAAACTTTTTTTTTGTTTTACCATTGTGCATATTGACAAAAGAAGAATCCGATATTCAGGTTTCAAGTTTTATCTTTCTTTTATACGTAGCAATGAAGAAGGTCGAGTCATGTGAAAATTGGAACTCGAATTCAAAGTATTAATAAGTTAATTAAAAGTCGAAGTAATAAATGAATTTGAGCTCGAAGTAATAAATTTTCTTGATCGCTGTAAAGACATTTCTCGTAGCTTTTCATAATTGGGACTCTTAACTCGATCTACGTTTCTGTCAAATTCTTCGAAATTGTACAAATAATTAGTTTTATTATTTATACAGCTGTAAAAGACATTCAGTTCTTTTTTTAAACCCTGCAATCACTCATCGATAATGCTTTTTTTTTTTAAACAAACGTTTCATCGAACAATACATAATTATTGTCACAATTTTTTTCAAATCTATCAAAACTTCCGTCTACGTATTAATAATCGTTGAATGGACTTATTTACGTCATTGGTTTTTTTTTTTTTTTTTTAAGAAAATTATAAGTTACAAAAAATAAAAGCGAAGCTCCCCGCTTTGGGCAATTTGAATTTCAGGGAAATTGAATATTGTCATATCTCGGACAAAAATTTTCATAAAATTCATTCAGATTATTATGTACAATTACACAAACTTTTCGTTCAGTCCGCGTTAAAAAAAAAAACATCATTGTTACCCCCGATAAGTATCGCAAAAAAAATTTTTCAAACAATCCAACGCTTTTTACAGTTTTACAAATTTACGATGAATAATATATTAAAAAAAAAAAAAAATCATGGGCCAAATCCACGTAGCAATGTAAGGGTCAAAGTTTGATCGAGCTGGCATGGAATTTCTCATTATATGTACATTTTTATGAGCGGTATCGAACGTTACGGAGGATAACGTAGCGAAACCGAACTCTCGACGAGTTGCCAACAAATGTGTGATATATGCAAAAAATTGTAAGAGCGCCGAATCAGCATTTTTCATCAGTCGCGGTTCTTCTTCGTATCATTGCAAATGCACACGCGAGTAAAGGCCACCGTTATTTTTCAATTTTTTTTTTGCGTTCTTAGCGCAGATACAAGAATCGAACTTTATGAGAATTATATATTAATCGATATAAAGAAAGAATGCATATATATATATTTAAACACCGGAATTTCTGTGAGGGAGCTGACCGAGGAGCTCGCTTTATTGATAACGATGAGGAAAAAATATTTTTTTGAGACTTTCAACACAGTCATTCTCGTTATATGTGTAAATATTTTTCCGATAATATCATTGAATCCCTCCCAGAATTTTCCTTGGACATTTTTTCCATTTTCGGACAAAATATTTCGCCACTAATGACCCTATAACCGTACGTCCAAGTCGAGGTACGTTTAAAATACGAGAAAATATGATCAACAGTGTAGAAAAAAAATTTCAAAATTTATATATATTCCGTGAGCGAAAAAGATTGTGTGTTTTTTTTTTTTTTTCCATCAAACTCGGAACTTTCGATGAATTACTCGTCGAGAATTCCAACGATCGGCAATATATTTTATGCATCATCCTCATCTTATCTCGCGTATCCCATCGGCTCTCGTTACACGCATTACGTAGCAAACGTGCAAATAAGCTATAGGAGAAATTTTAACGAGAAACGAAGGGAAAAATTTTTCTTCTCTATCCTCGTCGGATTAACGCTATCCGCGCGCTCGTTTCTCGTCCTCCGAAAAATATGAATACCTGAGTCGAGCTGACGGACGCACGCACACATTCATATCTGTATAAATCGAAATTTCGGAGAACCAGGTCATTAAAGGTAGCCCCCCTTCCCCTCCCGAAAGTGTATTAAGAAATTAACAGGAATTTCCTAAAACCAAATGACAGAATTTTTCGAAAATTTCGACCGAAATATTAAATTCGATTCAAGCATTGCTTTGAAAGTCCGAAATAATTGTCCAAAGTCAAGATTTGACAAACAAAAAAAAAACGTCTCTTGAAAAATTTAATAATTTTCACCATACAAAAGTTTTGAAGTTACGGAAAAAAGTCATTTTCGACATTTTGAAAAATTTTAATCCTACCGGATAGCTAATTTTGTTTTTTTTTTATTCTTTCGACAAACAATAAGATGTGAATAAAAATCGTTTTTTTTTCTTCTAAATCACCCTGATAAATACATGTGCATATATGTTTTTTTTTTTTTGTACACGAGAAAAAGAGTCGACATCGAGCGTCACATCCGCCGACGCGTTATATTGCGAGTAACGCGATTTCAATGTTTGATATAACTGAATAGAAATCGATCAGAGGAGATCGGGGCGAGGGGGGGGAGCTGCTCTCTGTACGTTGTCGTCGTTGGGTTTGCCGAGAAAACATCTAACCGACACCATTGTTTCGCGTTCACGACCGGCTAATCGTACACGAGACTGTACATGCATACAAAAAGATACGTCTTCACCGATCGAGAGAGAGAGATAGCTCGCAAGGGAAATTAAATCGCGAAACGAGCTTGAGAGAAAGAAAGAAAGTAAAAAAAAAAACACGAAATGTTCTGCTTTGGTAGCAATTATCATTTGAGCCCCAAAAAAAAAATAAAATAAAATAAAATAAAATAAAACATATCGTTATCGAAGCTGCGAGTCTCCAGTTTCGTGACCTCGTCAATTGAATTTTAATTTTGAGCAAATATATCGCTTCGTAAAGCCCGAAATCTGTGTAAATAATATCATTTAAACGGAGGCAGAAAGAAAAAAAAAAAAGAAACGTAGCATATAAGAATACATCCGATATGAGATCTGTCTCACAAGTGATTGGAATCTCGTGGAATCGACACATCTGCGTTTTTTTTTTTTTTTCGATAGCGATACGAGTTGCACTTTTTTTTCTCTCTCTTTCCTTCGTTTTTTTTTTTTTCCCCCCAACGAATTATACTTGTTACTTAGCAATTTTTATGCAGAGACAGAAAAAATGTATAATTGAGAAACAGCGTGTGAGAGAAAGAGAGAGAGAGAGAGAGAGAGAGAGAGAAAAAGAGAGAGCGAGAGAGCAGGGAAAGGGGTGGGAGAAGTGCGCTCACTTGAGGCTCATCCGAGTTTTGTTGAAATCGCGTACAGACGTGACGGGCCCTCTTTACGGTCTCTCTACCTGATTGCTGGCCAATGGGGTGAGAGAATTAGCGAAGTGCAAAGAGTAAACGAGTGGGAGAAGCGCGTCGGGGGAGTTTTGGATCTTATAAATAAGGCTCATCGAGCGACGAAGGTCATCAGTTGGTGAACGACAAGTGAGACGAATCGAAGGGTTTTTCACGATTTTTAACGAGTGAGACGAAACTCCCGGTGAATTAACGTTTCGGAGCAAAGGTGCGAGAAAGCTTTCGAGCAAAGGTGCGAGAAAGCTTTTGAGCATTCAGGACGATTAGAATTATCGTCGTTTCGCTTTCGTAAAGTGTCATCGATTTTTTCAAAGTTTGATCGGTTAAAAATCAGAGAATCAGAGATTACTCGCTGAACGGGAAGCTAAACCGAGAAACTCGGAGGTGAGTCAATTTTTCGTATTTTTTTTTTTTATTCAACGAGACTAGCGATTTAGTTTTTGGTTTTTTTTTTTTTAGTTTTTCGAAAGAAAGGCCGCTGTCGGATGCAATCTCGTCCGGTGTGGGGAAAAAATTGGCTACCTCACCGGGTAGGATTCATCCAATATCCGCCACTTTCCAACGAATTATTCGTTTTTTTTGCTTTTTTTTTTGCGGCCTATCGTCGCGCATCGAACGAGCGAAGCGAAAAAGAACGAAAAATTATTTTGGAGTAAAATCTCTCGATACCGGTAGCGAAGTATCGATCTAGTGGCACGGTGTATGATAAAACTCGTGACTAGATCGAAATACTCGTCCCTGGTTATCCGTGAGTAATCGTCCGCCGAGAGGTGCAAGAGGAAGCGAGAAAGAAGAAAAAAAGAAGAAGAAGAAGAGGAGGAAGAAGAAGAAAACGCCTGAGGAATATCGAGCGATCGCAGCAAGCTTTGATTATCGTTTGGCTTCGTTTTTGCCTTATAGAGTCCCATATATTTTTCTTTGGTGATCTAACTGTATGGTGATTGAAAGGATCATAAAGCTAGATCAGCAAGGCAAAATGTACGTGACATAGCATCGTGGGATTTTTTTTTTCGTTTTTTTTGGTTTTTCTTCGAATGGAATCGTCGAGCGAAGATAAACTCGGAAAAAGTTGGGGGGGGGGGGCAAGGAAAAAAAAGTGAAACGAAAGAAGAAATCTCAATGATCGCGGAGTCCGGAGGAACTGTTGTCGTGATGTGTTGCATTTTATCATCATATCACAGCAGTAGTTACCTGGGATTCCGTGATTTATTCTCAACGCTCATCCGGGGGGGAAAAAAAAAAGGAGACGAGAGAAAAAATATGAAAATTTTTTTTCTCGAACGAAATTTCAATTGTGGCAAAATTTCCCTCTCTCAGAGTATCGAATGGGATAAACGTGATCCCGTTTGACGTTAATTTGGTTATAATTCGTCACTGGGTTATGTTTGTCCCATACAAGTACCGATGGATCATCGAAATTGTGCCGATTTTTCGTTTTTTCGTTTTTTTTTTCTTTTTTTTTTGTATTGTGAACGTACTTTGCTCGTTAGACAACTGTTGAAATCCTTCTTCATCTCGGTAACGGATACACGATCGTGAGGTCTCTTTGGACCGCTGACGCTCGAGACGACCGTCGACAGATCCAGGGTCACCGTCTCCGAGAATATCGGATCTTGTTCCGCGTTGTTGTAATCACGAAGCATTTTGACAGCCTCGAGATATTTCTCGATACGCTCGATTTGCTCCTCCGAACGATCTGGGTAAGGTAAAAAAAAAAATATATATAAATTTCTTCAGGATACCGGGGGAGGAGAGGGGTTCGTTGAAAATTTCCGGTAATCGATCATTATTGAGTCAAAATATTGCGAGTATTTTCTTGTTTTTTTTTCCCCTCATATTTTCGTGAATTTTTTTGGAATTAATAAAATTCTGAAGAATAAAGTGTAGCTATAGAGTTTAATGATTTTTGGGATAATTATATTATATGCAGTGGAGATAGAAAGTCGCGACAATGTCGAAAAGAAAAAGGATTAAACGATCAGGGAAATGTGAGATATACGGTAGGATTTATTGCCAAATTGGTGGTCAGTAAAATATAAAATATGAAATTGTGCTATCTCTTGGATGATATGATTCAGAAAGTTTCCATGAAATTTGGGCTATAATAATTGCCAAAAAATAAAAAACAGAGAAAAGATAAGTAAAGGAAAAGCTTAAAAAAATTGAAATGAGTAAAAAATTGAAATGAGTGCATACAGAAAGTTTCTACGAAATTTGGGCTATAATAATTGCCAAAAAATAAAAAATCAGAGAAAAGATAAATGAAGGAAAAGCTTAAAAAAAAATTGAAATGAGTAAAAAAAATTGAAATAAGTGCATACAGAAAGTTTCCATGAAATTTGGGCTATAATAATTGCCAAAAAATAAAAAATTAGAGAAAAGATAAGTAAAGGAAAAGCTTAAAAAAATTGAAAAGAGTGAAAAATTGAAATAAGTGCATACAGAAAGTTTCCATGAAATTTGGGCTATAGTAATTGCCAAAAAATAAAATAGAGAAAAGATTAGTAAAGGAAAAGCTTAAAAAAATTGAAATGAGTAGAAAATTGAAATAAGTGCATGCAGAAAGTTTCCATGAAATTTGGGCTATAATAATTGCAAAAAAAAAATAGAGAAAAGATAAGTAAAGGAAAAGCTTAAAAAAATTTAAAATGAGTAAAAAATTAAAATGAGTGAATACAGAAAGTTTCTACGAAATTTGGGCTATAATGATTGCAAAAAAAATAAAAAATTAGAGAAAAGATAAGTAAAGGAAAAGCTTAAAAAAAATTTAAATGAGTAAAAAATTGAAATAAGTGCATACAGAAAGTTTCTACGAAATTTGGGCTATAATAATTGCCAAAAAATAAAAAATTAGAGAAAAGATAAGTAGAGGAAAAGCTTAAAAAAAATTGAAATAAGTGCATACAGAAAGTTTCCATGAAATTTGGGCTATAATAATTGCAAAAAAAAAAATAGAGAAAAGATAAGTAAAGGAAAAGCTTAAAAAAATTGAAATGAGTAAAAAAATTAAAATAAGTGCATACAGAAAGTTTCCATGAAATTTGGGCTATAATAATTGCAAAAAAATAAAAAATAAATAGAGAAAAGATAAGTAAGGAAAAGCTTAAAAAAATTGAAATGAGTGCATACAGAAAGATTTCATGAAATTTGGGCTACAATAATTGCAAAAAAAAAAAAAAATAGAGAAAAGATAAGTAAAGGAAAAGCTTAAAAAAATTGAAATGAGTAAAAAAATTGAAATAAGTGCATACAGAAAGTTTCCATGAAATTTGGGCTACAATAATTGCAAAAAAATTAAAAAAAAATAGAGAAAAGATAAGTAAAGGAAAAGCTTAAAAAAAATTTAAATGAGTGCATACAGAAAGTTTCCACGAAATTTGGGCTACAATAATTGCAAAAAAAAAAAAAAATAGAGAAAAGATAAGTAAAGTTAAAGCTTAAAATAATTGAAACGATTAAAAAAAAAAAAAGAAGATAATTTTAGACTCACTCGTCTGTCTCAGGTACATCAAGCTCTGTTGATCAACGGGAAAGAAGCCAACGGTAGCGCCGTATTCCGGGCACATGTTGGATATCGTTGCACGATCGGCGATGCTCAATTCAGCAACACCGGGACCATAAAACTCGACGAATTTACCGACCACCCCCAATTGTCTAAGATTCTGAAAAAAAAAAGAGAAAAATAATACGGAAAAGCTGAATTATCGACGAAACGAGGAATTATCATTTCTTTTTTTTTTTCCTGCAAAACTATCAATTTCGTATCATTATTGTACCTTTGTGATCGTGAGCACGAGATCGGTCGACGTGACGTACTGATTCATTTTTCCTACTAGCTTGTAACCGACGACTTTTGGCAAGAGCATCGATATAGCCTGACCAAGCATAACTGCCTCGGCCTCGATACCACCGACACCCCAGCCGAGAACTCCCAGACCGTTTATCATCGTCGTATGAGAATCCGTACCGACGACACTGTCAGGATAAAGAAGCTCGCTACTGTCGAACACGACTCTTGCGAGATACTCGAGATTAACCTGATGCACAATGCCACTTCCGGGTGGTACTATCAACATATTCTCGAAGGCTTTAGCTCCCCACTTGAGAAACATGAATCTCTCCTTGTTTCTCTCAAATTCGAGCTCCTCGTTCTTCTTCAAGGCATCGCCGCTGCAAATAACGACGAGCCGAGTACAGGCACGAGCGACATGATCGAGGATATTCAAAATGATTTTACGACAAGCCAGATATGAATAATTAAAATGAAAAGATATGATAATTGGATTAAAAAAAAAATTAATAATTAACTTCCGGTAGCTCTTATGATTAATTGGTTTACATTTGTTCCTAAAATTTTGTCTGAAATTAAGAGCGATGGAAGAAAAAAAAAATTTAATACACACTTTGTCGTTAACGGGGAAATAATTTGGTTTTTTTTTTTCGAGAGCGTACCCACGTACGATCAGTAAAGATCGGAAAATGTAATGTTTTTTTTTTTTTTTTCAATGATATATTGTTTTATTATTTTCGCGTGACGAAATAAGTGAACGGGTTAGCGCGAGGAAAATTTTCATAAATATGGATTAATCATACTTTTATTATGGATATGAATATTGTGGAAAAATAATTTTTACTTATAATGATTTTATTAGAAAAAATATTTCGATTTGATGTTGATTCGAGTAATCGAAGAAATCGAAGGTCACTTTGACTGAGATCTATGCCAGACTATGTATTAATAGATTTATTCAAATCACAAAAATTTTTATATTTTATTGAATAATTGGGAATATGGGATCATTTTTTTTTTTTTTCAAATAATATCAATGATAATTGGGAACAATTGATTATAATTATTTGGACGGGCATGACCGATTTTTCCGAATCGTAGAGTTACTGATGCACGATCGAAATTTCAGCTGATAATATTTAAAATTGTGATATTCGTACTGCTCTGTGGACTCTTTCTCAATCAGACAAAAAATTACTAATCTTCCACGAAATAATATTTTGGAAAAAAGTTGCATTACATTTTTTTGTGCAGGTAATATTTTTTTTTTTTTTAATTTTCTAGCCAATTCTGTGTGAGAAACGTCGTCCATGGACGATCCTTACAATTCGTAGGTTCTGGGTTATGAATTTTGAAATTTCATCGGACGTTACATTTGAAAATTCCTACCCGAACGTTTTACTCGAGTTTTGGGGGAAAAAAAAAATTAGTACTATCATCCATGAAAATCTAAAGAATTCAACAGCCTGCACAATACAAAGAAGTACAAACTATTACAATTTTGAAAATTTCTAGTTGAAATTTGAATCGTATAATCGATCTAGTATTTGCAACGATTAAACGTGTCAGATTTTTAATATTTTCGATTATAGTTAACGAAAAAAAATAGCATATCGTACATTTTTTTCATTTTTTTTTCGTTCTATAAGGCATCTTATTTTCGTGCCAATATTATGCCCAAAAAAAGTTGACAATCCTCTGCTAACTCAATTATAAGTATCTAGATTAGGGTGTTTAAAAAAAAAATTTGATTTTTCATGCTCCCACCCCTCAAAACTTGAGTTTTGATAGAAAAAAACGTCCTCTCGAAGAGGGAACTCTGTAGCTCAAGTGGAAGCCGCCGCTCATTGGACGTTTCTAATTATAACAGCCAATTAACGTCTATGCCGAACTTTTTGGAAGGAAAAATTTGAGACCATGAGATATTTCGAATTAAGAAAAAAGAATTTCATTAAATAAACTTTTGTTTATTCCTAATTTCTAATTTTTTATAAAAAATTCTAAACAATTTCAATTTGAACAGCTTTGTATGACCCATCGTGTTCTAAATAAAAATTTAGATCGATTTTATTCATAACAATAATTTTGCGATTTAAAATTGTTTATTAATTGTCATAAACAATTCGTATCTGGTGAAATTTTTTTTTTCGTGATAATTTTTTTTCTTGACTCAAATACGTACTCGGTTCTTTATTCTCTTGCTGAAATAGAAAATCATTAGTCTCAGGGAAGATGGTAAAGCAAATTTATTCACCTTTAACAATTTTTCCGCTATGACTTTATATGCAACAAAAAACGCAAAATGTAATTTATTTATTTTGGGTAAAGATTCATGCCAAGGACGCCTTTTTACACGTGGCATGCGTTTTTCGGTGTAAATCAGCGACTAAAAGTATATATATTGCGCTTGATCTCTATCCTTAGTTAATAATGAATTAAATTCTGCGCGCAAAGCTACTTTCCGTGAAGCAATATAGTTTAAAACTTGTAAATCATTAAAGATTCTTTATATTTGAAATACAAGCTCCATGATCTCAAATTTTTGCTTCCAAAAAGTTCGTCAAAGACGTTAATTGGCTGTTATAATTAGAAAGGTCCGATGAGCGGCGACTTTCACTCAAGCTACAGAGCTCCCTCTTCGCGAGGATGTTTTTTTTCCATCAAAACTCAAGTTTTGAGGGATGGGAGCATGAAAAATCAAAATTTTTTTGTTGAAACACCCTAATCTAGATACTTTGACGGTACCCCCGCCCCCGAACCTTTAATTAGCTCAAATTGGAGACAATTCGTTATCGACGTTTTACGCACCTTCTGATGTAATCTACTTGAACGGAATGATCGATGACAAGATCCGACGGACATACAGGATTAATTTTGTCCGGATCGCCGCCGAGACTCTTTACTGCGTCTCGCATCGCAGCGAAATCCACGACCGCCGGTACTCCGGTGAAATCCTGCAAGGCAACGCGAAATACAGACTCGGTAAAATAACTTTTGAGACAATTTTAAAAAATTTTCATATCTTCGTTGATTCTCTGAGATTTGAGGAAGAACGAATTCAGGCCAGATTGGTTCTTCGTTTTCGCGCGTGTCCCGCTTTATTTTTTAATCCTGGAAAATTTCATTCGAAACAATTTCGTAATAAAACATATTTCTCTACCTGGAGTATGACTCTGGCGGGCTTGAAAGCGACCTCCACTCCGCCCTCGACAGCCTGATTTGTTTCCCATTCCAAGATCTTTGTGACGTCGGTTTGTTTGACTTGAAACTCGTCGCAATTTCTCACCGCGCTTTCCAGCAGTACTCTAATGGAAAATGGCAATTTCTCTGTTGAAAATTTAAAAAAAAAAAAATTATTCATCCATTTATATACAGGAAAAAGCCTTTTCACAAACGAATATATAATTCTGTTACAAAAAACGTGATTTTTTTTTTCTCTAGTTTCCTTTTTTTTTTTTTTTTTTTCTACGAGTTTAATAAGCAAATAAATATATTTTTGATGTAAAAACGAAAATAAGAGGATCCTACCGTATTTTTGCCCAAACTTTGAGATGTCGAAGTAACGACGAGACTTGCCGCTGACCTCGATACTCTTGATGAGATTCGCGTACGGATTCGACCCTTGAATCATTAACTCTCGTTAGCCAAAGAAAGGATCGTTATGAAATTTTCAAATTTACAAATTACAGGTTGAAGTTTGCGTCCATTTTCTTTCGAGGTTCAAGTCGTTCTTGATCTTTGCAAAACAATAAATCTTTCTGACGTAACTTTTCGTGTACGATGTCAGTGACGAAGCAATCTTTGACAATATTCGCAACATGTGGTCCGTTGGCAGGCTATATGCTGCGACTTCGTTTTTTTAAAATCTAATTTTCAGGTTTTTTCATTTGCGCTCACTTATAAATAGCATTTCTTTTGTTTCTGATTTTTTTGTATCAAAATTTTTTATGGGCAGTGTCAGAAACAGAAGAAAAATGTTTACAAACCTTTTTTTTTCTCAAAACCTACTTTTTAGTGACTAAGAACAAACGTGAATTGTACCGAATTCCACTCCCCCGCGGCCCTTGCAGCACTGAGATAATTCATTGATACGGATAAAGGCAGATAAATCGAATAAAAAGTATATACATATTGCGTTAAAACCAAAAGTTAAACGCACCTTTCAAATTTGCGTCGGACGTTGGTGGTCCACTGTTGAGTCGCGGTTTTTTTGATTTTTCTGAATTCATGATTAACGGATAATATAACGCGAGCTCACTTGTGATCTTATTGTAAATGAAGAAAAAAAACGATTAACATAAACGGGTAAAACTTTGCACCGAGTATGCAAATTCTATTGTGCCGAGAATCCGAGAGGTAGCAATGCGATGTTATGCTATTAACGAAAATTCAACTTTCGAACAATGTTTTAACTTAAATCGTCCGTTAAAACTTGAGGATGTTGCAAACACGTTTCTTTTTTTTTTGCGATTGTTTTCGATGTATACGTCGAAAATTTGCGATCGAATGAACAACTGATTGGTCGTTTTCAACAATACTCACCAGCCATGATTGTCGCCCAGCAAGTCACGTCCTCGAAACTGTTGACTACTATCGTAACTTTTTTCCCTCTCCCCCCGTTAAAACGGTCAAACGCGCGCTACTTGTACTTTATCACGGCTGCCCGTATTATAAATTTTCTTCCCCTCCACCTGTAACTTGTACATTGTTCACCTCGAGTTTCTCAATATCCCAATCACGTATATATATATCTATATCACGAGAAAGACGCGATATATATTTACGAATCTGCGATACATATCGGATATAATCGTGTCACAAAAACGAGAAAACTACGCACCATAAGAACGTGAAGTCATATATTTAAAGCTCGATGAATGAACGTCTACGTTCATATCGGCTCATTGACGACGCATAAACATAAATATTGCTGGATATAGCTTCCCTTGTTCCTATGGCTTTGAAGAAGCAATGGAAAAAAGTGAGGTTATATGTTGCAACAAACATTCGAATGTACTTTATCGCGGTTATTGTGAGTTTATCAATTCATCCGTATCCCAACGAATTAAATCTCGGGCGATAACTTAAAAATTCTACTTTACGAAAATTGAGAATTAATAAGTAAATTCGATACAACGCTCAACACCGCAGGCTTATCGATAAAATCAAATTTAAAAAAATTAAAAAAAAACTCGCTTGCTTATAATTTCTCTACTCAGATTCGATATGATTCATGAAATTCGTAAAAAGTTGAGCTAGAAACCGTAAAAGAAGAAAGGGAACAACAATTTTCTAGGAAAAAGGGATTATAATTATAAACTAGAACAACTAGAATAATAATTGAGATGAAAGATCCGCATCCGTGTGATGCTGCGAGGCTCCGGGAGAGCGCGCGCGCGGTTGCTAGTTGCTCACAAGATCCGATAGAGGGGGACGCATGACTGGAGAGAGACAGAAGTGTCAAAAAAAGAGCGCGGCAGGGGGATGAAGGCAAGAGCATAGTGGTGTGCGCGCGCGCATCTCCCCTGGAGGCTTTCTCGTATACAAATGCACAGTGTGATAATTTCGTGTGGGTATATATGGTCGATCGAGCAAGATTACGTGTGTGTGCATGTGTGTTAAAGCTCGTGGTAGAGTTGAGTGCTTGGAGCGCCTCCTTGACGTCGGTGGTAAGCTCGTCGGTACTCGACCCACGTCGGTCGGTGCTACAATGTCGGACTGCAAGCATTTTCGTGATCGGTGTTGAATTATAATCGTTCATTCCGATTTTATTATTATTATTATTATTATTATCTCCTCGGTGACTAAAATATATTTCAAAAACGTTTCATTTATTAAAACTTCGTGTTTTAATGAAAAAAAAAACGCGTTAAACGTGTTGGTGACTACGAGAAACGAGTCGTGTTAAATTTACGAATGATTGTGTGACGCGAGCGGCCCGGTGTGCCTCCGGTTTTATAAAGATAAAATATAAATCGTAATAAAATCGTGCGATCGTTGGTGAAGGATCGACACTGTCGGAAAAAAAAAGTTCAAGGGATTATCAAGCGAGAGAAAGAGAGGACAATAGTCCGGTAAAACAAGTTTGGCGCTATCCAGTTGCCGAGAATCGTCGTAATAATGGGTGAGTAGAGACGGAAACTCGGTTAGCCGGAACAACTATATCAAGAATGCCGGCATCGCCTTACTTTTTTTTTTTTTTCTTTCATTCTCTGTTCACTCCTGCCACATCTCTTTCTACCTTTCCTTTCCTCTCATGTATGCACCATCGTGCAAATACATCGAGCTGGGTGCATGTATATGTTATTTTTTTTTTCTTTTGCTCTCTTATGCTGTGGATTAAAACCGAAACTCGATTCTACGGTGTCAAAAGTGTATTGGTCGCGACTGTCGAATTCCAAGTAGGCGTACTCGAGCGTATATATTTACTATATTACGTACGTTAACGCAGTATGTTGTACTAATTGTACTGTATTACACGTGCATGTATTAGAAGTACGGAAGCGATAAATATATATATATATATATATATATATATGTCTCTCTCGTGGCGATTGTGGTTACGAGATGATCGAGATATACACGCCCAGATATAACAAACCTTATGCACACTTTCGATAGTTGTATTTTTTTTTGTTAAACTCAGTCGATCCTCCGGATCCACTTCCGGGGGTGAGTTTTTTTTTTCGTTAAGTCTCGATATATTTACGAGAGAGAATGAGGTTGATGTTTTCGGGAAAAAAAAATGTAATATGGAAGCAGTGAAAGAGGGAGAAAGAGAGAATGAGAAGCGTGGGTTAGTTGCTAAAATTAGTTGACGCGTTTCTTACAGGGGCGTGCGTGTTTCGTGCGCTCATATAGCCGTTGTACAGTCCCGTATCGTACTTTTGGAATTTCTAGTTTTCGTTTTCTAGTTTCGCTCTCTCTCTCTCTCTCTCTCTCGCTCTCTCTCGTTCATGTTTAAGCTTGGCTATGCCTCTTATGGGACTAAGCCAAGCTTAAACTTGAACGAGAGAGAGGGAGAGCGAAAGAGAGACTTATGGGAATAAAGGGAGCTCGTAAGGATCGAGAATCTTAGAGAAGAAAGAGGAGAAAAAAGAATGTCCGCATCGGAAGAGAGCATTCCGCGATCCGATACGACGACGGTTTGGGCTGGGCTCTTTGCTACTGCGTTCTCTCTCACGCACAATTGAGCGAGCACTTTATTCTCGACTTTAGCAGTCCATTATCGACTTGATCGTTCTCCCATCGTTGTTATTGCCAGAATAAAGATAAAATAAGAAAGAAAAATGATGTTTTGCGGGGACTTTTTTTGGGAATCGATGAAAAAAGGATAATTTTACCTGGCCAACCACTGACCCGGTGTTTATGTACGGATATGCGTGTGTGTGTGTGTATATATATATTTTGTATATGTACAGAGGGAGGTTCGTTATTTCATATCGATTTTTGTACGTCCACCCCAGGGCATCCACCGCCGAACGTATATGCCACGGGGTTAAAACGGTGAAACGCGAGTTACATATATATTTATATTTGTAAACGATATTTTTCATAAGGCTAGATTGAGAAAAACGAAATTGAGATAGTGGATTGGCGCTTTGAGGGCAATTTCTACTTTAGATAATACGTTGGGTATGCAAACAATGTCAATTAGGATACGAGACATTATCTCAGAGATTTTATCGTCTAAATTCTCGACCTAACGTCTTAAGTGCTTATTTGAGATTCTATGCCCTGTGATAAAAACATCAAAATTAGCAGTTTGAAGCATTAAAACACTATCTTGGTGTCTCTGACGCCTGATTAAAGGGGGCAATACATTTGAAGGCTTAAAAATAGGTGATTTTTTTGGGAATTTTCTTCGTAATGAAGAAGTTGCTCGATATTTTTCAAACTTTGACATAGTTTTATTTCATGTTTTTACTATTTGAGACAATTTTTTTTTTCCCCAAAATGGCGGATGTACAATCTCGTTCAATTGCGGAGACGTCGTGAAGTACGACGTTTTAAGGAGGTATTATCGTTTCTCACGTGAAAATTATTTTTCAACTTAGCTGCGTGAAATTTTGTGAACACGAAATTCAGAGCAAAATCCAACTTGTGGTGAAATTTCACAACGATTTACCGTTTAGAAACTGAGATATTTAATTTCAAAATCACAATTTTTGTATACTTTGAACACATGTCTTATGGCGTGAGGGGTACCAAGGTTAGGTTTTTTATTTTTTTCTGCGTGATATTCCAACTTTCGTTGATGAAAAACGAACACATGCAACTTTGGATTACAGGTAATAAATTGATGTACTTTAAATGTAGGATTACCGATGAAATAAAAGAGAAATATCGAGTTAATCGCACTGGTTTCTGAACGCGACGGACTATACGAGCTGATTGAAAATAAATTTGGCAACGCCGCATAACCAACTCAAACTATCGCACGCATATATGTCTATATATATATATATAGATCGGAACTTGAAAAATAAATGCAAAAAATAAGCAGTGAAATAATTTCACCATTTGCGGTTCGATCACAAAATAAGTGAGGTTAGGTTCACGTGCTTCACGCACGCACCCATACAACTCTGACACACGACACACGCATTCTTCCGCTAAGCGATGTTGCCACCTAACCTTCTTCGCCATATAACTGCTAGAATCATGCAAGTCTTTTCTTATGAAAAAATTTTTTCCTAACAATTAAAGTGTTCAAAACACAAGCATATTAGTAATAAAAAATTAAAATAATTTTTTTAGTCACTATTTAAAAATAAAAATTTAGCAGAAAATCCAAACACTATTTTGACTCTGAAGTTTCGATAATACCTCCTTAATCATTCGAAATTAAAAAAACATTTTTTTTATTTCAAAAGTTAATGTAAAAATGCTGGGATTGAATTTAATCCGGCTTAAAAATATGAAAAATTGACGAAATGGCGCCCTTTTGAAAATTACGTTCGAACTTTTCACGAAATTTTTTTATTATTTTCAATTAAAAAAGCACTTTTTGTATTAACATTTTAAAGATTATTTTAGTTCAATCATGTGGGGAAAAATGTCGAGAAAGTTTGTACAAAATTTCATTAAGATCGGTCAATTAGTTTTTCAGTTATCTTGCACACCAATCTGGAAAATATTGTTTTGAGAAAAACTAAAGTTTTGACAAGTACAAAACTTTATTGTATGACTTACCGGTTAATCAGCGATTCCTGTGCCATAACAATAGTCCTTCCTACTGTTCTCAATCCTAAACATCTAAATCGATTTTTCGAAAATTCTACATTTTGCCCTCTTTAATCGTCTTTATTGGGGGATTTAAGGACACTCGTGGAAATGAAAAAAAAATGTCCACTATGCGCTTTCATGTAAATATAGTCACACATGACACGTGGTTTGAATGTACAATACCTATGGACATTCGGTTCTAATATATATTCCCCTGTGACAGACCGAGAAATCATCGTGTGGTGTGTAGAACGTGCATGGGTCATTCAAAAATTCTTTCACGGAAAGGTCGAATTAACTATGCTCAATTGGCTCGATCCTCTTTCCTCCTGTTCTGTCAGCTATGAAATTTTTGCTTATCTATATTTGTAGATTTATGTGTACATGCGTCATATATATTATATGGGTGATGTACTCGTCGAGTACGTTCCACACACACACACACACACACACACACACACACACACACACACACACACACACGCATACATCTATATTTCTATATATATAACATATATGTATTCCTGGCACACTTTGTAAATGGCGTTACGTAATCGGTGTCTCCAGTACGGCAAACCGCCACAGGTTGCAGAGAATCGAATCTTTCGCCAAGTGTAGAACGTTAACCCGATGTGTAACGTGTGACAGCGTTGAAAAAACGAGAGTTTAGATCTCAAAGGGGCATCGAGAACGCTTTCTGCCCAAGTGAAATCTTATATTTACTCGTTTTTCTCCCTTTTTTTTTTGCTTTTCCTGTATTTATTCCTTATCCAAAACGACCACTTTTCACAAAAAAGCATTTTTAATTGCTCATTTTGACTCTGAGGCTTTTGTGAAAAAAAAATGAAAATTTCCCTCAACATTCGGTTCTTCCAATAAGAAAATTTCAAATGAAAAAGATTATTCATTGACTTGAACGATTTCTCATTGCCCTTCAATTAAGCTTTGGCTCAAATGATTCCGTGATAAGCTAGAAAAATTCAAACTGTGCTTATTTCTTTGGTTTTTTGCTTCAAAGTCCAATGATTTAAAGTGGTCAAAATTCTTTCAAAGAACGGCGGTGAAGATTCCACACGAAGGGGGAAAAAACAACACGGTTCGAAGAGAGAAAGAACGAGTTTCGCTTTTATGATGCTTCGTTGGCAAAAGTCCCGTCGATAATTTATCATGCGACTAAACGAAAGTATGAAAAAAAAAATCTATGTATGACCCAATGTCTAAATTTGGAATACACGCAAAGAACTGATGATATCTACGAAAAATCATGATGAAAGATTCTTCGGGGTCAAATTCAACGAATTATCAACGAATGAATCCGATGCATTTCAGTCTCAGTTTGATGCGTTTTTTTTTTCCGTATCGTAAATGTTGGACTGACAATTGAAGAATTCAGAAATTGAGGAAATTCATTTAAATTCAGCTTCGTTCGAGTTTTATTTGAAAAAAAAAAAATATATATATTATCTTTAAGATTATTTGACGTCATGAGACTGTCTCTCGATCAAGGCTGACTCGAATGAACTTTGATAAGTCAGTTCAGAAGACGGATAACAAAAAAATACGTCGTTGACAATTTTTGAGTCATCCCGAACGAATTTATATCGATTTAAAAAAAAATTTCTTCAACTCCATCAGTTTATTCTCAACAATTATAAAAACTATAGAATTATATTCATCCGTATAAGACTAAGGTGTTCAATACTCCAAGCTCACTAGAATCGGCCACAAGAGGCGCCACTTAGCTTCGAGCACATAGCGAAAATAACCTTCCAGGGAAAAGATCTGTACTGATCACCATGCTCGTTTTCCTATCGATGAACAAAAAAAAAAACAAAGTAATTATTCGTTCACATTGACGCAAGACGAGAAAGACACATTATACACCCGAATTGTAGAAGGATGCTTGAATGTTGCCCATAGATGGTCGTCACATTTTTCTCCCTCCCATATATATCCAATAGTTTTTATTTTTTCTTCAAAATAATAAATTCCTAGAAATAACTCAAAAAATTTCGACGATTTTTACCGTAAATTCCTGTAAGTTTTATGAAAAATATTGCAGTCGATTTAATTTTTTCTCAAATTTCATTCACACGATAAAATTAAATATTTTCCCTCTCGATGCATCATTTTGATTTTTGAACTCTGCACGTCTTCGTAGAGCTCTCGATTTTTTTTTTCTTTTTTTTTCTGCTATTCATGCTTGCTGTATCACTGTCGTGACGTCATGAATTCTCGTATAGGTGCGGGACATGCGAGAGAGCGAGTAAGAAAAAAAAAAAATAAATAAAAGATAATAAAAAAAAAGAGCGGGAACGTAATTAAAGTGGTACGTAACGAGTCGTCGCGAAGTTGTTCGAGCAAAAGAGCTCTCTCTCTCTCTCTCTCTCTCTCTCTCTCTCTCTCTCTCTCTCTCTCTCTCTCTCTCTCTCTCTCTCTCTCTCTCTCTCTCTCTCTCTCTCTCTCTCTCTCTCTCTCTCTCTCTCTCTCTCTCTCTCTCTCTCTCTCTCTGTATCGTCTCTCTGTTCGGCTCCGTAGAGGTTTTCACTGTTCAGCACGCCAGCCCAGAGCAATATATCGCTCTCCGCCCCCCCCCCCCCTTCCTTTAAGCTGTCTCGCTGTATGGTATAATGACACTACTGTAGATATACTTTTATACACGTATACAAGTGAAACTCAGTCGATTATCGTCCTCCGACTAGTCGATAACGTCGAGAATTTCTGCGAACAGAAAAAGAAACAAAAGTAAACAAGAGAAAAAATACACGGCCACGTATATATATATTTTTTTTTTTTTCGTACCTATGCACACATAGGAAAATATATTTTATCGGAGATAAAGAGACCTTGAGTCGTTTCGAGTACGAAAAATAATATTCGATCTATTATAGCGAATGTGCCACGATCACCTGACGTGTTGAGTCTCGCGATTTATACGATTATAAAAAATACAAAGTTTACCGGTGAAAAAGAAGAAAAAAAAAATAATATCTAGCTCGTATGAAAAATCAATTTTCCAACTTTTATAATATTATTATCGTCGTATAATTACAAAAGGGTTGCTATAACGAGGTCGTTGATTATTGCTCATTTGTTGGGTGAAGGAGGGGAAAAAAAAAAAAAAACCGAGCACAGCATGAGAACGAAAAAAAAGAGCGGTGTTCTTCATTCGTTATCAGCAGGCGAAAGTAAGGGGGTCAAGAACGATTTATCCGACTCGGAGGCTCTCGAGCAACCGCATAAGAATGGAAAAAAGGGTGAGAAAATCTTTCCCATCTCCATGGGGAAAAAAAGTATGTGCGAAAAAAAAAATATACATATATATAAATTTTCCGAAATATGTGGTGCATATAAAACATATATTTGCTCATTTATTTATTTCCGTAGGCGTCTCCAAACGATTTTAATAATTTTATCCGCCTATCCGGTCAACTATAGTCTTGCATGATGTTGAAATTTGCATCGTTGGAATACAACGAAAATCGATTTTTTTTAATTAAAAAAAAATCATTTCCGGTATTTCTGATGCTTTTCTGGCATATTTAGGCCCCAGATCGCAAAAAAAAAAACAGAAAGAAAGGTTTACACGATTTTTTACTCCGAGACAATACTGGAAATGATTTTAAAAAAACTTTTTTCGTTGCATTCCAACGATGAAAATTTCAACATCATAGTCTTGCGTAAAATATATAATTTTTTTTTTTCAAATGATTTTTACGGTTTTTTTTTTAAATTTGAATTTCTGAAATTCCATACAATCTCTAATGATACATTTATCTTGATGGAAATGTTATTAAATCAAGGTGAGTTACTGCCTCGAACGTGTATAAAATTCAGGCTGATAGCTTGAGAGTCATTTTTGTGCTATAAATCTTTTATTTTTATTTTAATATAATTTATCGACCATTTGAAACTACTTCAAGAACTCTGGTATCATATTAGATTTGAAGTATCATTCTAATTTGAAAAAAAAAAATTACGAAAAAAGTTATTTTACGAGAAAGCAAAAAAAATCATTTGACCCCAATTAATTCTTATTTCAACCGTCAATTGAATAAAAAAAAAGCTAACTTGGTTAAAAAAAAAAACCACATGGATTTCGTCGAATTCGATCAAATAAATTTTTCTCGATAGCATCGATGAATTAAAAAAAAAACTTTATGCATGAAACGAAAAACGATGTCTCGAAAATTAAAAATTTATATTATTCGTCAGACCTATACAGGCCTTGGCATCGCGAAAATTTTATCACTTTCGTTATAGTGTACGTATATAGGGATTTGATCAAATGAAATTTAAAATTATTGCATACATACATATATATATATATATATATATGTATATGGGTTGTTGGAGTCACGAAGAATGAAGCTTCTGTTAATAATCTCAAGTATCCCAGTCAATCACGTCTCTTCCTCCTCAATCTGCCCACGCATTGAAATTTTCACGTCACTCTGTCATTCTCTCGTATTTCATTCGATAATTTATAATTTACTTCTCCACGCTTTGTTTATTGAAAAAAAAATCTTTATTTATAAATATATTTATTATAAATATTACAAGTAAATTAATTGATTTTATTTCGAAAAAAAAAAACATTGAAACTGCACATGAGACTTGGTACCGATTGGAGACACCTTATTATATTCGTATAGCCAGAAACGTGTATGAGATAACGCACCTCGATAAGCGCGAATACCGCAATAAAACCGCAAAAGAGAGAAAAAGAGAGAGAGAGAGAGAGAGAAAAAAAAATTAACCACGGGGAATTGTCGAGTTTGTCGTTTGACCCCACTCGCAGCGACATCCTATTTAGTCCATTTACGAATCAGATTAACATAGTATCGCATCAACGAATACCGGTCGACTGCATTTAACGAGTTGCACACTCGCAATACCTCCCCCCGCAGTTCGTGAAATATCATATTTAAAAATTTTTTTTTTTTTTCAAATATCCGTATGAATGTTTGAAACAAATATGAGGTTTGAATTTTTTTAATGTAAATATTTGAAAGAAGAAAGAAAAAAAAATTTTACAGAGTGGCCAAAGTGTTTTAAGATTTTAAAAAAATTTTTTTTAGACAAATTTAAAATGTTTATTGTCGTTTGCAGAGTTTTGATAACGATCTAATTTCAATATCTCGGAAATTTTCACTGACGATTATAATTTATTCGTTTTAAATGGAAAACCAAAATTCTCATTTTATAATGAAAATTCATTTGAGAATAAATAATTGTATAAGTAAACGTTAAAATTTAATTCACCAAAAAAAAAAAAAATCAGATCGAAATTGTAAAGGGACAATAATCGTTATTTCGTTGCCATGATTATTTAGATTTTTTTTTAAAAGAATTTGTTAGCATTTTTAGAAATTATTTTGTATTCTTTTTGATGCATCATATATGAATTGAATTTTTACATTCGGAGTAAAGGGATCTTGCGTTTGAACTAATTGCCGCGCAATTTTGAATAAAAAAATGTTTTGACATTGAGAAAATAATTTATTTGTTTATTCAAACGAGCTTCATGCGTTTATTTTGAAAAGTGCACAAAATTTCAGTTAAAAACACGCGAATGAATAATCGAAACAGTTGAAAAAATACATTAAACGGAGGCAAAATATAATATTTCTTTGAGTCAATTTCCCTTGATTATTTTCGTCACCGAAAAAACGAAATATATGCACGCGTTTATGAGGATGACCGGTATATCTTCACGGTTTAATACATGTAGAAAATTATGCACCCAGGATATCGTCAGAGTTCTCTGATGTAATAATAGATATAACGCAGCTCTACTGGAGAGTCCCCCCCGATATATATAATATTCACACGTATTTACTCGCAAAATATAGGTATATATCGTTGCCGGCAAAACCGTGACGTATGTACAAAATGTGTGACTGGTATGATGTCACGTGATATTTATAAACTCCCTCACCGTTCCACGAGCTGTTCGAGGGCAAGTCGCTTTTTGTTTCATCCTAGAGAAAATTTTCTAATCTTGGATAAATTTTAACAAAAAAGTATCGAAATTTCATTGTTCGCGCGCTTGAGATTTAGCGATATAGTCGAAATGTTATATTTTTAGAAAAATTTTCAAGCAAAAATAATGAAAATTCCAATAATTCGCGACTACTAGACTTATCGAGTGGAAATTTGGCACCAAAGTCAAGTTGGCATTGCCCCTTACCCTGTCCTATGAATTTTGCAAAGATTCATAAAATCGTTCGAATTTTATGTAATTTTTTTTTTTTTAATCTCTCAGGATTCCAGATTCTGAAAACTTTGAGCTATCGTGTCGAAAATCGATGCTGCAAATTTATATGCAAACAATAAGGGAAAAAAAAACAAACACGATACTGAACTGTGAAATTGAGAACGCATGAGAACTGAATTCCATGAAAATGATTAATGTCTATAGTTAACGATAATAATGATTTTCTCCAAATTCATTTTTGCCCGGAGCCAAAACTAATAATGAAAAAAAAAAACATCATTAACACTGTAGAGCTACGATCTAACAGAATTAATGAGTAGTCATTACTATGTATGAACTTTAAGTATATATGAGGGCATATTTAAAAAAATCTTTTAATTCCTTGGCGTCAAACCTCCCCTCCCCGTTTCTCGATTAATAATGTTTCATATTGTGCGACACTAATTTTCTTTATACCTACGAAGAAAATGCAAAAAAAAAAAGTAAATGAAAACTCAATTAAAAGAAGCACGAGTAAAAATAATAATACCTAATTTTAGGAAATAAAAAAAAAAAAAAATATTACGATGTCAGCTCTTTAGGAAATTGGAGTAACAATAATTAAACAATAATTGGAGTAGCAATAAGTAAACAAATATTGCGATGTCAGCTCTTTAGGAAATTAAAAAAAAAAAAACAAATATTACGATCAGCAAAAAAAAAAACAAATATTACAATGCCAGTTTACGAGATATTATTTTTTTTCCATTTTTATTTCTCTATTGTTAATTAATTCACATCTTCATCAGTGATCTTCGATTAATCAAAAATTATTGCTATCCAAATAAATAACAAATACACATATTTTAGTATCGAGTTTAATATCTTTGTGTATTTCACTCTATTTTGTTAAACTATAACTTTCGATTATTATTTTTTTTAAATAAATAAAAACTTAATTATAATGTGATTGATAGCAGAAAAATTGTTCCCGATAGAAATTAGAAAAAAAAGTACTAATTTCGTGATTCAGAAAATTCGGAGCAAGGTTGAAGTGGCATTGTTCTTGTGAAATGAGTGCATTAACGAGTTGCTATATCACGAGTACCCCCCCACCTGTTTATATATATATATATTACGACCATGTGCTGGAAACCAGAGAGACCCGAGCGGATTTTCAAATTAAACGCGTATATGTGCTCCTTGAGTCAGTCGTAAAATATACAGACACATTTGGCAAAAAGGACTCGCTGCAGATTCTCCGCTGGCCAGCGAGAAGCCATATGAGAGATAGGAGCGATATACGAGCAAGTATAATACAGTCCGTGGTAGAGACACGCGAAGATTGTCAGGGCAACCACGCATCTCTCCGCCACGCCCTCTGTATATACACATAAATACGATGTTTGTCACATGTATATATAATCAAAGACAGGAAAAGTTACAATGTGTTTGCATAGGATAGAGTAAATAGGGCTCGTCGAGGATTTCCAAGTTTCTCATTCATAGCGATGCTCCATAGCCTTCCTTTTAAATCTCTCTCTCTCCCCCTTAAATGTCACGACGAAAATACCAAGAGCATGAAATCACATTGAATATATCTCGAAGCCATTTGTATCCCAAACAGAAAAGACTTTTAAAGTAAAGTCGTTTCAATCCCCCCATTTCAAATTTTATATTTTCAATTTTCTGACGTTCCCACATTTTTTTTGAGACAGCTATTGGCACAATATTGGAACTCCCTGACACGATTTTTTCACACGAGGAGAATTGCAATTGGACTGAGAGAAAAAAAAAATTTACTTTTAATCCGTTATTTGAATTAACGGAAAAAAAAAAGAAATGCACTCGTTGCAAATAAATTGTTAGAATTTTTGCAATTTGTTTCAATCAAACGGAATTTTTAGTCTCGATGCAATTATATTCGTCGATTGAATTGTGATATTGTTTGGGTTTCAGTGAAGACATTTTGTCAATGTTGCAAGAAAAAATGCAGCGGTCAAGTGCTGCGGGTGCAGGACAAGTATTTTCACATCGGTTGCTTCAAATGCGCACAGTGTAATTCGAGCCTGGCCCAGGGTGGTTTCTTTCCACGCGATGGTTCCTACTACTGTACGAAGGTCAGTAAACGCAATTTTTTATTTTAACCATATTGGCTTGTTTTTTTTTTTTTTTTACAGCAAAATTAAAGAAAAAATGCGTCGATTAACTGTCGTAGCGATTCATCGATCGATAAATAAAAAAAAAACACACACATTAATTTTTCGACTTATCTTTGCTCGCCCCCGTTTCATTAATTTCTCGTTATCGATAATTAACGTTCCGCAGGATTATCGGGAACGCTGGGGTACTCGTTGCGCCGGTTGCGGCGAATACGTCGAGGGCGATGTCGTTACAGCCGGCGACAAGCACTCTTTTCATCCGAATTGCTTTCACTGTCAGAGATGTCGACAGCCTCTGCTTGGCGAAGGAACCAAGGTCACGCTGGTCCAAGGTACGTCAATTTTATCACAATGCTCTTCGATAACGATCTTGCACTATCCGTAAAACGCGAAATATATTCGATAATTTGGGTAAATATAATAAAAATTACAAAAAAAAAAAAAAATCCAAATCTAGGAGAAAATAAAATCGATCATCGAAGATAAAAATAAGTTTGCGTGCCAAATTTAGGCAAAATTTTTCTTTAATTTCGTATTAATTTTTTTTATTTTTTATTCTCAATCGTTAGCAAATTATGACGTTGAAATTTGCATCGTTGGAATGCAACGAAAATAAGTTTTTGCTTTTTAAATCATTTCCAATATTGTCTCGAAGTCAAAAATCATTTAAACCTTTTTTTTCGTTTCTTTTTTCGCGACCCGGGAGCCTAAATATGCCAGAAAAGCGTTTGCAATACTGAAAATGATTTTTTTTATTAAAAAAAAAAAAAACTATTTTCGTTGCATTCCAACGATGCAAATTTCGACATCATGAAAAATTGGAGAGGGATATATATTTATTTCTGCCTAAAAATTTTTTTTTCTACGTGATATTCTCGATTCAACGTATAACTTTAAACCGTAAATGCTAATAATCTTCATGATTCGAAGAAAATTTCCTCGACCTCCTCCTTCGATATATAATAATTCATCAAAGTCACAATAATCGTTGTTTCATGAAAGAAAAAAAAAAAAAATCACGTAAAAATGAGACGCTCGATGGAGATTATAAATATATATCTATAAATATATATCTAAAATATATCTATAAATTGGAGAGGGATATATTTATTTCGACAAATATTTTTTTTTTTCTACGTGATATTCTCGATTCAACGTATAACTTTAAACCGTAAATACTAATAATCTTCATGATTCGAAGAAAATTTCCTCGACCTCCTCCTTCGATATATAATAATTCATCAAAGTCACAATAATCGTTGTTTCATGAAAGAAAAAAAAAAAAAATCACGTAAAAATGAGACGCTCGATGGAGATTATAAATATATCTATAAATATATATGTATAAATATAGATCTATAAATATATATCTATAAATATATATCTATAAATATATATCTATAAATATATATCTATAAATATATATCTATAAATATATATCTATAAATATATCTATAAATTGGAGAGGGATATATTTATTTCTACATATATTTTTTTTTCTACGTGATATTCTCGATTCAACGTATAACTTTAAACCGTAAATGCTAATAATCTTCATGATTCGAAGAAAATTTCCTCGACCCCCTCCCCCCGATATATAATAATTCATCAAAGTCACAATAATCGTTGTTTCATGAAAGAAAAAAAAAAAAATCACGTAAAAATGAGACGCTCGATGGAGATCATAAATATATCTACAAATATATATGTATAAATATATATCTATAAATATATATCTATAAATATATATCTATAAATATATATCTATAAATATATATCTATAAATATATATCTATAAATATATATCTATAAATATATCTATAAATTGGAGAGGGATATATTTATTTCTACATATATTTTTTTTTCTACGTGATATTCTCGATTAAACGTATAACTTTAAACCGTAAATGCTAATAATCTTCATGATTCGAAGAAAATTTCCTCGACCCCCTCCCCCCGATATATAATAATTCATCAAAGTCACAATAATCGTTGTTTCATGAAAGAAAAAAAAAAAAAAAAATCACGTAAAAATGAGACGCTCGATGGAGATCATAAATATATCTACCTTTGTTTTTCCAGGCCAGGCGCTCTGTCATCGTTGCGTCGGCATACCGGTTCGCGAAGCCTCGACTCCGGTATGCGCTAATGATCATAATCGTGGAAAAGCTGGAAATTCCGGTTCTACGGATCCCGGTGCGTGCGCCGGTTGCGGTCTACGATTGCAGGAGGGTCAGGCGCTCGTAGCATTGGATCGTCAGTGGCACGTATGGTGCTTCAAGTGTCATAGCTGTGACACCGTTCTACATGGCGAGTACATGGGAAAGTACGTGTATTATCCGCCGATATACGGATGTATTTCGCAATTAAACCGGGGGGGGGGGGGGGCTTTCTAATTTCCGGAATCCTCGACAATGACCAGGGAATGGCAAAACGCGCGACACTCGAGCAAGAAACAGGAAATAAGAAAAAAAAATCTAATAATTATAATTACTTTCTACAAACGAAACGCGGGGAATAATTTCGCAAAACGTGGGGAATAATTTCCCCGCGGATCGATCGTTCTGTGACCGTTGACGTAAAATTAACAAATTTGAGACTATCGAGAATCTCTTGAATCGTGCAAATTAGATGAATTATAAAAAAAAAAAGGTGTGCAAATTGAAAACTTGCACATTGCTTCCTCATTTTACTTTATCCTCTCTCCCAAAGAAATTAGTTTTTTTTTTTTCAATTTTACCTTCAGGGAAAAAGTTTTGTACGAGCGAGATAAAATAATGAGGAAGCAATTTTCAAATTTCGAATTTGCATTCGTTTTTTTTTTTGTCTTTTTAAGTTTACCTAATTTGGACGATGGCTCGATCGCCTCAAATTTGGGAAATTCATCGCACGCACATACATTTTTTTTTTTTTTAAATTGGAAAATTTTGTAAAATCTGAATCTCCTGAGGGGTTTTTTTTTTGGGCTAAATTTAATACCGAACATGTTTGTTCCGTAGATTATTTGTGTGAAACATTTTGGATCGATATTCTTAAATTTGCGTAAAATAGAGCAAAAATGTGTGTGCAAAAAGTTTTAGCGCGATAGCCTCAAATTTACGAAAGTTAAAGCGCGTAAAAATATTTTTTCAAAATTTTCGAAAATCTCAACCGCTTAAGCAGCTCTTAGCCAAATTGAATATCAATCACATGATTGTTACGCGTATGGAAAACCGGGAAAACTCAGGGAATTTCTTTGCTCCTGGAATAATCAAGGAAAAGTGGGGGAATTTAGAAAATTCTCTGGAATTTTTTCAGAATTTACTTTTTGCCAGAATTACGAAAAATGAAACCAACTTAAAAAAAAAACTGAAAAGTATAAAAATAAATATTTTTGAATATTTATATTATTCTTTATTATATACAGCAAAAGTTACGTCGATGCCGAACAATGAAAATTTCAAAAACTAAAAACTAATTTACTCCAAAGCTCTAAAGCTACGCTCCTGCATTCGATTTGTCGATACGCAGCTACACAATTATTATTGTAGATAAGTGTTTATATTTTTTTTTTCATTTATCGGCACCGACATAAAAATTTCCATTTATAATAAAGAACAGGTTCGGTATTTGCTTTTAATTTATTTATTTTTTACTTTGCAGTGCTTAAATTATTTTTTGTATTTCAGCTTTTTTTTTCAAATTTTTTATTTTAATATTTAAAATTTTTGTATTTGACCCTAATCTCCCTGGAATATTTGCAAAACCTGTGTGGAAAACCTGAAAAAGTCAGGGAATTTCTGAGTCAATAATGCGTAACCAACCATGCGTGCTCATAATGAGCGCGCCTTGATTTTCGTACATAAACTTCGTAAAGAGTGGGGTGAGTCGAAAATGAATTTTTTTCTTTCTTCGCTCCTACCTCAAAACTTTGCTCAAAACTTTAGGTTTAGACATTAAAGAGGTCCTTGTTCAAGGAGGGCGCTGTAGCTTGAAGTTTAGAAGTTGCTCAACGAGGATTTAGGTTTCCCATCTAATTAACACGTATAAAATATTGTTTTTCATTCAAAATGATGTCAGGAAACCAAAAAATTGGCGATGTCTGCGTTTCTTGGCTTATTTGAAAGCATGACTCATCCCCTAAACGATGATAGGTCGTTTTTCGACTTACCTTGTTCCATTTTTTTTTTACGCCACTTTTCGACCATTATAGTTACTTTTTCAAGTTTACAAAGTCTCCAAGGTCCAAAATGACTCCAAAATAAATTTCTACAAGTATTGATCGTTGATTCGAATATAAATAATCAGAAATCAATACTTGTAGCAATTCATTTTGGACTCATTGATACCTTGGAAACTTTGTAAACTTGAAAAAGTGACTATAATGGTCGAAAAGTGGCGTAAAAAAAAAACTTGGAACAAGGTAAGTCGAAAAACGACCTATCATCGTTTAGGGGATGAGTCATGCTTTCAAATAAGCCAAGAAACGCAGACATCGCCAATTTTTTGATTGCCTGACATAATTTTAAACGAAAAACATTTTTTTTCCACGTGTTAATCAGATGGTAAACCTAAATCCTCGTTGAGAGACCTCTAAGCTTCAAGCTAGAGCGCTCTCCTTGAACGAGGGCCTCTTTAATGTCAAAACCTAAAGTTTTGAGTGGTAGGAGCGAAGAAAAAAAAAAAAAAGTTCATTTTCGACACACCCGCAACAAAGACATTAATCAAATGCAAATATTTTCCAAAACCGATTCTTTCGAGTTAAAAAAAAAAATCATTGATTCAAACCTGATAAGCTCCTGTTCTATTCAGTTTTCAGTCCGGCATAGTTGGGTATTTTTTTCAGCGGAAAGTCCGAAAATCGTTTTGCTTTTTTTTTTTTTTTTCGCGGCCACCCTGCAATTATCCGTATAGTCTTCATCCCGCGAATAATTACCGTTGAAAAAGGCCAACTGTCAATCGTAACTATGAAAGAAAGAAAGAAAGAAAAAAAAAAGAAAAAAAAGTAATTCGTATTTTACAGAGACGGAGTGCCTTACTGCGAGAAGGATTATCAGAAACAATTTGGCGTCAAGTGCGCTTACTGCAGTCGTTACATAAGCGGCAAGGTATTGCAAGCAGGTGAGAATCATCATTTTCATCCGACATGCGCCCGATGCACGAAATGCGGCGATCCGTTTGGCGACGGCGAGGAGATGTATCTTCAGGGTGCCGCTATATGGCATCCCCGCTGCGGTCCAGGACCGACAGGAGCGAACGGTATTGTAAACGGTCATGGACACGCCGCCGAGCCACATACTCCGCAGCATCGTGAATCCGAGCGCATATCGAGCAGCGCCTCGGAGATGCAGGTGAGGCCGCGCGTTTTCTCATGACGGGGGGAGAAGGGGAGAAAAAAAAAAATTAGATGGAAATATATTTCACGTTTTAAACTCGAATCATCTCGATCCCCCCCTCATTTATTTCATCCGAGTCAGCTAAAAAAGTTTCAATGTCGGACCGCATCGGCTCTGTTTTCTTGGATTAACTTTTGAAAAAAGAAAAAGGTCAGAAAATGTTTTTATTTGTATAAAAGCAACAATCGAAAATCCCAAAATGCATTTTCTGATAATGCGAAAGAATATTCGGATCGGAATGCAAAAAAAAAAAATTTACATCACATTTTTAAAATTATATTAATTTGTTCTATTTGGCAAAATTCTCGGACTTGACACCATACCTAAAATTTCTCTTTATTTCAATTTTGTTCCGAATAAAAGAAAAAAAAATTGAAAGAAAATATATAAAGATTTAAAAAAAAAAAATGGATAAAATTGAAATTTTCATAGAAAGAGATCGAGTACTTGATCCAGTTTGTGTTGTGCATAGAAACGCGTAATTTATTCACGCCTCTTGTTGTGCACGCTAATGAGAACGTTTGTTATTTGGTATAATTGTGCGTATGTATAAATATGTTAGCTCAGAGAATCACGAAGATGGAGGATCCCGCGTCGTAAAAATTATCGTCCGATCCTGCCTCGCTCTCAGTCCCCCCAAGTAAATCGTTGATAGTTTTTCTGTTTTTTTTTTTTCCCCCTTCATTCATCATTTCCCCCCCTCCATCGTACATTTTTACTCAATCGATGCTTGTTTTATTTATTTGTATATAATGTACATAGGTATTTTTTAAATGTTATGTTTTTTTCTTTTTTTTTTTTTTTTTTTGTACGTATATTTATTTTATTTTATTTGTCGCACGATAAATTGCGCGTATAGTTTTCGATGCGATCGCGCACACCAAGCCTGAACGGATCGATGTGCAGCCCTTACAGCAGCCTCAGTCGCAAGGTATGCCCATCAATCATACGTGCTTTACGATTTTTCGTTGCTCGTAAAAATTTTATTCTCATTTCATTTGCAACGACATATATCATCATCATTATTTATTTATTTTATTGTTTTTATTTATTTTACTTATTTATTTATATTATTTTATTGTTTTTATATTATTATTTTTATCCGATCGCATCCAAATGCTCTCGCAGTCTTCTTCCACTTCTCGTCTTGTCTTTCCCTTTCAACTGCGCATCCGATGCGAATTGATCGTGTTATGATATTACGTTTCGCAGTATTATCCAGCGAGAACCGGAAGTCCCGGACTGATATTGCGCGAATACGGACGCGGCGGTGCCGAGGACGTATCGAGAATTTACACGTACTCGTATCTCACCGAGACGCCCAGTCAGGGCTATCTTCGGCGTCCGATACAGCCTTACGACAAACCACCGACGAGTCCGCACTTTCATAGACCAAGCTGTGAGTTGTAACGAAAAAAAAAAAAAAAAACATTCGTTTGATCAAAGGGGGGGAAATGTTTGAAAGAGAAAAAAAGAAAAACTTTAATCGAGAGAAAATTGTCAACAGCGTCGCGCTCGATAAGAAGCAGCGGCGGGCGCAGCAGTCGCTCGGGCATGAGAGCTCTCGTCGATGCGCTGAGCGACGCGAGGCCAAAATCTCCAGCGGCCGGTAGTCAGGCCGACAACGACGAACCGATCGAGCTTGCTCATTATCCGGACGCAATGAAACCGCCGCCTGGCTCCAAGCCGCCAATCGAGAGAGACGATTTTCCCGCGCCTCCTTATCCCTATACCGATCCGGAGAGACGCAGACGATGGTCCGACACTTACAAGGTTGGCTTGACAATTAAATTTCAATTATCGGAAACAAATTTCGAAGAAATAAAGGCTAATGAAGAAATAATAGAAAAAAAAAAAAAACAATTACCGATCAGAATTTTTGCATTTCTCGGACTTAATTTTTTCTTCTTCGCAAAGTCTCGGCAAAAATATTTTAATAAAAATATTTACGAAAATTAAATACCCAAATATGGATGAATGAGAAATCTCATAAATAGAGCTTTGACCGATTATTTACGATAATTCTAATAAATATTAATAATAAAAAAAAAATTACCGATCAGAATTTTTGCATTTCTCGGACGTAATTTTTTCTTCGCAAAGTCTCGGCAAAAATATTTTAATAAAAATATTTACGAAAATTAAATACCCAAATATGGATGAATGAGAAATCTCATAAATAGAGCTTTGACCGATTATTTACGATAATTCGAATCGCCAAATGACGATTTAAGAAAAATAAAATTTTTTGTTTTTTTAAAAAGGGCGTACCAGAATCCGACGACGAGGACGAGGTCGATCACAAGGGATACATGAAGGAGGTTGAGCAAAAGTTGAAAAAGGAGCACGACGAATTGAGCAAAATTGACGGTGGAATTGCTAAAGTATTTCTCCACGACAGGGAGAAGGATCGTGAAAATTTGCGACACAGAGCTGCCAACGTTGATCCGAGAAACGCATCGAGAACGGCATCGGCAGCGAGAGAACCAACTTACAGACTTCGCTACGAGAGCCCAGTCGGTGCTTGTGAGTTTAAAAAAATTTTTTTTATTAAATACTACAATTTTTTTTTTCAGTTGCACAAGTTGAATTGTATATCATATAATAAGCTCATTAGCGTAAAAACGTAATACGCATTCTAAAAACACTCTATATAGGGTAAGTGTGGGTATTACTGAGATTTTTTTTTTATTTTATCAGAATTTAATCTTGTCTCATAATTTATAGCTTGAAAAAATTAGAATCAGTTAATTCAATGTCTATAAAACGCAATGAATCAACAAAATGACGTGCATCATGATTATTTAATTTATTGTTGATTTTTTAAAATTAAGAGGTGTCTCTAATTCTGAGGTGTATCTAATTGAGGTGTATCTAATTCGGGACAATTACAGAGGAGAGTCGAAAAATTCGGACAAACTGCAAAAATCATAATTTTTGTATGCACTCACGATCCATAACTGACGATAGGAACGACATATTTGGTTGATTCTTTTTTCCGGAGAAAAATTTGAAAAAATGCATTCCAGTCTTGATTAAAATAAACACAAAATTCTGGGCCACAAACTGCATGAACTGTCTTTGGGTACACAGCCAATATTGGAAAAATGAAAATCGGATTAAGAGCAACGATAAATCGAAGATTATCCAGGATGAACGTCGTTCTCGCGTTACTAACGAATAAATTCTATTAGTTATTAATTTTTCGTTTTCCATCAAAGAGGTCGTCTATTATTCATTGGAAAAATGAAATCAAATCATAAAATTTTCCATAAAAATACATAGCCAATATTGAAAAAATGAAAATCGGATTAAGAGCAACGATAAATCGAAGATTATCCAAGATGAACGTTGTTCTCACGTTACTACCGAATAAATTCTATTAGTTATTAATTTTTCGTTTTCCATCAAAGAAGTCGTATTATTCATTGGAAAAATGAAATCAAATCATAAAAATTCCCATAAAAATACATAGCCAATATTGAAAAAATGAAAATCGGATTAAGAGCAACGATAAATCGAAGATTATCCAGGATGAACGTTGTTCTCGCGTTACTAACGAATAAATTCTATTAGTTATTCATTTTTCGTTTTCCATCAAAGAGGTCGTCTATTATTCATTGGAAAAATGAAATCAAATCATAAAATTTTCCATAAAAATACATAGCCAATATTGAAAAAATGAAAATCGGATTAAGAGCAACGATAAATCGAAGATTATCCAAGATGAACGTTGTTCTCGCGTTACTAACGAATAAATTCTATTAGTTATTAATTTTTCGTTTTCCCATCAAAAAGGTCGTATTATTCATTGGAAAAATGAAATCAAATCATAAAAATTCCCATAAAAATACATAGCCAATATTGAAAAAATGAAAATCGGATTAAGAGCAACGATAAATCGAAGATTATCCAGGATGAACGTTGTTCTCGCGTTACTAACGAATAAATTCTATTAGTTATTAATTTTTCGTTTTCCATCAAATAGGTCGTCTATTATTCATTGAAAAAATCAAATCAAATCATAAAATTTCCCAAGTTTCAGTAAAAATGTGGGGAAAAAAAAAAACGTTCTTTTCTTACAGCTCCATCGAGAAATATCGATCATGCCAGACCTTGGGAGGACGAGGACGGCGTGAGTTATAAATCCAGCACAGGACCAAGTTACAATGGTGAGTTTTTTTTATCTCGAACCAAAAAAAAAGAAAAAAAAAGAAACAGAAAATTCTCAACGAAACACAATTCACATGTATATCTTAATTTCCCACATTTTTTTTTCATAGAGGAGATATCACTGTTTTCTCTCTCTCTCTCTCTCTCTCTCTCTCTCTCTCTCTCTTTCTCTCTCTTTTCATTAACACATGCGTATGTCTCATCTCATACATGTCCACACGTTCGCACATAACACTAACACGAACCACCACCTCTACCGTTGAGCCTCAAATGATATTAGCCAGCGATATGTACATTTTTTCATTTTTTTTTCTTCGGTCTTTTCGTTTTCTTCTTTTTAATTAAAGAAAAGAAAAAAAAAGAAAAAGAAAAAAAAAAGACCGATACCGATGAGCGCACGTTTTTCCATCGTCAGCGACGATTCTTCCGGCTAGTCGTGTGTCAGTAGGTGAGAATAGTTCGGTACTCGCTCGCTGAGCCCGGTGCGTTACAGCAAAAGCCTTGGCGCTACTAATTTTTTTTTTTTTTTACTCGGAGGAAAAAAAAAAATAAAAAAATAAATAAATACCAATGAAGAGTCTCTGCTTTTAATCGAATTATGGGATCGATCAAAAGCCCGAGAGATCGGCAGTTTCTGGTTTCGAGTTACACAAGGTGATGTATGCAAGGCCTGTGCATGCGATTAAAACGCATTTTTAACGGGATGGCTAAAATTTAATACCATTTCACAACGAAAAGTTCAATCCGATGAAAGTTCGAGTGTACATCCACTGGTGGAATAAAAAATTATTTATTCGTTCGAACGATTTATAAATTATCGCGTCCGAGTGAATAAATTTATTATCGATTGAAATATTCGTTTGACATAATTTACAAAGGACATTTCCTTTTTTTTTTTTTTTCATGAAAAAAATTTAATAAATTTAACAAATTTTGTCTCAATTAAAGATAATAATCTTTAGGTTACTTAAAAAAAAAAAAAAAAAAAAAAAAAAAAAAAACTAATTCAAAGGCCTTGAATCTTTGCAAGTATCAATGTCAATCTTGACTTTGAAAATTTTTTACAACTTTTTTCCGAATTTTCGGTGAATCTAACTTCTCGTTGTTGCTGTATGCGTGAAGCATTCTTAAATTGGCTTTTTTTTTCCTATCGTCACAACTAACACACATGAATAGATCACAAATTAAAAATATATATATATATATATATATATATATATATATATATATAAAATTTACACCCTTCACGTCGTTCTCGAATATCGCTTTTCCTTTTCTCCCTCTCTCTTTCTGGCATCGCTTAAATTCTCGCATGATGTCGCACTCTTTAAATTTTCCGATGCACTTTACGCCGCTCACACGAGAAAATTAATCACGACAACTCGTTCGTATAACATTCACACGTTTCTCTCGAAAAAAAAAAAAAAAAAACTCTTTTTCCCTCGTAATCGTCACCGCATTGGCAACGTTGAAAGACGAAAAACAAAAAACTCCTTCGAGCAATAATTTCATTATTGTTTTTTTTTTTTCTTTCAACGTTCACGATTATTGAATCTTAAAATAAAAATTCATCAGAACCGTGTGTAGACCACGTGAAATAGGAGAATTTTTTTTTTAGAGAATTTTCTAATCACCTTTTCGAGAAATAAAATAAAAAAAATGAAAAAAATATTGAAAAAAATGGGTAAGCCTTATTTTTTAATTTTTAATTTTTTAATTCAGTCAAAAGAGTATTTATCATAAAAGAAAATGGCTATAATTATTAAAAAATAAAATTATCACCGTTGTACGCGGATTTTAAAATAGAAAAATTGACATTAATTTCTTATGCAGGCTAAACGATAAATAAATCGTTTCGTATATTACGAAATAATAATTATCATACACCCACACCTTTACAAATTTGACACCCCCGCCCCGTTGTCTTCGTATCTTCTCTATTTGTGTGTTTTTCTCTTTTTTTTTTTTTTTTTCTTTTTTTTTTCTTTTCTTTTCCTGTGTGTGTGTGTTGTGTCGTGTCGTTTTTGCGCTATCCGGGACTGAACACAGCCGGGAGATCATCGACACGTTCCCCGGCTCCCAGAAACTATCCGCCGGTTGGCAATCAGCGAGCCTTCACTCTGCCAAACGCCGCTAGGCATTATAATTCGGTGAGTTGTGGAGATTGAATCCCGCTCGCGTCTCGCCCCCCCAAATAATCCTGCGTTTTCCAACAAATCAGCCAATTTGGAAAAAAAAAAAACCTTTAATTTATAAAAAAAAAAAATTCACTAAATTTCAAACGATCGTTAAAATACTTTTTATTCGCTGATTATTGCGGGGCGAGATGCTCTTCAGTATGAAATTTTAGTTGCGATAAATTAAAAAAAAAAAAAAAATAACAAATAAAATAAACAAAGGCTTTGGCTAAGACGGATGCCGATTATTCGAAACGTGGAGATATATGGAAAAGCGAAAAATAGGAAACGTGTCGTCGGCCGGTTATCGCTGTACATATAAATATGTGCATAAAAAAAATTTTTTTAGTATATTCGACGGTAGGGTTGGTATACGAGTATGGTGGTAAAGCGGGCGAGAGTTCTTACGGTGGTTTGTTTGATTTTCAATCCTTGAAAAAAAAAAATTACGAATTATCATTTCCTTATTTTTCTTCTGACCCCCAAAAATTGCGAACGTTGGGCATTCGTATGGGATCGAAAACAACAACAAAAGAGATACCCCATAATTGAAAAAAAAATAAATAAAATAAAACTAATGAGTAATGTCGATTGAAATTTGAAACCAGTTGTGAGCTCACTTCGGCACATCCCGAAGCCGGGATACGGTCTGGCACCGCGAAGTCACACCTTCTCCTCAACCGGGGGTTCCGTATCTGCTCTCCCTGTAAGTCTTGGAAAAAAAAAAAAAAAAAAAAAAAAAAGAGAGAAAAACAAAAGTTGCACCGCGTTCCAACGAGAGATACGAAATTTCACCGTGCTCTTGACGCTACGAATAATCATCCGATTTATTCATTAAGAATATATAAAAAATATGAAAAGAAAATATATATATATATATATAAATATAGATATGAAAATATATTTATATATATATATATTCGGTTTGAATTGTTTTTGGTAATTGAAAAAAATTCTTCTCGCTCATAGGGTGATTACTCGTTCAGCGGAATGGGCGACAAGACGCACAGCACTGACTTTTCCTCCGGCAAATCTGACAGTGAGTATCAATATTCTTTTTCGTTTTTTTTTTTTTGCGAAAAGAAAAAGAATATGACGTCATTATCCATTCCCCCTTTTTTTTTTATCTCTCTCCAACGAGCTACGCTTGCGTTTATTTTTCTTCATTATTGAACGGTAGATACTAATCGAATAATCATTGAATTATTTACCGCGTCGACCAAAATCCCAATCTCAATTTCAGAAATGTGTTTTTTTTTTTTTTCGATTTTTCTTTTCTTCTCAACTACACACCCGCATGTTTCGCCAACATATTCCTGAGAAGCTTGATGAGATTTCGCCTCGTTGGGAAAAATCATTTCGATTTACGACGAATTTCATAGTCCCAGGAATCATTCAGGTGTATAAACTCATTTTCTCAATACTTTCGAAAGATTTCTGTCCCTAAATCGAACTAATTCGTATCTATCAGAGTCGAATATAATTGATTTTGAGTTAAAAAAAAAATATGGTTTGAATAAAAAAAAGTTTACTCGAATTAGAAAAAAAAAAAAAACAATCTACCGGGCCGAGTATTTTGAAATTCGACCAAATAAATTTACTTCAAATCGATTTCTCGCAGATAAAATGAATCACGTTTTTGTTTTTTTTTTTTTGTGCAGGAAAAATTGGAGCGAAGTAAAATACTTTTTTTTCAAATTTCCGAATTTCAAAGTTTTGACATTTATGCATTTTAGGAAACATGCACAACACATTTTCCATATTAATGTTCACAAGCCCGCTGTACCCCAGTATTGGGATACAGCGGGACGAAAATTAAGAATTTTTTATCGGAAAGTATGGCACTTGAAATAAAAAAAATTACAAATCCTTATCGTATTCAACAATTCGTGATTAAATTTTGTATTTTAGTAAACAGATACGCCATTTTGCATACTATTGCATATAAAGAGACCGTTAAATGTCCGCTGGACCCAATATGAGGGTACCGCGGGGAAAAAATTCAGAATTTTTTATCATCAAATTTTATCGTATTGATTATATATTCAAGAATTCTTGATAAAATTTTGCTAATTATGGAGTATACTATGATGCAAGAAAGATACAAGTGATCATCGCCGAAGGATAAAAACAATCCTAGGAGTGTCAGTGACTCGTAATTTTCTCATAAAATCGAATTATATTTAAAACTTACACTATAATCAAACTTTTTATTTTCATCAAACTCCTTCAACATTTTCCGAGTGAATCCCCCCCTAAGATTTGTCATTTGACAAAGAATCCTGTGATTTAAGGTGGCTCATCAGTGAATTAAAAAACCGATGATACGAATGAAACTTCGGGAGAGCGTTATCTAAGATGCAATGAACACTCTCTCAAAATTTCAGTGTATGTTGCCAGGCAAATTATTGCGAACGAGTAATTTAAAATTACCTATTTTAACATGGATCTTATGACAGTTGATTCCATTTTCACCGGAAGTGACACGATACCTTTTTATAAAGACGAGAGATCTTATTCAAATTTTGAGTATTGAAAGATGAAATCGTGAACTTTCCAATGGTATTTAAAAAAATGTGTCTTGCCAGGGATTTTCCCGAGAAATTTAATCGCGAAAGTCATCGTGTGTGCAAATCTCGGATACAATATATGTCTGTCATTCTGCACGCGAGGAAACACATGAATATCAGCTATCGTTTTTGACTTGATCGCTCCGACAGCGTTAAATACTTTTGTCAGTTGAGACTTTATTTATAATATTATTTATAATAAATTATGGATAAAATATCACGGGAAAAGCCATCGAAATTCATAAATTTTATTTAGACAGAGTATTTAGAAAATATTATGATAGGTTTTATGATTTATTTTTCACGTCACGATTTTTGACTAGTTTTGTCACTAATGGGCCGCCTTAAATGTCATGGCTCATGCTATACACATGTGATAATCACAAAGCTTTGACTGTGAAATCTAAATAGCAATGAAATGTTAAAATAACAAGTCTTTCCCGCTCTGACGATCGAATCACAAAATTTTATACGTTTCTTTCAAGGCTCAAATTTTTCGGTCAAAATTTCAATGCGATATTATCAAAAATTATGGCACAATTTCATGACTTACCGGCAATTAATTTGACAGATAAATGCACGTACTCACTGTGCCCTCCGAATCCCACTGTCCAATCTTCCCCTCCCCCAGTACTATACATTGACATGGTTGTTACGCATATGGAAAACCGGGAAAACTCAGGGAATTTCTTTCCTCCTGGAATAATCAGGGAAAAGTCAGGGAATTTAGAAAATTCTCTGGAATTTTTCCAGAATTGACCTTTGCTTTTAATGTATTTATTTTTTACTTTACAGTGCTTAAGGAGGTACGACTAGTATGAAGAATCCAACTGACGGACTTGAAATTTTTATATGTTTTTGCCGAATACTTTATGCGCCTATTGCCAAAATTTGAGCTATATTGACCGTTTAGTTTATTCGTAATAAAATTGCAAAGTCGAGCAGTTTGAGTTACTAAAGCACGTCGTCTTATGGAGACGGTTAACCGGAAGTGCTGTGATCACGGTTTTGCTGCTCACGTATCCAACTACACCCGTTGAAAAACTGAAACTTGATAGATTAGATATAATAGATATTGTAAAAAATTGAAAAATTACTCTTCACCGTGTAGTTCTGGCACTACATCATAAAAAAGTTTCAATTTCCGGTTGTAAATGGTCAGAACGATCAAATAGCACCCACAGACTTAGCAACGTCGCGAGTAACAGCTGATGGGTTTCGGCAAACATAACCTAGCTTTGTTTTGATATTAGCAACGAAGATCATCAACAACGAAGAGTCATCTTCGTTGGTCACGTATACCAACTTATAGCATCGCCAATGCGACGTTGCCAAGTGTTTACTTCAAATTCCATCATGTTATTTATGGAGTTTTATTATTTATCACGTATCAATTATATGTATAATTATCATTCTACCGATCATATTAATTCCACTGAGGTAATTCAAGTCTATTTTAATAGGTTTTCGGCTGATTTTTTAAAATGTTTTTTAGTCCGTTTTTGTGGTAGACATGTCATTATTATTATGATGGAGACTACTATCGAGTCGTTGACAATCGAATTTTTCAGTTTTTATTAGTTCATGCGCAATAAATTAATCATTTACCACAAAATTTTTCACATTATAATCGATAATATGAATAATCAATGCAAATAAACATAAATCAGAACAGCTGTGGGTAAAATGAATTTATACTTTTTTTTGACTCCAAAGAACTAGTCGTACCTCCTTAAATTATTTTTTGTATTTCAGTTTTTTTTTTTTTTTTTTTCAATTTTTTGTTTTAATATTTAACATTTTTTTATTTGGCCCTAATCTCCCTGGAATATTTGCAAAACCTGTGTGGAAAACCTGGAAAAGTCAGGGAATTTTTGAGTCAATAATGCGTAACGACCATGATTGATTCTATTATCAATTTCTACACACTGTCCTATCTTCGATTCTCATCAAACATTATACATACACAAGCACTTGTGGTGAATTATTCGAGGTAATCAGGTACTGGATTAAAAAAAAAAAACGCTCACTCTTACCGCCTTGTAAAATACGGTTTTACGATGATTTTTCTTTTCCTTTTTTTTTTCCTATAAAAAAAAACAAATTTAGTATCGACAGGCAGCATCACGGATGTGGACCGGCGGGCACTGGTATGTACCACAACTGCCCCCTTCTACTCCCGGCGAATTAGCATGGTTTGTAGCTTGCTTTTGCATCTATATACATATATATATATATATATATATTTATATATATCGTCAACGACGCCCACCTTACCAAACTAATCGCGCGTTCAATACCATACGTTTGTTGTGTAATTTTTCGTTCTTGTTGTTGTTTTTTTTATGCTTCGGTCACGCAACGAATTCGACCACAATATACATAACATCTATACATATTATACATACGAAAAATTTGTACATACTTTATATCGTTTTTATTGTATTTATGTAAATTTTTCTCCGCAACATTATATTAATCATCTTCAGTAACGAACATATCGAATAGCACGTGATTCGTTAAAAAAAAAAAAGCATGGCTGTATAAAAATTGCAATATCGCTGTTTCCAAAATTTTTTTTTCACTCTCTCGTTAAACTTTGGTAAATACGATATTAAAATTATTCACTGTACAAGTTTATATCTGTCGATAATTAAGAGGCCTAGTCCTTTATTGTTTTTTTTTACACCGATGATTCATTCGTCGCGATTTACATTCGTAAATTGCAATTTGCACGCGTAGAAAAAAAAAAAAAAGTAATAATTTTGCAAATTGAAAATTCGAATGGCATGGTGTTTAGTTTGTCATTTGTGTGCGTGGGATAGCGAGGCGATTTTTTTTTTCCTTTAATTGTTATTATTATTTTTTTTTTTTTTGAATCAATTCCAATGTTTCGTTATGGTGAAAAATATTTGTCGTTATTTTTTCTTTAGAATGACGGTGGAATTTTGCCATCATCGACGACGTACACGGGAGGTTTGGGCTCCGTCGTTGGCGGGGGAGGTCATGGTCATCACGTGAGACGCTCGCTGCCGGACATGGGAGCGGCACCCACCGAACCGCCCAAGCTTTATCCCTATCATTTGCTCGTCATAACGAACTACAGGCTACCGGCTGACGCGGATCGTTGCCATCTCGAGGTAAGAGTCGATTCGAAGGGATAATTGTTTGAAGAGATTTAAAGGGGGGTAATTGTAATCGAGCGACAAGGGAATTGAAAATTAAATATCGAATGCGAAGACTCGAAAAAATTTAGCTTCAAAATTAAGAAAGAAACAATTTTAGTGCATCTCTATCCAAGATATATTTCTTCTTTGATTCATCGTTATAAATTTATCGAAAATTATTTATTGGAATTTTTTTTTTTTTTTTTTTTTATAAATCAGAAAACAAATTCGTACTAATTATTTTTTCCCTATAACGCCAGTAGCTTTTTCAATAAAAATAATTTTAAAAAAACGAAAAAGAAGAATATTTTTGAATATTCGTTGCACCGTCATCTGTCGGATGCTGAATTTGAAGCTATATAATTGAAAATTAAATATCGAATGCGAAGACTCGAAAAAATTTAGCTCCAAAATTAAGAAAGAAACAATTTTAGTGCATCTCTATCCGAGATATCTTTCTCCTTTGATTCATCATTATAAATTTATCGAAAATTATTTATTGGAATTTTTTTTTTTTTTTTTTATAAATCAGAAAACATGTTCGTACTAATTATTTTTTCCCTATAACGCCAGTAGCCTTTTCAATAAAAATAATTAAAAAAAAAAAAGAAAAAGAAGAATATTTTTGAATATTCGTTGCACCGTCATCTCTCGGATGCTGAATTTGAAGCTATATAATTGAAAATTAAATATCGAATGCGAAGACTCGAAAAAATTTAGCTCCAAAATTAAGAAAGAAACAATTTTAGTGCATCTCTATCCAAGATATCTTTCTCCTTTGATTCATCGTTATAAATTTATCGGAAATTATTTATTGGAATTTTTTTTTTTTTTTTATAAGTCTCAGATAACATATTCGTACTAATTATTTTTTCCCTATAACGCCAGTAGCGTTTTCAATAAAAATAATTTAAAAAAAACGAAAAAGAAGAATATTTTTGAATATTCGTTGCAGCGTCATCTGTCGGATGCTGAATTTGAAGTTATATAATTGAAAATTAAATATCGAATGCGAAGACTCGAAAAAATTTAGCTTCAAAATTAAGAAAGAAACAATTTTAGTGCATCTCTATCCGAGATATCTTTCTCCTTTGATTAATCATTATAAATTTATCGAAAATTATTTATTGGAATTTTTTTTTTTTTTTTTATAAATCAGAAAACATATTCGTACGAATTATTTTTTCCCTATAACGCCAGTAGCTTTTTCAATAAAAATAATTTAAAAAAAAGAAAAAAAGAAAAAGAAGAATATTTTTGAATATTCGTTGCAGCGTCATCTGTCGGATGCTGAATTTGAAGCTATACTTCAGTGCGGCCGTTCGGAATTTTATCGACTACCGCAATGGCGTCGAAACGAAATTAAGAGACGGGCGCGTCTGTTTTAAGAAAAAGAACGGGGGAAAAAAAAAAAAAAAAAGAATTGTTACCGATAACTGCCGTTCGATAAATATAATTTCGATACACCAAAATGCCATCTAATTCCACCGTGCCACGGATACATTCGGTGCAGGATCGTGTGCGTGTGCTGCATTCCCCCATTAAAAATGGAAGAAAAAAAAAAAAATTTGTCGCTAAATCAGTCTGCATCACGCAAAAAAAAAAAAAAAAAAAACAAACAAACAATACCAGTACACACGCATATCTAAGAGATTAATTTACACGTTGCTCGTCGTACGAATTTCTCAATTATCCGCAAATATTTGTCGATCACAAGTTTCAAACTATTCAAGTTTTTCGATGTTAGAAACTTTTTTTATTATCGAAAACGAAATGAGCTTCGTTTATCGCGATGAGTTCGAGTCGATACGTTTTTTTTCCTCCTCTTCTATCATTTTTTTCCCCTTTTATTGTTCAAAACTCGATATTGGCAACGAATCTACGAGAAATTGTCTCGTAATTTGGGACGCGCGTGTATTTTCGTAAATGCCCTGCGCGCCCACAAAATTATCCATAAATATTGAGCATCGCGTTGTTATCTTCGTGAAAAAAAAAAAAAAAAAAAAAATCGACCTCTGTTTTAATTCGAGGATAGAGATCCCGAAGGGATTTTAGATTAGAGCTTGAAAAAAAAAAAGAAAAAAAAAAAAAATTCTTCGTACAAACGAAGCCCACCCGTGAAAACCTCCCCGATTCCCCGTGAATTTCTTAACTCTCACTTTCGGACGCGTGTACCACGGCTAATTCGTACTAAACGATTTAGTCCAGGCGCGTTCTTTGCATCTTCCCCCCTGTCCCTGGTTTTTTTTTTTTTTATTCGTCATTCGATACTCTTAATTTTCTTTTGTTTTCCTTTAATTCAATAATAAAAATAATAGGCTGAAGCGACGGAGGAAGGTATAAAGTCTGTAGAAATAGCGAAGCGAATGCGCATGTTGTGGGAAAAGAAAAATAATAATAATAAAAAAAATAATAATAATAAGGGATCGTTTTTGCGTTACCGTACATCGCCTATATTGTAAATAAAGTGGATAAACGATTGGATATCGATGAAGAAACGAGAGAGAGGAAAGAGAAGAAAAAAAAAAGAAAAAAAATTATAGCGATGCGAATGAGAAAAGATCCACCAAGATGCTTCGTTAGATCAAAGACGCACGTGCCCTTTTGCAAAAACAAGAAAAAAAGCATAAAACAGAAAAAAAAAATATCGTCAGCTTTCCAACAGCGCTTTTTTTTTTAAGCGCATCTTTTGAAGAATGAAAATTGCTACTGTTTGTCCCATAAGTTTAATTAGTTGTACTCTCGCTATATTTTACCGCAGGTGAGAACGAAACGAGAGGTGAAACGAGGAAAAATTGTATCTAGAGGAAACGTATAGAGGGACGAAAGCTTTTAGAAACAACGTCGTAGTCACATTACGCTCGATGAAAACTTTCGAGTGTGTAATGTGCTATGGAAAATGAAAAAAAAAAAAAAAAAAGTATGCTGAGGCTTTCAATTTGATTGAACCTTTTTTTTTTTTTTTTTAAACCGTTAGCTCATGAGATTTAAAATCGCAGAACTTGGAATTCCCCGGTAATAACTTAATGAAGTTTGCGGTGACGAAACGAGAAACGTTAAGGGAGATTTCTGCTTTGTTGGACCAAAAAATTTTTCGATTTTTCACCAATTTTTTCATGCGAAAGATATTAAGTCTCCGCGTGACCCAGATTATTTTCAATGGCTCCGTTACGCAGGTGGATCATTCGATGTCACGCCGTCTCTTTTGTTTCTTCAAAGCTTGTAAAAAAAAAATCTGAAAAAAATTCATCGATACTCCCCCGATGCTTCTGCTGCATGCTCCAATTGGTTTTTTGAATCGAATCAATGGATTTTGTAATAATAATCGGAATTTGAACGATAAATATTCGAGCGGGAAATTTTGACTGAGTCTTAAACGACTCCCATCTGTGCGACGGGAGGGCTAAGTATAGAATGTCGATTAGGGCGGTTCGAAAAAGGGCCTTTTTTTTTAGATTTCGCTCTTCACCGAAATTCTTGTCCCTTTTCACGAAAAAAAAAAAAAATAGCTCACGCGAAAGGGCTGGGCTGAAAAAATTTTTTACTAGCCGAAAACGACCTTGAAATAAAAAAAAAAGGGCTATTTTCGGGAATTTCAAAATTGAAATATCCGTAAATCCTTGGGTGGCTATGTTTTGTAAAACGAAACAAAAGTTTTCGTCAAACCTGACGGACAAAAGTTTTTGTCAAATCTGAGATGCGTGTAATTTTTTTTTTTTTTACTACCGAAAAATCTATATTGAAATTCGTGAAAAACTAATTTTAATTGCGATTTTTTTTAGCACCGAAAAATCTATTCTAAAAAAAAATCGCACGCATCTCAGGTTTGACAAAAACTTTTGTTTCGTCATATAAGACATGGCCACCGAAGGATTTAAGGATATGTTAATTTTGAAATTCCCGAAAAAAGGCTTTTTCCAAAATTTCAACGTGGTTGAGGCGGTAGTAAAAAAAAATTTTCAGCCCAGCCTTATCGCGTGAACTATTTTTTAGTTGAAAAAAGTTCAAGAATCTCGGAGAAGAGCGAAATCTAAAAAAAAGGCCCTTTTTTGAACCGCCCTAATGTTGACATTTGGTATGTTTACTTGGCGGTCTTTATTGAACGTGATAATATCGTTTAAAGTTCGAGTCCTGGACAGGTGATCCGAAGCAAAAAAATCAAACATATTTTAACTTTGTACAATATTGTGTACAAGTCGAACTAGAATTATCCAAAAATATTCAAACGTTTTTATTTTATGAACAAAAAAAAAACAGCAAAAATTTTTGGCAAAAAACTAAACTTCCCCTTGGATCGCTCACTGTTTTTTTTTTTATTTTTCAATATTTCTTCTTCATTCTAGTTCAACTTGTACACAATATTGTAAAAAGTGAAAATACGTTTGATTTTTTTATTCGGATCACCTGTGCGGGAATTGGGACTTCTCTCACTACCAATACCATGTTTTGTCAGACTTAAAAAGATATCATCATGAATAAAAACCGTTCGGTAAACATACCAAATATCAACATTCCGTACTTAATATTTTTCGCCTAAGAAATTGGTGAAAAATCTGAAAATTTTTTGGCCCAACAAAGTGGAAACCTCCCTTAACTCGATCGCGGTGAACTTTGCATTTTTCACCCCCGAGCCCCCTCCTCCTCCACAAGTCATGTGCCTATCGATAAATGTCCATGCATAATAAGACATTTAACGCACTCTTTGCAGAAAATCGTTATACATAATATTATATTGTACTATTACTATTATAGTATATATATATATATATAGTCGTCGAAGTCGCGCATATTGTACATTCGTACAAATCGAATGATGTTAAAATTGGCATCGTTGGAATGCAACGAAAATAAGTTTTTTTTTTTTTACATTCAAAAAAATCATTTCCAGTATTGCCGACGCTTTTTTGGCATTTTAGGCCCTAGGTCGCGAAAAAAAAAACCCGAAAAAAAGGGTTCAAACGATTTTCGACTTTGAGACAATACTGGAAAAAATAAAAAAAAAAAAAACTCATTTTCGTTGCATTCCAACGATGCAAATTTCTACATCATCAAATTAATTTAAAAAAACAACAACAACAAACGAACTCGAAGGATATTACAAAAGCCATTTGAGGGTCTCGTGCGCATCGATGCGTTTGCTTTGCACCGAGCATTAAAAGTTATTAAAAATATCGTACGAGACCGCCTCACCGCTGGCAATGTTGGAATAAAAAAGAAAAAAAAAAATTATTTGAAATAATTTTTTTTTCATCAAAGCAATAAATAATGACCGAACGAGGAGAAAAATATATGAATAATTGTTCCGATTAATGTAATTTTTATGTTTTTCGAAATAATTGTTTGTAATTTTTTTTTTATATATATAAGGTTATTTCGAACGATTTTTTTTTTTTTTCGTTCGAATTTTGCCCATTCCCGTACGAGGTTTCAGTGATTTCGAGGCCATCGCGAGACAACGCGAAATGTAAAAGAGACCATATATTATTATATACTCTCGCTGATTTAGCAATTCGAAATCGATGCAAAAGTTTCCGTTGTAAAAAGCACACACACACCGCTTTCGCTAGTCCATAATGTTCAATTATTTAAAAAAAATGCAAACGAAACAACAACAACAACAACAAGAAAAATAACCATGTGAAACGAAAAAAAAAAAAAATGTTTATGCGTTATTTTTTTTTGCCCTACCTCGCGTCGACGCGCTTAGCTCGTTTCAATTTTCTCACGAAGCACAACGAATCCCTCGAGAACACCGGACAACGACTCGTAACGATCGTCGACTAGTTCGGCCCTTTCGCCAGCCCCGAGAAGCAACGGCGTTGTGTGCACGTGACCGGCTTTTATTACTTTCGGATTGCCCACTTTTCCAACAACGTCCACTGCCTCGCCGACTCGAACCGAAACTGGCAGGGCCTGTACGCACGCGCGAGAGAAAAAAGAAAAAAAAACTCGAAAAATTGCGAATTTTGAATGATTTTTTTCACTGAAACGACGCGAGAACAAAGAAACTCATGTGGCGGCCATTTTGTGGTCGCGACGAGTGCGCCACCGACGGACGCTTCGCGAACTTCGCGTCGACGAAACGCGTTTTTAGCCGGTAGTCGTTTTTTTCGCTTGGGCTTTTTGAGAAGTGTTCGGATATTTCGCATATATTTGCGGTTTCAATGAAAACTCATTGGATCGTCGAAAAATTAATAACGTACCTGGAGATTTGTGTCGAGTGTCACCAGCCATCTTGGCTCCATCGCAACGGCGAGACAGTAGAGAAGATAGTGCGATTTTCCGAGTATCAAATTTTTGCAATCGAGACACGCAACCAGTACGACCATCAGCGCCGCCAGTGACGTGTAATCGAGAACCTTCGTGTCGTAGCGCAGTGGGCAAAGTGACAAAGTTCCCTGTCGAATTTTCAAAATTATTTAAGCAAACAAATTATAAACTTGCACATTGTTGCTTCCTCAGTATTTTATCTCGCTAAAAAATGAGCTCCCTCTATGAGCAAAAGCGGGCATTTCAATTTTCGCTTCCTCATAGAGAAAGGCATCATAAAGAAATACACCTTCATTTTCAATCATTGTTCCCTAGACTATTTGTGTAAAAAGTTTCGGCTCGGTAGCTTCAAATTTACGAAAGTTAGAGCGTTTATAACTCAATTTTTTTTTCAATTTTATAAAATTTTAACCCCTTCAGGGATTCTAACCAAATTCAATACGAATCGTTCTTATTCCCTGGACTGTGCAAAAAGTTTCAGTTCGATAGCTTCAAATTTACGAAAGTCAGAGCGCGTACAACGATTTTGTCACGCATACATTATATATTCGGACACAATTTATAAATGTGTGCTTTCTTGACGAGTTAGGACGAACATGTTTTTTTTTTCACGAATATAAGGCTCCCTCTATGAGAAAGCAAAAGTACTTTCCAGGATTCAATTATCTTGTGCTTTGTCTCGTATTATTTATACATTATACCCGAAAAGTGTTCGTCGAAAAATATACTGAAATATATTCAATTAATTATAAATCTCTTCATTTTGCTTCGTGCAATGAAAAAGGTGTACATTATCAAAACTACCAACGGCTGCTAAAAAACGAAAATATTCGCTCTACGAGTTCCGTGTACTTGCGGAAATCACCACCTCGCTCCAGGTGGCGCGGCGATCGACGAAAGTGATACAAAAAGAAATACAACTTGTTCAAAAGTGGCGTTGCTCTTTCCCACCATTACGCGTATGCGTTTCGCGGAAAATGTTCCCGTGTACCGTTTTTTTTCGTGTCCGGTCGACCTTTTTTTTCAAATTATAAATGTAGCAGTGATATTGATCGTGAATCAGTAATTAAAGACATTGTACCCGCGATACAGTGGCGTAGAAGAGGAATTCGATTTTCTACGGCGGTCTAATGATCTTGCTCAAAATGGTGACCACCGATTTCGCGAAACGTTTTGTCAGAAAATTTTAGAGGTTATGTTGTCCCTTCCCTCCATATAACTCGACGTTACGCTACTTTTTTTTTTTTTTTATTTCTTAAATATAATATCGTGACGAATAGACGCGTGTACCTTGCCGAGATGAACGAGACCCTCGGAGATTCTCACGAGAAACAAATTTGCCGGATCTTTGGCGTGATAAGCGGCCAAATGACGTAGCATCGTTGCGAGACGGGCATTGTTGGTACCGGCACCGACGAGTCCAAGTGACAAAATTGCATTGTGCACAACATCGGGATCATTGTCGTGACTGTATTTGTTCAATATATCGACGAGTGAACCTTCGGGATTCGAGAGAGACGACAAAGCCGTTGCAAGTGGTACTGCGCGACGCGACGACGATGTTCCGTATCTCGCTAGTTGACCGAAAATTCGCGCGTTCTCTTTGCCGTCGCCGAGTGAAACGACCGAGACACCGAGTGATGCGATTGCTTGCGCAGGACCGATTTCCCTTTCGACGAAAAATCATCGATAAGTAAGTACATGTTTTTTTTCCCTCTTTCAATGGCATATATATACGGCGAGTACAAAATAAGGCAGAGCAGTTCAGTGGTGCCAACGTCAAATCTTCACTCATCTCGGCCAGTCAATTTATGTTTTCGAAATCAGAATTCGAACTGTGAGGCTTCGTTTCAACGCTATATTAGATAGTAAATGACATTGATAACAACGTATAAAAATTATAGCAATAACTTCTGTAATTTTTTTGAAATATTAATGAAAAAAAAAATTCAAAATTTACGTTTTCCGAGCTTCAACTCGAAACGCTGTCGGAACTATTCAAGACAGAGAAAATTGCACAAGAACAATTTTTTAGAGAATTAAATTTTCTATAAAAAAGTCCCCGACAGCATACATGAAAAGTCAATAGCGGATGAGTGAGAGGTGTCCAAAGTGGCGTGACAAGGAAGTGCGATTTTTGTGAAATCGCAGAATAGCAGACCCATTAGTTGTTAAATTATATATCACCGCGTTAGCGTTGAATTAAAAATTCATAAAAATTCATACGTCAACTGAACACAACGATAAAGCCATTACCGCCTAAAAAACTTTATTTATAACTAAATTCAAATAAAGCCACCTACGTGAAATGGTTTTTTTTTTAAATTATCTTTACATCTTTGGATGCTTCCCACGCCTAAATTATTAACTTTACATATATGCCGTCGCGGACTTTTTTGCAGGGAATTTAATTACCTATAAAATTATTTATCAGCAATTTTACTCTATTACGTATAGTTTGAGCAGCGTTTCGAGTTGAAGCACAAAAAGTGCTAAATTTTCATTTTTTTTCTATTTTTCCCTTGCCAAATTGTAGAGAGGGATAATAATGCACATTTTACAAGTTATTATTTATGCCGTTTACTGTGAAAAGACGCTAAAAAGTTGAAGCACTAAAAGTTCCAAATTTTCATTGTTTCTATTTTTACCTTGCCAAAATTTAGAGAGGGATAATAATGCACATTTTACAAGTTATTATTCATTCCATTTACTATGAAAAGACACAAAAAAAAAAACTCGAGGATTTTATTCTAAAAAAGAAGCCTGTTTCGACGAGTTGAGTTCGGCAACATTGTCCCTCGACGTCTGAAATCGACAGCGTATGCCTCTTTTTTTCAGCATTTTTAAATATGTTAAATTTACTTACTCAACGAAAATGCTCCCAATTGAGGTAAGCTTTCGCACACGCGGTTTTATTGTATACAGAACTAGGTCGTAAAATTTTTCAATGGTGCTGGCATTTCAAGTTTGTGAACTACAAGCCGATTAGAACAACTTTTACATAACTGACCTTAAGTATGTATGGGACGTACCTTCCCAACCAAAAGTGACTTTCGTCGACAATATTGCATACTTTATGATAAGATAAAAATCGGAAAAAATTCAACCACAATAAAAACGATAAGAAGATTAATTTTGAATAATAATAATGCCAAAAAGTTATCATTAAATTGTTTAAACAAAAAATTGTTTAAAAAATTTTTATGAAAAGTTTTTTTTTTTTGACACGTGAAATGAATTCGTTGATTTTTCTGACTACACATGATTTAAAAAAAAAAATTTATTATTATTTTGAAATTTTGTTTTTCGAAAATTTTAAAATTTTGAAAAATGAAGGAAAAATCGTGAATTTTGGATATATTTTTGTAAAAACGTGCTATATTACAATTAAGAAGTTTTCAGGGCATTGAACGAATAGTTTCGTAAATACAACCATTACAAATTTTCGAAAACCAAAATTTCAAAATGATAAGAAAATTTTGAAAAAATTCACGTGTAGTCAGAATAATCAACGAATTCATTTCACATGACAAAAAAAAATATTCCCTAAAAATGTATTGAACAATGTTTTGTTTAAACAAATTATCGATAACTTTTGGGCATTATTATTATTATTAAAAATTAATCTTCTTATCGTCTTTATTGTAGTTGAATTTTTTCCGATTTTTATCTTATCATTAAGTATGCATGCTGAAACGATATTATCGAGTTGCCTCTTTGACTTTCTTCTTCTGGCCATTCGAAAAAATTGAGTAAATCGAAAAAAAAAAGAGAGAAACAAAAGAAAGATCCGATATGATTTTCTTTATACATTAAAATATGTACGATTTATAATGATGTTGAAATTTGCATCGTTGGAATGCAACGAAAATCGATTTTTTTTTAATTAAAAAAAAAATCATTTCCGGTATTTCTGATGCTTTTCTGGCATATTTAGGCCCCAGATCGCAAAAAAAAAAAAACCGAAAAAAAAGTTTACACGATTTTTTACTTCGAGACAATACTGGAAATGATTTTAAAAAAAAACTTTTTTCGTTGCATTCCAACGATGAAAATTTCAACATCATACATATTTACCTGTAATGATTCCGTGACTTATCGAAAGACGACGACGGCGAGGATTCGCTTCTTGGCTTTTTCGTCAAATTGGTAGAATCCTCGTCGTGAATTCGCGAACTCGAGGCAGCCTGGGGCAGCGTATCGCTGGATTGAGCGTATGAGCTTGATCCATCGGAGGACGGCTCCGAGCATATGTGCAAGAGTTCTTGAACTATGAGAACGTCACCGGTGCCGGCGTATGAGCAAATTTGTAGCATTGTCTGTGCCGCGAGCTTGCAGGGATCGGGTAGAACCTCGAGAGCCGTTGACAGTGTGTCGATCGCGTCTCGACGACCCATGTAGATCATACCAAGACCCAGGGGCAGAAATCTTTATTGATAAATTTTATATATAAAATGAATTGGCTCGAAAATCATGCGAACGCGGAGAATAATTTGCGGGAGGTGTTCAGGATCCTTCGGGGATTTTATCAAACGACCTCCAACCCCAAAAAAAATCGTCGATTCGTGCGATAATTTGAGCCAAAACCACATAGAGCTTCAGCCATTCGAGTGCTTAAAGTTGATCGACGAGATTGCTTTGACGTATAAATTCAGCAGAGTCTCCGTCTACTTCGGCGTTCAAAGGCTTTGGATCTTGGTTGGTTATCGCATCGAACCAACCTTCGATCTTTAAAAACTTTGAACCCTTTTTTGCTTCGTCTTCTCTCCCCCCTGGGCTCTTAAGCTACTTTATGATCGGAAAAACTACCTCCAACCCCAAAAAAAATCGTTGATTCGTGCGATAATTTGAGCCAAAACCACATAGAGCTTCAGCCATTCGAGTGCTTAAAGTTGATCGACGAGATTGCTTTGACGTATAAATTCAGCAGAGTCTCCGTCTACTTCGGCGTTCAAAGGCTTTGGATCTTGGTTGGTTATCGCATCGAACCAACCTTCGATCTTTAAAAACTTTGAACCCTTTTTTTGCTTCGTCTTCTCTCCCCCCTGGGCTCTTAAGCTACTTTATGATCGGAAAAACTACCTCCAACCCCAAAAAAAATCGTTGATTCGTGCGATAATTTGAGCCAAAACCACATAGAGCTTCAGCCATTCGAGTGCTTAAAGTTGATCGACGAGATTGCTTTGACGTATAAATTCAGCAGAGTCTCCGTCTACTTCGGCGTTCAAAGGCTTTGGATCTTGGTTGGTTATCGCATCGAACCAACCTTCGATCTTTAAAAACTTTGAACCCTTTTTTTGCTTCGTCTTCTCTCCCCCCTGGGCTCTTAAGCTACTTTATGATCGGAAAAACTACCTCCAACCCCAAAAAAAATCGTTGATTCGTGCGATAATTTGAGCCAAAACCACATAGAGCTTCAGCCATTCGAGTGCTTAAAGTTGATCGACGAGATTGCTTTGACGTATAAATTCAGCAGAGTCTCCGTCTACTTCGGCGTTCAAAGGCTTTGGATCTTGGTTGGTTATCGCATCGAACCAACCTTCGATCTTTAAAAACTTTGAACCCTTTTTTTTGCTTCGTCTTCTCTCCCCCCTGGGCTCTTAAGCTACTTTATGATCAGAAAAACTACCTCCAACCCCAAAAAAATCGTTGATTCGTGCGATAATTTGAGCCAAAACCACATAGAGCTTCAGCCATTCGAGTGCTTAAAGTTGATCGACGAGATTGCTTTGACGTATAAATTCAGCAGAGTCTCCGTCTACTTCGGCGTTCAAAGGCTTTGGATCTTGGTTGGTTATCGCATCGAACCAACCTTCGATCTTTAAAAACTTTGAACCCTTTTTTTGCTTCGTCTTCTCTCCCCCCTGGGCTCTTAAGCTACTTTATGATCGGAAAAACTACCTCCAACCCCAAAAAAAATCGTTGATTCGTGCGATAATTTGAGCCAAAACCACATAGAGCTTCAGCCATTCGAGTGCTTAAAGTTGATCGACGAGATTGCTTTGACGTATAAATTCAGCAGAGTCTCCGTCTACTTCGGCGTTCAAAGGCTTTGGATCTTGGTTGGTTATCGCATCGAACCAACCTTCGATCTTTAAAAACTTTGAACCCTTTTTTTTGCTTCGTCTTCTCTCCCCCCTGGGCTCTTAAGCTACTTTATGATCGGAAAAACTACCTCCAACCCCAAAAAAAATCGTTGATTCGTGCGATAATTTGACCCAAAACCACATAGAGCTTCAGCCATTCGAGTGCTTAAAGTTGATCGACGAGATTGCTTTGACGTATAAATTCAGCAGAGTCTCCGTCTACTTCGGTGTTCAAAGGCTTTGGATCTTGGTTGGTTATCGCATCGAACCAACCTTCGATCTTTAAAAACTTTGAACCCTTTTTTTGCTTCGTCTTCTCCCACCCCTGGGCTCTTAAGCTACTTTATGATCGGAAAAATTGAGTTCACCTTGCATAAGTCACAGCCAAATCGGCTGAGGGAAGTTCCAATAATTTTTGAAGAATCGAGGTTGAAAATTCGGCATTCCCCGAGCCAACGTTGATCAGCCCCAATGAAATTGCACTGAGCGAAGCAACCTCCAGATTACCTGTACCAGAAATTTCATTTGTTTGTTTTTTTTTTTCCCCTCGATCCGTCGATTAGTTTTAATACGAAGGGGCGCGAATATAAAAAGCTCAAAACGTACTATCTTTGTCGAGTAGAACAGCGCTCAAAAGTTCCGAGACATCGCGACGCTGTGTACCGGCATACGCGATTCCCAGACCCAAAACTGAGCCGGTTCTCAATGTTTGACTCGGCGATAAGAGATAATCGGTCAAAAGTGCCAAGGCTGGATCGCACTCGTTCCTAACTCCGCAATTCACGATACCGATCGCCAAAAGTGCTCCGGACTTTACGTAATCGTCGCTGGTGTACAGATATCTGGCAATGAACAAAGAGACTTTTGATTTTAGTAAAAAAAAAAAACATCAAAAATAATAAACGCAACGACGAAAATAAATTACTGGTAGGAAAGTTTGTTTATAAATATCGATCGAGTGCTAACTTGTCGATCGGTACTAATCCACCATCCACGTCCCACATGTGAATGAGCCCGAGTGCTGCGGTCGCGGAAAGCATTCCATGATCCTGGACGGGAAAAAAAAAAGTAAAATATATACACCAAAACCGGTAAATTTTACTCCAAACGCGGATAATTATATGGACAGCACTTCTGCGCAGTTAAATTCACTGTTTTATTGCAATAATTGTAATTTTAGTAAAATTTATCAGTGAGACAGTTGTAGATATTACATTTCGCCCAGTCGTAGAAATTACATCCAACACGGACGTGAAATATATGCATTTTTTTTGGTGCGATAAACACCACATTATACAATTTACCGCGATGAAAAGTCGCTTTCACCTGCACGAAATTAAAAATACTAAAGAAAATTGAAAATCTAAACAAAAACGAAATATATGACTTGAAAAATGGTTCCATACGCATAATTTGTCGTTGTTATTGGCGAGCTAACGTTTATGTACGATTCACAATTGTAAGAGTAATTCTAAACTTTACATGTTGTGCAGTAAATATAAGTCCAGTCAAAAAGTTACCGCGATTTTGTTCACCGATAATTGCACAACACAATTATAGCCTTGTAAAATCCGCATCTATATCATAAAGAATATACTGTAATAAATCATAAGGGCGCAAGACTAGTGTTAATGACTATAATGTAAATGTAACCTTTACGTTTGCGAAAGTAATGATAAATTTCAGACATTCATACACTTAGTTTAACTCTACCGGAAAAGTAAAACCCTCAGGCCCGTTTCCTCCAACCTCCAAAAAAATTGAACGTCAAGTATGTGTTATGAAATTTAAAACATTTTGATTGGAAATTTCACAATTATCTTAAAATTCGAATAAAAATGTACTAAATTTCAAACCAGTTTCGAAACTTTAAATACACCGTAAAAAATATCATTAAATTTAATATACTATACGATGTATATTAATATTACATTAAGAACAATGTAAGATCAAAATCGAACAAGGTATGCCATTTTTCTAATTTTTGCTGCACCATATTGGATCAGTCATTTTGAATTTTGTAATTTCGACGTCAAGTTCATGTTCGGTGACCCGAAAAACCCTTAAATACAGAGTTAGATCGAAATCTTGATAAGTTATGTCATTTTGAGAATTTTCGATCCACCATAATGGTTCCGCAACATTGAGTTTTGTAATTTTGACTTCAATTTCGTGCTCACCGACCAAAGAAACCTCTGAATATAGATAGAGTGAACCTGACAAATTATGAAACTTTTAGAATTTTTGATCCATCATATTATTGGATTAACCATGTTCAATTTTGTAATTTCTTCCGAAGCCAACATGGTTATACATAAATACAACATGGTTATATATAAATAAAGGGTAGAAGACAGGACCACGACACCATCCCTTGAGTAGCTCCCAACATACAACTGATCAAGTGTTCTCTAGCGTGGAAAATGCACGATATGATTTAGCAAAATTCATAAACAGTAGTTGATAGCGTAGTATCCGTTCGTTTTACGAATGATCGACGAATGATAAAATATACAATGAAGGGATATCCTTTCGAAAAATCAAATTTCCTGGACGAATTTCTTGTTCTCATATAGGCCCTCTCACCTTGTTCTTATAGACCCACGAATCCTCGGTCTTTGATATCAATTTGTCAAGACCAAAGCCAGCGTGAACGAAACCCGAGACGAAACTTGCAGCTAGATTAGCCCTCGCGGAATCATGATGCTCGATCAGGTGTCTCGTTGGTATGCCCGTAAGGAGCCACGATTTGTAAATCTCCTCTGGCAGTTTTGGTTCGAGAATATCGAGTTCACGTGCCAGCATTTGAAAGTGATGATTTATCATTGAATTGCTCAGAATAATTTCCATATTTTTCGTTTCTTCCATCGCCTCGTCCTCGCTCTCATTTTTACGAAATATCGAAGGCTTTTTCAAGAAAATAATTACAAATATGTAATTAACGAAAAAACAAAACAAAAAATTACAGCGAATTTTTTTTTCTATTACTCATCTCTCGATATACGGAGAGCTCGACGTAATTTTACCTCGGGCTGACGTCGTTTCTGTCGAGCTAGAATAAATGACAATTGCTTCCTCGTCGACGTATCGTTGCACGTTTTTAAACAATTCTCGATCAGCGAAGAGTCATCGAGCTGCAAACCGATCATAATAGCTTTGCTGTACTCCCCGAATTTCATATAGTGCACCGCTATACGATTCAATATTAGCTCTCGCTCGGTTTCCTCGCTGTGGAAAAAAAAATTGAAAAATTTTCATGATTTTCGAAAAATTCGATTCGAAAGGGAACAAAAAATGAATTACTCAAAAGAATTATCCAATGAAAATGAACGAAAAAAAGGAATATTGTTCTCTGAGAAAGATCAATTACGCGTTGGTAATTTGTAATTGTCATTCTACTTTTTTTTTTTTTTCAATTTTCGAAAATTTATGCTAACCTGTAGGTCGCACAATTTGCGAGATAATTGCATATCCGATTGAAATTCGTCTCGTCCAATTGTCTCTCGATAATTTCGAGCTGATCGATTTCCAGGCAAAGATCGCAAGCTTGTATCTCGGCGTTGTGCTTGACATCGAAACTCACGATACACTCGACGAGTGGCATGAGTCTTTGCCTTCGAATTGATTAATTAATTAACAATAAATTACATTGTATTAGTATGCATCAATTATGATATATAACATTGATATAGATCTTTTAATCTTCTTATCGGATTATCTTTTTTATTATTACATTGTCAAAAAAAAAAGTTTCAACAAGATCAGTAAGTGGGAAATATTGTTTCGAGCAGGACAATAAAACTTTCAGATCTTTTACAATTAAGGTAAGTGTACCAGTGGCCGCACACGACGTTCCCCGCAGTCGTCGCACATCAAACAATTACATTTATTAAGCATTTTATGATTAATATTGAAATTCTAATAATTGCAAGATGATCAACGATACCTCACTGTAACGTATAAGAAAAAAATCGACTACCGTCTTACGCGAAATATAAATTATTTAAAATTTGTTTATTCCGGCCCACGTATCAACGAATTTCTTATCGAATATGCTAAGGAATTATGAATGATTTTAAACGCTCATCGTTTAGATTGTACGTGTATATTCGAGATAAATTATAGCTCATTTTGTTCAGGGTTTGGGTTTTCCATGCAGCAGTTAAACTTCCCGTAAAACTCAATTGAACCATATGTAATCTTTGTGTTCTATTATTGGGACAAGCAAATCATAACCCTGTCAAGACACCGCATTCGGAGACTGGTAAAGACGCACGTAGTTCGATATAGGCCCAGTATGGCCGCACAGTACGACAGCTGTTTTGCGATCTCGGTGTCGTTACTTACATATGCGGCATGCCGGGCCGGTGACGCGGTGAAAAAATTTAATCCTTGACTTTCCTGACCAAATTGAAATTTTGTATTTTGAATTAATCTCGGTCCCGTGTTTAAAAAATGGTCAGGGAAGCCCGGAGAATATATACGGGCCCCTCAAAGGATTTGGTGTGGAAATCCCTAACAGGGTTTTCCTTCAGGGGTCCCTAGGACCCCTGAAGGGTCCTAGAAAGGCACTTATTCGTTTCTATGCGGTAAGAAATAACAGGCGCTTGATGGGTGCAGCGATGAAGGGCCCGGTCAGATGTTAACAGGGCACTGGCTAATGTTTACAATAAATTTAACCGGGTCTTGCTTATCCATTTTATCGTGATACACTATTGAGCTCCAATAGTTAATTCTATCGAGATTTGAGAATCGATGCTCATTAACTCTCGGGCTTTCAGTGTTCGAATATCGTATTGTGCGGACACTGATACACTTCAGCTTTCCACCTTTCTCGCGGCATAAGTAATAAATTACGCAATATTTTAACGAACATTGCATGTGTTTTAGAAACTCGAAATCATAAACTTCAAGGCTTTAAGTCCTAAATTCGTATAGCAATCTGAACGGTCCCTTTAGGTGTGCGACCACTGGTACATTTACCTTATGGAGGGAGTTTAGTTTTTTTTTCTATATTATTTAAAAATTCGTGTTTAAATTTCATTCGTGTTGATTCTAATTGAATTTAATTCTTTTTTTCGCCTTAAATAAGTTTTCCATAAATGCGATAATTATTTTCTCAATATTTTTGAAGGTTTCAAGGATATATATTTGCCGTACGATCATCTCTAAAAATTATTGAAATCTGTGGAAAAAGTTATTACAACTTTTTACCGAACAAGCTACATTATTTATTCTCATTCATTATTTATTTCTCGTTGATTATGTAACTATATGAATGAACGGTTAAAATAAAAATCTAAACAACTAATACATTTAAGTGATCGGGTTATTTATTATTAATTTTCTGCTCGTTCCATATTGGGAATCAACACGGAGGCGGGGCCTATCCAATATGGCCTCTTCTCTCCAGTTCGTTGCCAGTAGCCAGCTCTAGTTAGCATGGGGCAGCATAGGGACCAGTTGTAAACACTGGATTATCGCATATTTTTCGGCAAAATGGGATTTTTGTAGTAAGATTTGACAATGGGGTTTATTACCGTTGAGGATTATGCGTGGATAGAATCCACTGCGCAATCTGGATACGGATCAAGTGATTATCGCCATAAGGATTACAATGAACCTACATGACATCCCATGCTTAACCTCAAAATCTTTTAAAAAATTCCCGTCACTTTTCGGCTAAATAAATGCGTTCGAACAATAAATTATTAGTTGAAATATCAAGCATGACATGAAAAATGTTTTATGTATAAATTATTGTCCATATTTCATAAGTTATGAAATTGAAAGTCACGTCGCTTGTGTTTACACGACATAACTAAAACGATTATTCATATTCTGCGTGTGATGAAAATCTCATGCCCTCGCATTAAATATCGACTATGTCTCTCGATCTTTATTTATGATTTATTTCTTGTAATAACGCAGCAGATTTTTAATTATTGTTAAAAAGTGACAAATTCGCATGGTAATCAATGGTAATCATTAGGCAGCAACTGGAGAGAAGGACTTGGAAATTTGACCGCCAGAGGTCAGGGTGACATTTGTGAGTTCCCAATACTTTGTCTCAAATTTCATGAACAAGCTTTCCAACAAATTATACAATTTCAATAACTTATAATTGTTTATAAATTCGGCAATTTCTGTGCAAATTGATATTTATCCTTTCCCATGTTCATTAATTAGATCCGAGAAAGAATAATTAACGTAGCTCGCTCATTGAAAGTTGTTAAAAAAAAAAAGAAGAAAAATAGAAGTAAACTTTTTGAAAACAAACTTTATTTCTCCTTCACGTTCGATGGGTGCGGTGAGAAATTCGTCGACTATATCAGCCTCGAGTTGTCGCACGTACTCGTGGCCCCAATCGCCCGGATTTCTCATTGTACCCTCGAGACGATACTCGAGGCATTCCCTCGAGCCCAAGCTCGAGCCTGCCAGAGCCAAAACGCTCACGATATCGGCAAAATTTCTCAGCAGCTTGTTCAAACTTTCGTTCCTCGTTTCACCAGCATTGCAAGACTTTATTCTCTCGTAAGTGTTCTTCAGTTTTTCGTAAGAGTTTCTCAGATACTTGAGGGGCTTTGGGACCGCGGTCATCGATGACGTCGATGTTTTTATCAATTGGCCCAATTGCTCGAGAGACTTTCCATAAGACTCGTCCCGATGGCTCACTTTCTGATATCATTCGTCTCTTCGATTACAATTTATTTTTTTTTTTTTCTCCCTCTCACAATATATCGAGAAAAAGAGGATTTATCTCATTGAGTTAATATGGTTTATTTAAAGAAAGTTAAATTCAAGTTCGATTTCTCTAAAATTGAAAACGGCAAGGAAATTTTTTCTCCTGTTTCGAGTAAATTGTCAAAAATACTCGGAAGAATTTTTGTCCATACGAATGGAATAAATGCACTTTTGTCTCGGTCAGCTCGATATAAATCATTTGAAAATTTCTAACCGTTAAAATATCCACGAGACGCAGCAATTCTTCCTGCAGCCTCGTGTCATCTTCGCTCTGCAATCGTAGATATATTTGAGATTACAAAAAAAAAAATAAAGTACAAAAATTGACACGAACTCGAAAGAGTCCTCACCATCTCTTTTTCTTTGTGTTCCTTCATTTTCTTCATCGATTTCTCCTAATTTTTCGAAAATCCAAAAAACTTTTTACGTCTCACATACGCACAAACATGTGCGGTCGTTTCGTGCAAAAAAAACAAAAATGTACGATCGCTATCGATCGTCTTCTGTTTTGTAAAATCGGAGCGGAGGAGATGCGAGGGAAATGCATTGGAACAAAAAAACATGATATAATATAATTGACACGTTTATTGTTCATCAGTATCGTAAACAAATAAATTACTTAAAGATTCTCACATCGCAAGGCCCATTCGCAGGAAATTCTATAATACATTTTGCGGTTATACAACGTAATTGGGCTATTATAAATTTAAAAAAAAAAACACACAACAGTTTCGTGATAACGTTGCACCAAAGTGTGGACCATTTCAAACCTTTTTTCTCCGACTCCCACTGCATCCAAGTTGGGATTCTTACACGACGGAATGTCCAATGAAGAATTTCTTGAATCCATTTTTTTTCTTTTTTTTTTTTTTTTTTAAGATAAAAAAATTCTCTTCGACAGTGCGAGTTAATTAAATAAGGGTTGAAATGGCAGACCCTATATAATGTCGACGGAGAAAAGCGCAATTTGCAAATTACGCCGGTGATCCTTTTTAGCCGCGAAAATTAATTCGATCTTCGATTCGATTTCAACTCCAAACAAATTTTGTTTTAATTTCAATGAAAATTTCTAATTACCAAAAATAAAAACAAAAGTTTCTTTCTCGCCGTGTCCGTGTGGTGTTTTGTTAAACGGTTATGATATTCCAATAGCAATTTGCCATTTTATGGATATCGGACTAGACACACAATATCTCTCTTTATCTCTCTCTCTCTCTCTCTTTCTCGTAAACGCGCGAAAATACATACGGACAATGATAATGAATGTTAATACTCAAATACGTGAGTGAATAACGTGAAAAATGAAAATTTCGTTAAACGGAAATTGAACCGATCGTTTTTTTTTTTTTTTTTATTAATCAAGGCTCTTTGTTGCGGGAGCTCGTAACTGAATCGTCGACCTGACCTCCTAGCTTAGCCTGAATCTCCTCGAGGCTCTTGCCCTTCGTTTCCGGCAAAATAAATATGGCAAATAGAACCGCGAGACCTGAGGAAACGGCGAATACCCAAAAAGCCGTATAATTACCAAAAGCATCGGCAATATCGCTGTAGAATTTCGTTATTATAAATCCAAGTCCCCAGCATATGCAAACGGTTATCGACGAAGCTTTCGCTTTAACGTCCGAAGCGAACATCTCGCCCATTATACCCCAGGGCAATGGACCCCAGCCTATGCTGTAAGTAGCTATGAATATTACGAGCGATACGACCGGTAGCCATGAACGAACATCGGCGACCAGCAACGCATCGTTCGCATTCGTTTTTGCCGATTCTTGGAGATAAAAGAAATATCCAAGTGCGGCCTGTTTATCGTGAAAAAGAAAAGAAAAAAAAAAAAAAATGCATCAAGATTCGTTAGTGCAGGAGGGAAAAAAAAAAATTCATTTAATTGGAATTAATTTAAATTTCTTGGTCTAAAAAATTATTTTACCAAAAGCAAATATGTGAATCCATTCGATTAATATTAATTAATTTTTACGAAAGAAAAATGTCGATCGATGCAAATCATTCAATTTTGCAAATTATCCGAATATGCTTGATTGAATTTCACTGCAATTTCATTTTAATGAAATTCCATTTTTCGTCGTATCAATTTTCATTCAATTAAATATGCGTCCCTCACGAGAGGATAATTGACGAATCAATAGTCTGTACTGAGCTAGGTTTTTTTTTTTTAAATTTTTAATTAATCAATCGTCGAGTGATTTCGATTTTTAATCGATCCACATATCGCTTCATAGGGGAGATTAGGTCAATGTGGTGTCGTGCGAGGCAAGTATGATCTTCTCAAATATTTTCTAGCTGAGCGATCCTAAAGAGTCTGTATACTTGCACCAAGCATTTGTTCTCAAATACTTCACACAAACTTTAACAGCGTGAAAAGATTCAATATTAGGAAAGAAAAAAAAAATCCGACGATTGTAGTACTTGACGTCGTGTGAATTGACAATTTTAATCAACTATCACAGACTTCTGATTACCATACACCTTGAATCGCACTTTTTGACTTGGTGCTTGTTGCGTCCTGGGTATTATAAATTTTACAGGGTATTTGGCAGTGTATTAAGAACATGTAAAAAAAATTGGCATCGTGGAACTCGAAATTCTTGCCGTGTAGAAGAAATATTTTACCGCAAAAGGTGAATTAAAAATTCACCTTAATTCACCTTTCTCGATAAAATATCACCACTACATAACCAATTATGGAACAAATCCGAGAGGATAAAAAGAAAAAGTGGCTGAGTTCGTGGAGAACGGTCGATATATATGTCGCATTCCACGTCAACTCAGCCGGCCCGTTTTTTTTATTGTCTCGAAAAAATTATTCAGTATGGGCATTTCAAAGGACAATATATCCATGACATTTTACCGAAATTTCATCCCCCCACTATTTTTGGTTCTCGAGATAATGGTTGATGAAGTCTCAATTTTATAAAAATCATAACTTCGTAACTACTGATCGGATTTAAACGATTAAAAAAAGAATCTTTTTTATTTTTTTTGCCCTTTTCGAAAAAAAATATGTCATCATCGGATAAAAGCTCATTAGACAGTTTTCGGGGTAAATTAACAAAAAAAAATTTTTTCCTCGTCACTGATGCCTTGTTCCATTTTGAAAAAATCCTGCGGAGTTGTGTATTGCCTCCCTCTATAAGAAAAAAAAATACTGAGTAGAATTCCGATTGGCCCTTTCGTGGAAAAAAAAAAAAATCGAAAAATTTCCCCGAAAACTGTCTAATGAACTTTTCTCCAATGACGGCATATTTTTTTTCAAAAAGGGCAAAAAAAATAAAAAAAAGATTCTTTTTTTAGTCGTTAAAATCCGATTAGCCGTTACGAAGTTATGATTTTCACAAAATTGAGAATTTATTAATCATTATCTCGAGAACCAACAATAGTGGGGGGACGAAATTTTGGTAAAATTTCATGGATATATTGTACTTTGAAATACCCATACTGAATAATTTTTTTGAGACCAAAAAAAAAAACGGGGTGGCTGAGTTGACGTGGCTGCGTTGACGTGTCGTATTCCACGTTAACTCATCAACCACCCCGTTTTTTTTTGTCTCGAAAAAATTATTCAGTATAGGCATTTCAAAGTACAATATATCCATGACATTTTACCAAAATTTCATCCCCCCACTATTGTTGGTTCTCGATATAATGATTAATAAATTCTCAATTTTGTAAAAATCATAACTTCGTAACGGCTGATCGGATTTTCACGATTAAAAAACGAATCTTTTTTATTTTTTTTGCCCTTTTCGAAAAAAAATATGTCGTCATTGGAGAAAAGTTCATTAGACAGTTTTCGGGGAAATTTTTCGATTTTTTTTTTTTTCCACGAAAGGGCCAATCGGAATTCTACTCAGTATTTTTTTTTTCTAATAGAAGGAGGCAATACACAACTCCGCAGAATTTTTTCAAAATGGAACAAGGCATCAGTGAAGAGGGAAAAATTGTTTTTTGTTAATTTACTCCGAAAAATGTCTAATGAGCTTTTATCCGATGATGACATATTTTTTTTCGAAAAGAGCAAAAAAAAAAAGATTCTTTTTTTAATCGTTTAAATCCGATCAGTAGTTACGAAGTTATGATTTTTACAAAATTGAGACTTCATTAATGATTATCTCGAGAACCAACAATAGTGGGGGGGATGAAATTTTGGTAAAATGTCATGGATATATTGTCCTTTGAAATGCCCATACTGAATAATTTTTTCGAGACAATAAAAAAAACGGGGTGGCTGAGTTGACGTGGAATGTCCCATATATTAAATATATATTTATAGACACAAGGGCATTAAACAAATGCAAATATTTTCCAAAATCGATTCTGATGATTAAAAAAAAAAACTCATTCGTTGATTATAACCCCATGAAGCTTCTATTCTATTCAGATTTAAGTTAGGCAAAGTTGAGTATTTTTCAGCGAAAAGTCAGGAATAAGTTAGAGATTTTTTCCCCTTTTTTTTGTGGCCTCCCCTGTCCATGTTCATTCAAAATCAGATATATAAACTTTCTATTTTTATCGCTCAAATGCTCAAGTTAAAAAAACAAATTCCAGCCGTTACAACTTTGCCCCATGGCACTTGATAACTTTGCCCTGCAAGCGAGGTAGATCAATCATTTTGCTCTTCGGTTTATAAACATAATGACGCATTAATTTCTCAAAAATATCGGGCTTGATGATCGTACGGCGATTTCCCAAAGATACAAACCAAAAAAAAAAAATGAAGTTTTGGGTCTCCAATTTGTTATTCTAACCAACGAGTCAATATATATTGTAACACGGTATGAGGACGATTCGGAGACGAATGTGGCAGCGGCTGGATAGCTCAGTTGGGAGAGCACTCGACCGGCAATCGAGAGGTCCCGGGTTCGAATCCCGGTTCAGTTCAAGCCGCATTTTTTTCCGAATCGTTCCTCTATCCCGGTTTTTTCCGGGTTATAATATATATATATATATATATATATATATATATATATATTTCAACATACCAAACTCGCGACCTCACCGACCCCGGATATAACGAGAAGTATTCTTCTTCCGAGTCTATCGACGACAAGTGGCGTTACGCATGAAGCAGCAAGCTGCACGACACCAACGATTATCGTCGATTGCGAAGTCGTAAGACCGCCACCGGGTTCTTTAGCCGCTTCGAATATCGACTGTGAATACGAGAGTACGACGTTTATACCGCTCATCTGTTGACCCGCCACGAGGACACAGGTGTACTGAAGTGCCTTGAAATTGGCCTTTACGTTGTAAAGATCCAGCCAAGTGGCGTTACTACGGTTAGCTTCCTCGACGGCTGCCTGTGATGCACAGTTCGAAGCGTCATAATCTCATTAATTATACATCGAATTATCCGATTGTCTCGAGACACATTCCGATGTTAAGATCGAAAAAAAAAGAAAAAAAAAAAAAACGAAAGCCTTCATTGCTCAAGCTGACGATCTTTCGAAAGTTGCGGTTTTAGCCGTTTTCAATGGCAAAACTGATTTTCCGGATCGTTTCCAGCAAAGCTGTGAGTAAAAAAAAAACAAACCCAAACCAATAAAAACGATCAAACGTACTTGCATCTTGTCGCATTCGGACTCCACGGAGCTTTTGCTCCTACCGCGTAGTCTTGCCAGTGCACTGATCGCCTCGTCGTGACGATTTTTCGAAAGCAGCCAATAAGGCGAGTCGGGCATCGTGAAGAAACTGGCGAAGAATAAAAATGGCAAAACCCCGCATGCTATCCACAATGCCGTGTAAGAGACGTAAGGACCGATGCAGTAGGACCACAGTAAACCGATAGTTATGAAGAGTTGAAGAAACGAGCCGAGCGTACCTCTGATCGATGTCTGACGCCGAAAGAAGAAATAAATTTAAAAAAAAAAAAACAAAGCAGAGGAAAAAATGAAGAATAAAAGTACGGGGATAAGATTGTCGAGGGGAGAATTCACTTTGTGAGAATACACGCGCGTGATAAGACAAGAGGATGACGAAGGGAGTGGAAAAAAAAAATGAAGATTCGAAAGGGAAAAATTCTGTTCTCAGTATTTTTTATCCGTTGATACGATCGAAGAACTCGTGAAATCACGATGGCCTTGATGTTGCGTGGTTTCGATAAAAGTGCATTGAAAAATATTACAAAAGTTTCCGATAATTGATTTTCCAATAATACGAGACTATATCGGATTATTGGAAAAACCGGATTATCGGTTCCTCGCTGTTTCTCTGATATTCCGGAGAAGCAGCCGAGTGCTTCACTGGAATACCCCAGAGTCAATCTTTCGAGTGGAATTTTCCAAATTTCAAATCTTTGACTCATAATTGTACTCGCGTTATCGCGTCGTTTTGCGTGAATTTAGGGGAAAAAATAACAATCGCCCTGAAACACGCAGATCCATGAGGCATTCTGGCAGAGCACATTTTTTTTTTCGATTCAACTGAAACGTTGACTAATTTCATCGTCATCAGTTCAGTGACAATTGGTACAGGACGCACATCCTGTACCAATTATATAATTGGGACTTATTAGTATAGCAGAGGTTCCCCATATGCATGGTAAAAAGTATACATATTTTTTTTTGCACAAAAAATAAAACGTAATTATCTCACCTCGGCAATTTCACCAACGTACATGGGAATAATGGTGAATGTTATAGCGAGAGCGAAACCGGAGACGAAACGAGCCACGTATATCTGAGCTATCTCGGTGGAGGTTGCAATGAGGGCCCAACCGATCGTGAACGGTACGACACTTCCGAGTAACGTGAATTTTCGTCCCCATCTGAATTAACGGGAGTTTTACAAATATTTTTGTCAATTTGCATAGGAAAAAAATAATTTAGCTGATAGTCCACAATTGATAACGTATACTAGTTATAGCTGTGGATTAATCAGCTGCGACTAGCTGTTAAGTTAGTCGGCAATTAACTTGGTTAATTAATCAGTAACTAACTCATAACTTGGGTACTTGGGTAGCAACTACGTAATGACTTGGCAACTAATTGATCAATGGATAACTAACTATTAACTTAGTAGCTAACCAACTAGCAACTGACCAGACAGTTTATCATTAACTAGCTACTATAGTATAACTATAGTACGACTTTTTGTAGGTGTGTTAATATTAACATAGGATTTTTTTTCTACTTTTCTCTCCTCCCAAAGGTTTAAAATTAAAACTATACTGATCATCGATTACGTCTAATCATTAATGAATCCTTTGTCATTGAATCATTGAATATATTAAAAATTTAACGGGAGTTTTACAAATATTTTGTCAATTTGCATAGGAACAAAGATAATTTAGCTAGTCCACAATTGATACCCGGTAAATCTGAACCACCCTTTGGGACTCATTGATTAACTCCTGTAGCGCGACAATTTTACTAACGTATACTGGTTAGCTACGAATTGGTTAGCTGCGACTAGCTGCTTAGTTATTCGGCAATTAACTTGGTTAATTAATCAGTAACTATAACTCATGACTTAATTACTTGGGTAGCAGCTACGTAATGACTTGGCAATTGATTGATCAATGGCTAACTAACTATTAACTTAGTTAGTAGCTAAACAACTAGCAACTAACCAGACAGTTTATCATTAACTAGCTACTATAGTAAACTACAATTATAGTATACTGTACCACGACTTTTTGTAGGTGTGTTAATATTAACACAGAATTTTTTTTTACTTTTCTCTCCTCCCAAAGGTTTAAAATTAAAACTATACTGATCATCGATTACGTCTAATCATTAATGAATCCTTTGTCATTGAATCATTGAATATATTAAAAATTTAACGGGAGTTTTACAAATATTTTGTCAATTTGCATAGGAACAAAGATAATTTAGCTAGTCCACAATTGATACCCGGTAAATCTGAACCACCCTTTGGGACTCATTGATTAACTCCTGTAGCGCGACAATTTTACTAACGTATACTGGTTAGCTACGAATTGGTTAGCTGCGACTAGCTGCTTAGTTATTCGGCAATTAACTTGGTTAATTAATCAGTAACTATAACTCATGACTTAATTACTTGGGTAGCAGCTACGTAATGACTTGGCAATTGATTGATCAATGGCTAACTAACTATTAACTTAGTTAGTAGCTAAACAACTAGCAACTAACCAGACAGTTTATCATTAACTAGCTACTATAGTAAACTACAATTATAGTATACTGTACCACGACTTTTTGTAGGTGTGTTAATATTAACACAGAATTTTTTTTTACTTTGCTCTCCCCCCAAAGGTTTAAAATTAAAACTATACTGATCATCGATTACGTCTAATTATTAATGAATCCTTTTTCATTGAATCATTGAATATATTAAAAATTTAACGGGAGTTTTACAAATATTTTGTCAATTTGCATAGGAACAAAAATAATTTAGCTAGTCCACAATTGATACCCGGTAAATCTGAACCACCCTTTGGGATTCATTGATTAACTCCTGTAGCGCGACAATTTTACTAACGTATACTAGTTAGCTACGAATTGGTTAGCTGCGACTAGCTGCTTAGTTATTCGGCAATTAACTTGGTTAATTAATCAGTAACTATAACTCATGACTTAATTACTTGGGTAGCAGCTACGTAATGACTCGGCAATTGATTGATCAATGGCTAACTAACTATTAACTTAGTTAGTAGCTAAACAACTAGCAACTAACCAGACAGTTTATCATTAACTAGCTACTATAGTATAGTAATAAACTACAGTTATAGTATAACTATAGTAAGACTTTTTGTAGGTGTGTTAATATTAATACAGGATTTTTTTTTACTTTTCTCTCCCCCCAAAGGTTTAAAATTAAAACTATACTGATCATCGATTACGTCTAATTATTAATTAATCCTTTGTCATTGAATCATAGAATATATTAAAAAATTTCCAGCTGCACTCTCAATTCATTAATTATATTATAACTTTGTGTCTTGGTGCTTGAAAGTTTCATGAATAAAATTATCGACAAAAACGCACGATGAACAATCGTAATAATTATGTAAAAAAAAAAAATATATATATAGTTTTAATTGACGACCTTTCGCCGGCGTATCCACCGAAAAAACTGCCGAATACAGCGCCTAGTGGTACGAGAGAACCGATCCATGAACCTTCGCTTTTGTTGATCGATCTTCCCAGCGGATTGTCTGCGGTCGGTGGATTTATTTCTAAATTTGGCAATATTGGGCTACTCCAGCCCATCATAGCTCCTCCAGCAAGAACGCATAGATTGCCTTGGAGGCGTCAGAGAAAAAAAAAAAAAAATTAAAAACGAAAAAAGAATAAGAATATGAGAATTAATCGTTGGAGTGTCTTTTTCATAGTTATATCGATCGTTCCAACTCATTATTGCACATGTATCCGCCCTACTATTGTTTTTTTTCTAAATTTTATTTACACTCTACCGTCAACGGATCATCGAATAAGAATTTCAGACATTTCATCTCGTTTATCGACGTGACCGTGACGTGACCAAGAGCATACGTGTATATGCACACCATTGCTTGTGCACCGAACAGTGTGATGATAATGACTTTTTGCGTCGAAGCAAAGCCTCTCGGTTTTCAGCTATCACGGGATTCATATCCGTATAAATATATATATATATATATATATATATTGCAATTGCAACAACGTCAATGCGTAAAATATGTTCAATCATCGGGATTTGTGCGGTAATATGGATTTCTGTATCCGTAACATTTTTTTTTTTTTAATTTCACTCTTTCCAGGGTTATTATCGCAGTATGGAGTCCGATAATTATGTATGGCATTACAGTACAAATTTCTATTCTAGAAGAAATATTTATGTGCCGTTTTGTATTTAACGATCTGAAATTATAAAATTTCATCCCAGGCCTTTTTTTTCTTTATTGTTTTTCAAGTTTATTTATTTATTTATTTACTTCAGAATATATCGGTGTGAAAATTAAAGTAATTGGGAAACTTGTTCGAAAAAAAAACATTTTTCTCAATTACGTTACTTCTTACACGTTTTTTTATTTTATATTTTCGAAACAAAATTAATTATTCGTAGACTCGACATCGTACAGTTTGAACAACTCTTGAAATTTGGAATAGTTTTTTTGTTTCTCAATTGAAACGAGGTAGAAATTTAATAGACGTTTTTTTTTAATTTCACAATTTAATCAAATCGGAGTAAGTGTGATAAAGGGCACACACAGAAATTTGGGACGGAGTCGTTGCTTTTACTTGCAATGTTTTCGTAAGCTTGGCACTTTAGTGCGGTGTTTTGGTGAGCTTTGATAAATAAATTGGCATTGCAAACTCGGAAACTGATAAATTCATCCCGGAGACAAAAATCTCTGTGCGGAAGCAAAAAAAAAAAAAAATTGCAAAACAAAGGCTACGAGGAAACAGAAATACGGTCAAGATCTAAACGAGAATAAAACGCAAACTTGCCCAACGTCTGACCCTGACCCTCTCCGATCTGTTTCATTATTTTTCAACTTGACTTTATCAACGAAAAAAATAAGCTCTCATTTTTTTTTTTAATGTTAAAACGTCTTGAGACTCATAAAAACGCTCGGTTTCATTTGGTTTTTTTTTCCAAACAATTTCCATAAATTCTTTTTCCCGAAACAAAAACTTTATTTTTTTTTCTATTAAACAAAACATCGTTCTATACTTTACATTTAATTTAATTTAGCTTAAAAGATTTAATTTTAAAAATCGAAAAAATTAGGAGGGGAAGAAATACTTTCTGGGCTATGACTCGGAATGTTTATTTTGGGGGATAGAATTTGGGTAAATTGAAAGAGGAAAAAGAAAAATAAGCTATTTGTTCCGTGAACCTGAGAGGATACTTATAAATTAGAAGAAAAGGACGACATTTTTTTTTTCGTTGATAAAATGATATAATAAATAATGAGGCAAATTTTGGAAAGGATCTATATATTGTATGTGTATTACTCATATTATAATATTAATAATAATAATCATAGAATTACAATTCTCATTCAGATGTGATAATGAATATAAGATTTTTCAAAATTTATTTGAATTAAAACTCTTTCTTAATTCGCTCCCACAATCTAATACTCCATTAAAATTAAAATATAATTTGATAAAAATTATAATTCTATAAAATTTCTATTTTAATTGAAATTCAAAAATTCTTTAAAATTTATTTCAATTAAAACTCTTTCTTAAATCTCTCCCACAATCTAATACTCCGTTAAAATTCAAATATAATTTGATAAAAATTAAAATTCTATAAAATTTCTATTTTAATTAAAATTCAAAAATTTATTTGAATTAAAACTCTTTCTTAAATCTCCGCCACAATCTAATACTCCGTTAAAATTCAAGTATAATTTGGGTTCTTTTGTGATAATTTGGGCTCATTCCCAAATAATTTCATTATCAACCGATCAAATTTTGGACAGCGCCGATGCATTTCCGTCCATTTTGTCACAAGTTCACACATGCTCTCCGAGTGTATCTGCATGATCACAAACGGACGTTTTTCATTATCAAACATCCGGCGAAACTCTCGGTCGACACGCGTAACTCAACAAATTGCCCACTTATCGCGCACACGACGTTTCACTATCTCGATGAAGATTTCAATCGTTCGGATATGCAATTTTTTAAATTATTTTTTATTTTTTCAATTCTCCAATTGCACAAATCCTGGAAGCGCGGTTGTCAAGCTTTTCCGCCAAAATGTGCAGCTGATGATATGCACAAATCGTGCATACATATAAATATATTATTTTTCTATGAAAAACAAACATCTAAATAATTTAAGATACTCTTATTGACCCAATGAGAGATTCGTTGTCCCATACAAAACACGTTTTCCAATGAAACCCGAAGATTTTAGCGTAATGTTTCAATTTTCTCGTGGCTATAAGCAGAGCCTCCCCATAAATAAAGTTTATAAGTGAATTAAAAATTAAAGAAAAAATTAATTTCTTCGTTATTCGCGATGATTTACATTCCCGGATCCAACAAACTTACCGGCCATAGCGGCAAAATATTGAAGAAATTTCGAGCCCTCGTCCTTCGTCATCCTGCGACCGGATGTTTTTCCTTCTGCTTTGTTCTTTTTAATTAAGAGGTCCTGATGCGTTGAAAACTCGAAAAAAAAACCTTTCGGAATGATTATACTCGACGATCGATGTATCCTTTTCTTTTTTGTTTTTAATTTCTCGAGACCCCACTTCGTGTGTTTACTGCGCGTAGTTCACGAAATTTCGAAACTTTTTCCCGATGAATTTTCACGTTGTGATTTTCCCGATATGCGCAAAATCTTATAGGATATTGAATATCCCGATGTCTCAGGGTGTCACCACTTCCGTAAAGTCTCATGTGTTGCAACGTACTCTCAGCGTTTCGGCATTCGAACTTCCCCGATCCCAGGGCTTGATAGTTTTTATACATACGCCCCTCTTTCGTATCAACCACAATGTCTATATACATAGAAGCTGAGTTTTCCGTGATAAAGGAGTGGGTGGCAATTAGATTATAGGTGGGGATCATCCGTACTCGTTGCGGGAAACGCTCACGAGTACAATTGTGTTCGATATACAGATATATACATTTGTGTTGTTCTCGTAGCTGTGTGTATGCGTGAATTCTTGCATTTTTTTTTTTTTTTTGTCTTTTCCAACTCGAACGTCAAGATGAGTCTCTTGATACGCGAGTTTATGATTTATGTCGCGCAATAGCTCCTGAAACGGATGATGTTCTTATCAGAAGCTTCCCTAGATCAAATCGTATATATACCTGAAGAAATTCACAGATATATTCCTTTGCGCAATACAAACACTTGTGTGTTCTTTTGCATCAAGAAATCTCAGATGCCATCGTCATTATATCCCTTTTTATATTTGTAATCTTCTATACTCGAACAACCAATCACGTTTATCCGTAATAATTGTATATACGTGGAAATTTTTCGCACTATATCGGCAATCAAAAGTGCAGTATATATTTTCACGTGTCGCGCGACGTTATCGCTAATGGCAACTTCGCACCGCGTATAAGGGCGGGATGATCGATGCTCGAACGAATTTCTTTATTAAACTTTCTTGCCAATTGTCATATTTTTGTTTACCCTTTTTTTTTCCATATTTTGACCCGTCTCCTGAGACACTAGCAGGTATATTTGGGTAAATAAATAGCGGTATAGTTGTAAAATATAACATCAACCGAATGTTGAATATAAAATAATAAAAGAAAAACCCTTTGAGCAATGTGTTTCACAGTTTTGGCAACCCAAAAAAAAAAGACTCGAAAGATGCGTGATTGAAAATTGTCATTCCTTTCACAGACTTTATCCGGAGTTGCTTTATCGCAAGTCACAATAGCTGGGAATCAGTGTGGCTTCGGAATAGATATAGCGATTATCCAATAATTCTTTGTGAGGATTTTTGAAGAAAAAAAAAAATTAGCAAATCGTCGATAGACGCGTTATAATAGTGACGGCGAGAGTTCGTAAAAACATTGGATCATTTGAAGATCTTACGTATAATTCATTCGAAGATATCTCGCTAATTCGGCTTCTAAGATCATTCGAAAATCTCCCTACAGTGAATTCTCTCTGACTCAACGCCCTCGGGACTGAACTTCCGTGGTACAGAGGGACCGTGCACACTAGGGTGACTGAACCAGTGAATGAACACCTACCAGTGAATGAACAGGCTTAGTATTTTAATTAAACGGCAGAGATATGATTCTATTATTATGAAGAATTTTGTATTCATAATGAAGTGAAAATTCTGAGAAAACATCTAGCAGTGATATTATTTGACGCTGTGAAAGATTTGCGATGCTATGGATTTTTTTTCGTACTTGGGGCGCATATTCATAAGAGACAGCCATGTTGTTATAACCATCTGACTGTGCATCGAATACCAGAATATTCCATATCACCTCGATAAATCTTTTTAAAAGATATGCAATAATTTTTTCAACGTTATACATTGCTAAGCTTCAATTATATTAATGAATTTTTGGTCAAAAACCCAATATTGTTTGCGATATATGGCCGTTTATTCACTGGTCCAGCTTTTAAACCTATTTCCAGTGATTGAACGAGCGTTGAAAAGGCTTTTCATAACCTCAAAACGCACGAGTATGCGTACGCATCTCTGGTTCCATTGTACGTTCATTCACTGGAAAGATAAGAGTTCATTCATTGGAATTTTTGTTCATTCACTGGGAAATTGGTAGTTTCGTTCATTATAATTTTTTTTTACAAAATCCTTGCGAACAGGGCACTTCGAATATTTTTTTTTATATTCTGTGAACATTGTTCTATAAGATCTAATTAGCTCATAAAGAAATTCGTAATAAGTAAAATTATACGGCTTTATCGAAATAGAAAAAAGGCTTATGCGTTCATTCACTGGTTCAGTCACCCTAATACACCGTCACGAAAGTGAGACTATGTATACTCGTGTACATGCATACCAGTTGCGACATCTGCAGTCAAGAACGAACACTTTTGTTGGGGGAAAATATATGCATGTATACACATTCTCACTTTGGTGAGAGTGTATTTGTGTGCACGGTCCCTACCAGAGAGAGTGGCCTGCTAGAGAGCGTCCCCCACTATGAGCTACCGCACGGTAATTTTTGAAGTGCATGGGCGCCTCGATGAACAGAGAAAAGTGAGGATAAACGCTTCCCCACCTGGGCTTCTCTGCCAGAGAGAATTTAGGGGAAATTGCCTCTTACGGAGAGCGTTGAGTTAGAGAAAATTCACTGTAACTCGGCTATAATGCAGTTGAGTAATCGACGAGAGCAGTTATCCTTTATTGACAAATAAATCCGTATACGAGTGCGATGTTGTATATGAGAATTCCCATCATAGCGATCGATCCACAGAGAGATATGAGTCTGATAAGACGCACACACTCGACAACTGATTAATAATTTTCTTTTTTTTTTTTTTTTTCCATTCGTTCGATAAAGTGATCATTGACCTTGTCCGGCAACTTATCCGAGAAGGTGGAGGTTGTTTGGAAGAAAAAAAAACTATCGCGACATGCTCCTTTTTTTTCTTCTTCTTTTTACGATTAGAATAGAATTTTGAATATTTAAAGAGAGAGAGTCAATGAGCCAGACGAATTATTGGACAACGAAAAATCTTTTGTCTACTCACCCTAGATAAAGTTTACCTCGAAGTTTGGTCATTCGTACATGTCAATGCTTAAGAATAATCAATGAATCCACATACCGATCATCAGTTCAATTCACTTCGAGGAACGTAAAAATGACATCACATATATATCTCAATGAATCGATATTTCGATTAAACTTTATGATTTCCGATAAGATTTTCTTTGACACGGAGAGTATATATATACGGACATTTGTGCTCCGTCAGAGTTATCAGAACAATATGATAAAATCAGTTCGAATGGTGTAATACAATATGCTTTAGGTTTATTTTCATTGCAATGCAAGTTGCAATTGCATGAGCACGTAATTGGTGCGAGTTTCGGTGACCGCAGAGATTGATGATCACTTGGCATTTCTCAGGGTCTGACCAGTATATTGACATTTTGAGTATCTATGCTTTGAGGTTTGCGTCGATAAATTGCCACGATAGCTGCGTCATTAACCAAATGGTACTAGCGGTGTTTGGGTATCCGATATAGAAAAAATTCATTATCCTCGTCCAAAATAAAAAAGAAAAATCCTTTTTTTTATTTCAAAGTTGATAGAAAAAAGCTGGGATTGAACGTGATCCGGTTTAAAAATATCAAAAATTGACGAAATGGCATTATTTGGAAAATTGAGTTTGAATTTTTCACGAAAAATTTTCATTATTTGCAATTAAAGAAGCACTTTGTTTTTAACATGTTGACGATTTTTTTTATTCAATCCCCGAGGAAAAATGTTGTTAAAATGCGTTTAAAGCTTTGACAAGTACAAAATTCTATGAAATGACTTGCTGGCTAGTCAATGATTCCTACGTCATGCAATAGTTCTTCCTCTTCCTCGAAATGCTCGTTCTCAGCACCAGTTGAGGGTCTCTTCCGGCTTTTCAAAATTCTTTCTGCTGCGGTGGTTCTGTCGAGCAATTGGGACTATAAATGAAATTTTTTTTATTTCAAAATCTGGTAGTTTAGGAAAAAATATTTAGTACGTATTTTTTATTTTTTTATTTGAATCGAAATTGCCGTTAATATAACAAATTGAAAAATATAACATTATGACGTCACACATGTTACGCTATATCTCTATATATCAAAATCCGTGAAATTAAATTGCCTATAACAGTGGATCTGTCATTTTTAACGAAAAATAAAAAATACGTCCTCATTATTTTTACTTACCCTACATTATGCGCCCCAATGATTGAAAAAAAAAAATTTATTCATACTCCTAATTCTCTTATTATCGATCTCTTACGCGTTTTTAATATAACTCATGAACGCCTTCGAATTTCAGCATGAAATTTTTACAGTACATTCTAAAGATGTTGCACTAACGTTTTATGATAAATAAGAAAAATCGATTTTTTGAAAATTCTACACGTATGCCACTCTTAACCCTTTCAGTCACGCAATTCGATTTTGGAAACATTGGAAAAATTATATTTACTCTTCCATGTCAAAAAAATTGAATTGTGAGACTGAAAATAAAATGATGCCACTATAGTGGCGTCTGTGACTGAAAGGGTTAAGGCATATGTAGTAAGTACAGCGTAGAAGTGCAACGTAAAAGACGCTTCGATTGCCAAGATTCATGCCTAATTTATCCTCCAAGGGTTTCAGATATTGTGGCGATCAGAATAATCTATAAAGATCCCAAAAACGAATCTGAGACCCAATGGGCATTCTGAGATCCCAGAATGGACAATTTGATATGGACATTTGTGGGAGCCTTGTAAGAAAGTATTTTCTGAAAAACACCCCAAAATAATGAAACAAGTTTTATAACTGAAATTATTAATATTATTATTATTTTTTTTTGCTTGGCGATTGCTCGATAGCTGGCATATCCGGTGTACGCGATACGAGAGAAGTTTGTAAAGTGGGAAATCGTTTTGTTCCCGGACTATTCTCTGACTGTATATTGGTCAGATTTTACCCGCAGTTTCCCTGTGCCCTCGTACAAATGCGATACGGTGCATTTATATTTTTTTAGGAAAGAGTGATTGCTGAAAACTCTCTGGGAAATTTTAAGGAGTTGAATGAAAAATTTAAATGCAAAGCAAAGGTAAAACAATAAAAAATCAAAAAATGTAAATACATAAATATAAATCATGTGACTCACGTGCTATTGATTAATCATCTAACATTTATCAAATACAAAATACATAATATTAAATATTGTCGAGATACTTTACAATTAACGCATTTACAATACAATTTTTATAAATTGCAGAAGTAAAATTTGATAAGGAGATACATTTTTCACATTATGTACACATTACAATACTCGCTGTGAATATACTTATATATTATTTTTTTCATCCCCTTTCTCATTCTCGTATCAAGCAGTCGCAATTGAAAAGATTCCAATTGCATTTCAGTCCGGAATGTTTTCAACTCTTTTCAACTTCTCATCTTCTCGTCATCGTATGACTATGAAAAAATCATTTAATATCTCATCGATCATTGCCACACACGTTGATATATATACATACGCGAGTGAAAAAAACATTTCGACCCATGTGCCATTTTTTTTTCTTAAAAAAAATGAAGTTTGCGATACGAATCTTTTGTATTATTAAACGTTTCTCGATCTTGGACTTGCACCGCTCAATTCGTGCTGTATCTCCTGTAGTGTCTTGCCCTTTGTCTCTGGTACAGCCAGCAACGAGAATATCGTTGCTATTCCCATTATAACGGCGAATATCCAAAATGTCGTTGCCGCACCGAGACCCTCTTTCATCGATGGGAATGTCTTGGTTACGAGAAATACGAGAAACCAATTGAGCATTACAGCGAGACTCGATGCAATGGCTTTCGTCTCGACGGTAAATAATTCGCCCATCAACATCCACGGTATCGGTCCCAGGCTGATAAAAGAAATATTAAAAAAAAAACAAAAGCATGCAAATTAGAAATTTGCACATTGGCTTCCTCATTATTTTTATCTCATTCATAAAAATCTCCCGATGAGCAAGTAGGTTTTCCAAATTTGGCTTCCTCATTGACAGTATGTCAATGAAAGAAAGAAAATTTTGAAAATTTTTAAAAATGAAGTTAATCGCGCTTCAGCTTTTGTAAATTCGAAGCTATCGAGCCGAAATTTTTTACACAAATAGTCCATGGGGGACAATGACCATTAGTATTGAATTTGGCGAGAATTTCTTAAGGGGTTAGAATTTTATGGAATATTGACATATTTCAAAAATGAAGATGAGACGTTTTTGAAAATTTGAAGTTATCGAGCGGAATTTTTCTATACGAACAGTCTAGGGATCGATCGGTATTGAGTTTGGCGAAAATTATCCTTAAGGGGTTTTATAAAATTTTGAAAATTAAAAAAATTTCTACAATCTAAATCGCTCAATAGATTCTTGCAAAATTCTCATTTTATATCATCGATAAAGAAACTCTAAACTTTAAAGTAGAGGTGTGCGAATAGTAATCGAATCGAATAATTCGATTTTCGAGTAATTCGAATTTTTTCGAGTAATTCGAAATTTTCAAATAATTTGAATTTTTCGAATAATTCAAATCATTTTAATTTTTCGAGTAATTCGAAATTTTCAAATAATTTGAATTTTTCGAATCATTTGAATTTTCGTTAAATAATTTGAATTTTTCGAATAATTCTAATAGTTTGAATTTTTCGACTAATTTGAATTTTTCAAATAATTCGAATTTTTGTAGAATCATTCGAATAATTTTAATTTTTCGAATCATTTGAATAATTTTAATTTTTCGAATAATTCGAATCATTTGAATAATTTTAATTTTTCGAATAATTCGAATCATTCGAATAATTTTAATTTTTTTCGAATAATTCGAATCATTTGAATTTTTCGAATCCTTTGAATTTTCGAATAATTTTAATTTTTATTAAATAATTTGAATTTTTCGAATAATTCTAATAGTTTGAATTTTTCGACTCATTTGAATTTTTCAAATAATTCGAATTTTTGTAGAATCATTCGAATAATTTTATTTTTCGAATAATTCGAATCATTTGAATAATTTTATTTTTTCGAATAATTCGAATCATTTGAATACTTTTTCGAATAATTCGAATCATTTTAATTTTTCGAATAATTCGAATCATTTTAATTTTTCGAATGATTCGAATAATATGAATTTTTCGAATGGTTTCGATTTTTTCGTTGGTTTCGATAGTCCGAATCGCTCGTGTATTTCGTCAATTCATTAAAATTGACCTTGAGGATATCGTTAGTAATTTTTAGTTTTATTTTTTTCTTAAATTTCGGTAAAAATTTCCCCATTCCCGAACTTACCCCACGGAGAAGGCGATCATAAATATGACGAGCGAGGAAAGCGGTAGCCAACCGAGATTACTGACATCGCTACCGCTTGACTGTATCTTGAAATAAATACCGAGCGCTATCAGGCTCGCTGACATCGTAAACGATGAGAATACGAGAAGCGGCTTTCTTCCAGCTCTGTCGACTATCAGAGCTGCCACACCGGCCATTATCGCCTAATTTCATAATTATCATCGAAGATAACGTGAAACAAAAAGGCAAAATTTAAAAATCTTGTTTACCATACGATTGGCAATCGTTGAATCATTGAAAATCATTCGTAGATTTGAAAAAAAAAAAAAATTCTAAAAATAAAAATGTTTAACAAGACACCGACTAACCTGAACAAGAGCGACAATGATCGCAGCGAGATCGGGATCCAGATCGCTACCGGCAGCCTCGAATATCGTCACCGTATAAAATATAACCGCGTTAACACCCGACAATTGTTGAAAAGCCATCATACCGAACGAGGCGAGCACGGCCCTTCTGTTTCCCGGTGTTTTTATCAAATCGAAAATCGTGCTCCTTCTCGATTCATTGCTCTCCGTCTCGGCCTGCATGCTCGACAATTCCACATTGATATCGTAAACGTCACCGCGAAATATCCCAAGAGCATCCGACGCCTCGGATTTTCTTCCTTGACCCTTTTTTTTCGATTGCAAGAAAAAAAAAGAAAAAAAAATAGAAACAGAAAACTTTATTGATGGGAGAAAAATAAATTAGAGAAGAAAAAGAGTTTTGTTGACTCAGGGGGGGCACATAACGTCTCCAAGGCTTTCATTTCAGAGGTCTATTACGACAATAGTGGTGTGGTTGAGGTGAAAATGATACTTTCAGTAGAAAGCTTTGATCATTGCCTACAAAATGTCTCATGGACGTTTTTCAAACAAAACATAGTATAACTGTGAAAGGGAAGTTAGTAAAGTTAAAGAAGTAAAGTTAAAGGAAGTTAGGAAGTTAGTTACTGAGAAAGGCTTGCGCGCAGGATTTCTCAATACAGACTCGTCCCATCGAGCTGCAATTTGAACTACATGTTGAAAGAGCATTAACCAGTTTTTAATTTCACTGAGAATCGATCAATTGGCAAAGGATCAAATATTTGTTTCTTGATATATTGATTTTTATCGGTGTACTGTATCTTAAAAATCAATCGATGGATCAAGTTTCTGGTTCGTAATTTCGAAGTGGATGACTTCAGAAATTTGTGTGCAAAATTTGATCCAGATCGGTCCAACGGTTCTGGAGATATCCTGCGCGCAAGCTTTTCGCAGTGATTCACCAACTTACCTACTAAAGCCCTATACTATGTTTATTTTTAAAAAACCCGTCAATGAGACATTTTGTAGGCAATGATCCAAGCTTTCTACCGAAAGTATCATTTCCATCCCAACCTTACCACTATTGTTGCAATAGACCTTTAAAATAAAGGCCTTATAGAAAGAGATGTATATGCTCCCTTAAAAGATTTCATAGCATTTTATTTTCTAAAATATTCGATCACATGACTAGTCTCTGCCACGACAGAGGACTTTGGGGGTAAAAAAAAAAACAATGTTTAATAATATTTTTGCTGCACAAAAATTTTGAAATTAATCCCCGACGACTTACGACTAGCCAAGTTGGAGATTCGGGCATGAGAAAGAACGTCGCGACGAACAGAACTTCGACGATTCCGCAAACTATAGCGAAAGCGCTGTATGGCAGTAAAGCGCCCGTTACGAATGCCAGAACGATTCCGAGAGCGAGAAAAAGTTGAAACATCGCCCCGAGTGTGCCCCGTGCCGATGGCTCGGCAATTTCACCGATGTAAGTCGGCACGAGTACGCACGAGGCGCCAACGGCCGTGCCAACGACGAAACGGGCCAGGCACAAGAGCCAAACGGCACGTGCCACGAGTATCATCAGCCATGACAATATAAACGGTCCAGCGAGAATCAGTAGAGCTTTTTTACGTCCAATTTTTTCGGCAATTTTGCCCGACGGTAGAGCACCGACAATCGCACCGATTGCCAAGAGCGAGCTCACCCACGAGCCTTCCTCCTCGGTAATCGGAAGCCACGAGTCTTTCGTACTCAGCTTCGGCAATACCGGCGATGTCCATGCTAGTGCCGTGCCAACCCCAATTGCTAGAATACTCGCTGTGTGAAAAATAAAAAAAAAAAAAAAAATTGGAGAAAATTATTTTAGTATTGAGGAGTACTCGAGAAAAAAAAAATTGTCAACTCAGTTGGATGCGAGACGAAAGGAACGAATGATTGGAGAAAGGGATAAAGGAGTGAAGAACTGCCAGAGCAACAATTGCAGGAAGGAAGTAACGAGAAAAGAGTACGATTGGAAAAAGTGACGACAATAAATTTATGACTTTAGCAAAAATTATTTCGATTATTATATTAATAATGTTATATAAATGATAATAATATTATTATCATTATTATATTATTCCATTTTATATTATTTTTTGTTTACATATCGAGCGATACCAAAGTCCAATGAAACAATCCGCTTATTTAATCATATACAAAGATTGTAGAATTTTTTTTTACGATAAAAAAAAGTATCGATGATAAATTTATGGAGGTTAGCAACAATTATTTTGATTATGCCAACAATAATTCATATTATATTATATGAATTATTATTGTATTATTGTTATTGGTGAATTATTAACTTATTTAATATCGTTTCCTGTTTGGATGTTCGAAGGATATAAAAGGTCAATGAACCTATCACCTTATTTAACCATATAAACATTGTAGACATTTTTCTCAGTGAAGCAACCAGTAAGAATTCACTGGAAAAAGCCTGGGGGTGAATTTTAAATGTGAAATAGAAACAGAGAGGACTGTAATGACCTACGAGGCAAAACGGCTGGTGAGTGATTTAAAAATAAATAAAACTGCATACTGTAAAAAAAATGTAATCATAATTTGATATGTAAAAAAGCGTCAGGGAATTTGAAAAATAAATATTCGGAATTTAAATTGATATGTAAATCTAATTGAAAAATTTGATAATTTTGTCGTGAATCCAATATTTTTGTTGAAATTACCGTAGATGACATTGTTAATGAATATTTTTATGCGCGAAAATGCTATTCGCAACCTTTTATAAAATTTCAAGGTGTCAGAGACTCGAAAGAACCGATGATGACATTTTTAAAGTGTAACAATGGCTCACATATTTATTTACAATTAAAACAAAAAACAAAAAAAAAAAAACAAAAATTATTAATTACCCGAACACGAGGCGAGATATTGCCATAATTTTCTGCCCTCTTGTCTCACCGTCGTCGTCCCAGTACCCTCGATCATCCCCGTGGACTCCATTTCCCAATGGGATTTGTAATTTTTATATCAACGAATGTCAATTCGAAAATACTACACGAACTGTGCTCGTTATGCGACAGACGAATCCAAAGACAAAAACGAAAAAATTATATGCACAATTTTTTTTTTTTCGAACAGACTTGCCTCGTAGTCGAGAGGCAAAAAGTGATTTTTTAAATAAAAAAAATTGCACTTTTAGAAGAAAAATCACGTGGTGTGTCTTGCGGAATAAAATCGCGAAGAGATCGAGTCGAAATCACGAGCGAGTATCATTCTCAAATTTTATTATTCGATTGTTGTTGTTTTTTTTTTCTTAATTTCGCACTCTCGAAGAAATCGATCGACGTCGAATGAACGTCCGGATAAAGGGCCATCCGTATATCACTGTGGCTCTTAACGAGTGCGCACTTATCTCAACTAACATTTATCACTAATCGTCGCGACTTATCGCGCTGCGCTACGAGACATGAAAAAAAAAAAAAAAAAAATTAATTAAAAGAAAAATCGACTCGGAATCGAATCGGCGCTTCGCGCATACCGCGATAAAGTTTCAAGCCACCTCCAATCGGTTGCATCCCACCTGTTTCTCCAACTATTTCCGTTTCTCTCTCACTCTTCTTATCATCCCAATCGAGAACTTGCCAGTTGCATTGACTAATCTCTTCGTTGACTCGAGCTTCGAGCTCCGATTTGTCAAATTCGTTTTTTATTTTTATTTTTTATTCTCATGTTTGACTGTTTGTTCACCTAATGCATCCCAGTTCACTGTCGATTGTCAATCCATTTTCTTAGATACGCTTAACAGTTTTCACTTCGACTCAACCCTGACCCAAAATTTGCTGGAAAAAAAAAAAAATCTCCCGTCCATCCGTTCACAATTTTCTCAATATTTACCAACGATTCGCTTCGTTGAAATTTTCTTTGTCGTCTATAAATTCTTTGAGGAAATAAATTATCGGGGTAGGTGCGTCAAAAATGCATTCAAAAATTTTATACTCCATGCTCAATTTTCATTTAGTTTTATTTTATTTTTGAATAATGATAATCCAAAAAGTTGACAAATTGATTTGAAAGAAGAAAAAAAATTCTTCGCCATATCTTTGGCAACGTACCTTTTTTTTTCGTGATCTACAAAATGAATTTATTGATTTTTTTTTCATGATTTTTGCCTCTTTTTGGAATTTTTTGTATCGCAGCTCATAGAAATTGACAAATAATTGTAACTTTGAACATTCTTTTGTATACAGAAAACTCAAAGAATTATTTTCATGTCAGAAGAATGAAGCTTTATAGCTGATTTGTTAGATAATTTGTGTTTTTTTGTTTTTTTTATTAATTTATGAATAACTTTTGACATTGTTATGTTTCAAAGTCTTCCGCATTCAGCTTTTCCGGATGATTCATTTTTTTTCCAGATTTTTATGCAAATTTTTCGTTTGAATGCGAAGCGAAAAGATTGTTCCATACAGTCTAGGCTAAAAAATGCGATTTTAAAAAATCAAACTATCAGCTGAAAAGATCTGTAACGTTATTTATATTCCTCGTCGAAATAGATTATTCGGTGGTCCAAAGTCGAAACGTTCATGCTTGCCAAAAAATTCTAAAGTAACATCGACACAATTAGTTTCAGATTATCCACAGTATACCTGATAATTTTGACATTCATCAAACTGAAAAGTATTTTGGTGTCCTCGAAAAAAAAAAAAGCATATTTTTTCGATCGAACATACTTCATAGTTGTAAGAATCGAAAAATTAACTTGAAAAGTACATATGCACTTCGTTGTTCTCGAATTACCAAATGTAAGAAGAAAAAAAAACATTTCTGCATTTTCTTTCGATACATCGATACACTCAAATTGTATGTTTTCTTCATTATCTTCCTATCTGTGAACACTTTTTGCAATGAAAAAAGTGACGAATGTTAATAAATTTAAAATTGCTGTTGTCTTGCACTCTTGATATCCGGAGTGACATGCTCTGCTGCAAGGGAATTGTATTTTTTTTTTGCTCTCAGAGAGCTGGCGATCGTGCAATGCTTGGTTGCAACTTCGAGATGACATCTTCACAGGAGTGAGGTATAAGAGGAGCGAGGGAGCATTTTCCTTCCTCGCTTTTCCAAGCTTCTCTCTCTCTCTCTCTCTCTCTCTCTCTCTCTCTCTCTCTCTCTCTCTCTCTCTCTCTCTCTCTCTCTCTCTCTCTCTATCTCTTTCTGAGGACGAAATCTCGTTATACCATCACTCGAGTGACTCTTCTCTCGTGTACTCGTGGTTTTCCTCGTCAGTAACGAAAGGAAATTTCAATATAATTATCCGTAAGACCCTTGAGCGTGACCTCATTCCCCACTTCCGTATTTTCCTCTTTCCTCCATTTTGTAAACGATTAATGAAGTTTCCCCCTTGAAATAACCTGAAACGAACAAACTGAACCACAATACTCGCTGGATTTTAATTCTACTCCCCGGGAACCCCGATGTTGAAGTTGAAAAAAAAAAAATATATATATATATATTAGGGCGATTCAAAAAAGGGTCTTTTTTTTAGATTTCGCTCTTCTCCGAGATTCTTGTACTTTTTCACTAAAAAATAGCTCACGCGAAAAGGCTGAGCTGGAAAAAAATTATTACTACTGTCTCAACGACGTTGAAATTTAAAAAAAAAAGGCTATTTTCGAGAATTTCAAAATTGAGATATCCGTAAATCCTTCGGTGGCTATGTTTTGTATAAAGAAACAAAAGTTTTTATCAAACCTGACAAACAAAAGTTTTCGTCAAACCTGAGATGCGTGCAATTTTTTTTTCGTACCGAAAAATCTACATTGTAATTCGTAAAAACTGATTTTAAAACAAAATTATTCGGTACTAAAAAAAATCGCACGCATCTCAGGTTTGACAAAAACTTTTGTTTCGTCATATAAAACATAGCCACCGAAGGATTTAAGGATATCTCAATTTTGAAATTCCCGAAAATACCTTTTTTTCAAAATTTCAACGTCGTTGAGGCGGTAATAAAAATTTTTTTTCAGCCCAGCCCTTTCGCGTGAGCTATTTTTTAGTAAAAAAAAGTTCAAGAATCTCGGAGAAGAGCGAAATCTAAAAAAAAGGCCCTTTTTTGAACCACCCTAATATATATATAAATGCATGCAAATTAAATTAATTCGTACCTCTTCAACGATGCAGTTCGAGCTTTGATTTTTGTTAGTCTTCTAAAAATGATATTCGAAAGATTAAAAAAAAAGAAGTTTATCAAAATTATAATCTCGATTCGTATCAAATGCAATGTCAGCCACCTTCTTAAAAAAATTCCCAAGTACTTTACCGAAAAAGCGTAGCATAAAATCTACGAAACAAAATTTTTTTTGAGTATTTTCAAAATTCTAATCACTCTGGCATGGAAAACTTGGAAAAAAACAAAAAGTCCTCTATGGGGCAAGCATTAAATTTTCTTGAAAAATAAAAATTAAAAAAAAAATCTCATCGAGGAAGTAGCTATCGATGATTATAGTGAACGGGCGGATGCACGAGAGTTCAATTGGCAATGAAAATTCTCGTGTAAATAAATCTATGATTGGAGATCAATATTTGTGAATGCAATCGATATCGGAACTCGCCAAAGTCCCTGCCCGGAGGCTTCTTCGCGTCGTATACGCGTTGGAGCTTTATCTGAGTACTGTTTGCCGTGGTAATCGAGAAATAGAGAGAGAGAGAGAGAAAAAAAAAAAAAATTAATAACGAGTCACGAGCCGAGGGTGAGTGCGTTTCGCAAAGAATTTCACCGGAAACGACAGCGCGTCGCGATTTAAGGGGGAAAAAAAAATCCAATTCCATAAAAGTGAAGAGTTGGGCATCATTGAGAGTTATAAAAGACAATTTCATTGAAAATAATTTTATGACGGACGATACACTTATCTAATTGTTCCACTGGAAAAAAATTCCAATAAAATAATTATTCCCGATTTTTTTTTTTCCTCGTTCCGACAGTCGATTAACAATTTTTAATTCTGATGCCCGATCAAAGAATTTGGATAGCAAACAAACAAAAAAAATAACAACAACAACAATAACGTTACTGTAGACTTTCCGAAAATATTTATTTCTCATCTAGTCCTCACAAAAGAATTGCCATCACATATTTCTCTTGTACTATTTTCTAATCGTAAAAATTGATTGCAAAAAAAAAAAAAAGAATTCACATTATCTAGCCTAAAGATACGATTCGAAGACGGTTCATGTATTATATATGGGAGGGAGCCTCGAGAAGTGTGCGGGGGAGAGGAAAAAAAAATGAATTTTATGACAAAACGAGGAGGAATCGTTACTGGGATTTCTCGTTGAATTTCTCAAAAAAATGATTAATTCAAATGAATCGTTAAACAAGGATTAAGAACTGAATTTTCTTACGAGGGTGTAAAAATTCTCGTGAAACCAATTGTAAATTGCGAAAAAAAAAAATTGGTTTAAAAAGAGGGAGAAAAAGGAAGAGAGCAAATTAACGTCCAATTAACGTCACGCACGGCACAGTTGACACCGATAAACGTATTTTTATATAACTTTATATTCTTGAGCATAAAAAAAAAAACATCGACGCAACTTGCTCGATCGCAAGAACGATTCATCGAGTCTTTGTTCTCGTGGGAAAACAAAAAATTGTTCAACGAAATTCTGTACATTATTATTTTTTTTTTTTTTTAATATCTTGAGGCACACTTCTCGCAGAGATCTTTTCGGTGTACATTTGTTTTGTTTCTAGAAAATACTTTTTATCGACTAAATTCGTTCACTGGAGTACACTGATTCATCTATCTAATATATATATATAATTATATATATATAATTATATATATATATATTAGAGTGGTCCTTATTTTGGTCATTTTCGAATTTTGATTGCATCCTCTCGCAGAAGGGTTCCAAATAATTAAAAACAAATATCCCCAAAATTTGAAATTTTTATCTCAATATTAACACATGCCCCAGAGCTCCGGAAGTTTCCCTATTTGATTAACGTTACGTTTTCACTGAACTTCATTCAAAAATCTGCCACACCGACAATAAGTACGAGAAAAATCTAATTACGGTTGCAATCTTTTTAGGAATCCTGATATTATTTTATCGAATTTTGAGAAATTCAAAATTCAAAATGGCGGACCCGAAATGGCGGCTTTAAAATTTCGAAAATGCTCAAATCTACTCAAGGGTCAGCTTGATAAGGTTTTGGGGGTCGCTGATGTTAAATTTTGTGTCGAAAATATGAAATTCAAAATGGCCACGGAATTTCTAAAACTTGATCCGTCAGCATGGGGTCAAAATAGTTCATATCAAGAGGCGTTGAAAATCGTCAAGTCTCTTAAAGTCGTAAATGATTGTGCTGAAAGAGCTGTTAATTTAGTTCAGAGTTATAATAATCTCCTTGCACATGACGAAGAACAAAAACAATATATATTGCAATTGGTGGCGTCGTACAGAAAAGATTTCCCAGATGCGAGGAAAAATACGAGTATGGGGTCTTGGGACTTATCTAAATAAATGTAATATTTTCTTTCAAACGATGAATAAAGGATTACATAATATAGTCTTGATCATGCTTAAATCATTATTGTTAACAAAAGTTTTTATATTTTTCAGGTTTTAATTTAGATTTAATTTTAGATTTAATTTTTTCTATTGAATAATAGCGAATACGAAAACCAATAAACCTGTATTTTTATGAAATTCAAACATTGTAACATTTACAGCCGCCATTTTGGGTCCACCATTTTGAATTTAATATTTTCGACACAAAATTTAACATCAGCGACCCCCAAAACCTTATCAAGCTGACCCTCGAGTAGATTTGAGCATTTTCGAAATTTTAAAGTCGCCATTTCGGGTCCGCCATTTTGAATTTTGAATTTCTCAAAATTCGATAAAATAATATCAGGATTCCTGAAAAGATTCCAACCGGAATTAGATTTTTCTCGTACTTATTGTCGATGTGGCAGATTTTTGAATGAAGTTCAGTGAAAACGTAACGTTAATCAAATAGGGAAACTTCCGGAGCTCTGGGGCATGTGTTAATATTGAGATAAAAATTTCAAATTTTGGGGGTATTTGTTTTTAATTATTTGGAACCCTTCTACGAGAGGATGCAATCAAAATTCGAAAATGACCAAAATAAGGACCACTCTAATATATATATAGTTATATATATATATATAATTAAATATAAATATATATATGTATATGTATATATATCGCGTATTACGTAAACTAATAAGGCTCGAAACGTTTGGTAACGTACGATTCATTTTAGAATGTAGCTCACTCATTATCACACTTCATGGGTGTGTACAGCTCGCAACGGACCTAAGTACTCTTAGTGCAATTGTGACGGGGGAAAAAAAAAAAAAAATCCCCCTCCCCATTTTGATATATCGTTCGAATTGACGAATCGTAATAACACGTCCGCTGATTCTGCCGATCTTAAAAATAAAATTTCGGGCTATCCCTAAAAAAAAAAGACCACGTGGACGACCGTTAACGTACTGGACGTACAAAAAAAATATATAATATATATATTCTACCCTTGGCTTTATAAACACAACACTTTTTCTTCGGAGACAGGTAGAGAGATAGTAAAAAAAAAAAAAAAAAGGAAAAATTACCTAATAATACCTACGATAAAATCGTACGAAAAAGAAAGTAAATTTCTATCTCGCTTGTAGTTTTTTTTTTTTCTTCGCTTATTTCGCGGTTTTCTGAAGTTTTGTTTTTTTTTTTTTGTCGTTTACCGAAATCTCTCATCTTATAATGAACGAGTCGGACAAAATTTGCCCCAAGTTCAAATTTTAAGTATCCTGTTGTACTTAAATATGAGTTTTCCCGTGTCCGTTTTTTGCATGAGCTTGTATCGCTTAGCTGCGAGTCTTTTCACGAGATTATTCATGTCCGATTCGCTACGATGGGAATCCCATCGTATCGAGATCACGGATATTCTTATCTTCTCCCACGGTATCGTGTCGAGAACCTGTGAAAGTAAAATTGTTTGTTTTTTTTTTTTTTTTTTTTTTTTAAATTTTTCAATCCTACAGATTTAGATTTTTTGGGCAATTTTTTTTTTCGTTTGTTTCAAACGTTAATTAATTTGTAATTGATTATCGAGGATGCGATTGGTCGTGTGTTTCTTGAGAATAAAAATTTTTGCAATGTTTGCAAAAACTTGACGCTGAAATATTTTCTATAGCGGCTCGCGGAGACAAGCGACAATGCTCAATTATAGCTTCGATGGACTTTGAGAAAAGCCATTGAGACATTTTTTCACAAAATTCGTAATAAGGCAGAACAAATCGGTTTTACCTACAAATTTATCAATTTATGTGCCATAAATTAACTATCATGACGCGGGAAAAATATTTTACATCTATCACCATGAAACTAAAACTTGTATTCGAACGTGAATTTTTTTTTTTTCCCCATGGAACTATCAATAATTAAATATTGTAAAAAAAAAAAAAAAAAAAAAATGAACATTCGATTAATTTTTTTAAAAAAATTTTGACTCTTACCTGTCCGTCCGGGGCGTCCGGACTGTCCAAGCTCAGATAATCCAAATTTGTCGTATTGTACGCCAGCAGGACACTGTAAAGCGGAAAACACTTGAGTCTCATTGTGGGAAGGCCGTCGTCCGACGAGACAAGACTGTTGGGACCTTCGCCGAGCTTCGTCACTTGTACATCCGATTCTTGATGATAAGTTATCTGAAAATGAAAATAATTAACAAAATCGGGGAAAAAAAGAGAAGAAAGAGAAAAAAAAAATACAAAAATAGAATTGTCGGGGGTCAATCGAAACTTTGATTCGTATCTACGGATGGATCGGAGCTTTTTCCTATCGCGTCTCTCACCTCTTTCGTGTCCTTGTCGGTGCTCAGACAGGCATGAAGAACTCGAGTCTTCCGGTGTCTGGTGCTCTTTCGTGCTTCGAAAAAACTACGGAAATCCGTTAGTACGAGAACACCCCGCCAGTCGTAGGTCGATTCTAGCCACGAGGTCGTCGAGGGAGCTCCGACCTGAATGATATCGCGATAAAAGTTATTTTTAAAAGTTACAGGGAAAAAAAAAAAACAAACAAATCTTCTCAAAGGCCAAACGAAAAGTGTGACTTTTTTTTTTATTTACAAGATTTTCACATCGTGATCTCGATCTTTCAGCACAAATCTACCAATTAATGGAGATCCAAAAAGTTGTAAAAGCCGAAACTATTTTTTTTTGCTTCTCGCCTTTTTTTTTAAACCTAAAAATATCGAAATTTCAAATGGCCATAATTTTGCCTTCCGCTTGGTCAATTGAGGCTGCATCGGTGGATTTTTTATAGGAATTAAGTGAACTCAAAGAATGATTCGTCTCATTCGAAGAGCTTGATCTGTTTGATCCACAATGATATTTTTGAAAATCGTTGAAAAAATGGTGTGCGATAATGGCTTAAAATTGACTCGAACGAACTGAATTAATCGGATTAAAAAATTATTCCATACGAATAAAAATTCGTATGGATAGTACCGGAGTTGGAACGATGCAACACGGAAATAAAATTATTATAAAAATAAATGTCCATAAAAAATGATATAAAGAATGATGAATATTAATAATAGCAATAAATCGCTATTGTAGAAACGTATTGGAGAAGAAAAACTGAAAAACCAAGCTAATTAATGTAAAAAATGGACGATTTTTTTAATATTGAAGATAAAATATTGCTTTCTCATAGAAAGAGCTTTGTTTTCGCGAAAAAAAAAAAGAAATTTCGAGATTTTCATTTCAACGCCTTCAAAATTTCCTAAATATTCGAGAAAAAATATTTAGAAAAAATGTTCGCGTGTGCGTGTATGATAAAATTAATGTCCACGCTCTAACTTTCGTAAATTTTAAGCTATCAAACTGAAAATTTTTAAACGAATATTCCAAGGAACAAGGACGATTGGTATTAAATTTGTTTTGAATCGCTCAAGGGGCTCAGATTTTAGAAAATATTGAAAATTTTCAAAAAAATGTTTCTCTACGCGCTCTAACTTTCGTAAATTTGAAGCTATCGAGCGGATACTTTTTATAAAAATAGTCTACTATTATTTATAAAATAGAAAAGTATATTAATATTTATAAAAATAGTCAATTTGGCAAAAATTTCTTATGGGTTTAAGAAAATTTCGAAATTTTCTTAAAAAAAAAAAAAAATGTTTACACGCGCTCTAATTTTCGTAAATTTGAAACAGACGAGCCAAAAACTTTTTACACACTTGTGGACAAGTATAATTGGTGTTTAAATGTGCCTAGAATCCCTTTGAGGAATTCAGATTTTACAAAATTTTAAAACCAATAGTCCTGGGGGCAAATATGTTCGTTATTAAATTTGTCAAAAATCTCTGAAAGGGGTTTAAATTTTAAAAATTTTTCAAATTTTCGAATTTTACAATAAGGAAGCTTTCTTCATACCCGGCTAATGTACTCCAAATAGACGGCATCGCGTTTTCCATTGAACAAACTTGCAACGTAATTCTCCTCGCTGGTTTGCGTTGCATTCGGAGGATCTTGACGAGTCGTCGGTATCAATTGTACCTGACGTATGTAAGCGATCAATTGAGGATCGTCCATGGACACGCTGTGAAGTACGTAATCCCTGGTCATATTTGCGTCGAACGCCTGTCTCCTGTAGTACCGTGGGAAAAAAAAAAAAAAACGGCAAATCAACGACGAACTTTAGTTTTTTTTTTTTTTTTCATTTCGTTTTTATTTGTATCAAACAAAAAATTTCGAGAATCAAGAATTAATGTTTAATCGAGTGATTGTCTCTTTTTTTTTGCTAGATTTGATAAAAATGAAACATATTAACGAAGGACATTTTGCTAAAATTATTAACCAGTATAATGTCGTTGCGATTAGCAATTTGGAGTAATCGTTTAGTTCGCATAAGCTAATGTGTAATCATTAAAAGACTGCGATATTCTTTGAGAAAATCTACAAAATATATTTCTTGAAATCTGTCGTAATTTTTTCTGCATAAAATGTGCTAGAGTGAAAAAAAAACTCCGAAAAAATGTCAAAGAAAAATAATTTCTCACGATATTTTGGTTTTTTTTTTCACAGGGCAATATTAATTAACAAAATTCTCTGAATTTAGGGTACAAATAAAAAATTGACAACCCTCTGAAAATGTTATTATCGATAGCCGGACATTTTGGTAAGCCATTTTTCTCAATTCAAAACGTCGAATTAAAAAAAAAGGTCTCATTTTTTTTTTTTTCTTCATCGTACATTTGAAGCAATTGTCAATTTTTCAAATCCACCGAAATTGTGTTACCTCAATGCGGCAGCCTCGCTCCATACGAGCAGGAGTGCCATTGCAGTTGAGAATGCAGCCAAAAAGGCGAGACAAGGAGCAAGTCGTCTGCACCATGACTTCTTGTTGCTTAGATTCGTTCCCGCTGTGGAAGAGATAATCGGGGCTGGTGGGGCAGTTGGCACGACGTTGGGACCCATTTGTGTCCCTACCCCGGCCATTCTGCAAAGATAAAAAAAAAAATTTCCCACGTATACAATATCCTGGAGATTGAAAGTGAATGTCCGTTGAAGATATTCTAATTACAAATTTAAAATGTAATTAGAAATTTAAAAAATTCTAACCACAAAATTACACGAGTAATTGATAAATGAAAAATTTCTAATTACAAATCAAAAATATAACTATGATTTGAAAAATTCACAATTATGCATGATAATTTACAGTTGAATTTACAATTGCATACAGATAAAATCTGCAAAGATAAAAAAGATAAGATCTGCAAAGATAAAAAAAAAAAATTTCCCACGTATACAATATCCTGGAGATTGAAAGTGAATGTCCGTTGAAGATATTCTAATTACAAATTTAAAAAATGTAACTAGAAATTTAAAAAATTATAATTACAAAATTACACGAGTAATTGATAATTGAAATATTTCTAATTACAAATCAAAAATATAACTGTAATTTGAAAAATTCACAATTATGCATGATAATTTACAGTTGAATTTACAATTGCATAGATCGATGTATGCACAGCGGTAAATCCTTTCGCCAAGATCGAATGTAAATTCTTCAAGTTCCATTTTACTCAAGGATATTCAGGTTGATTCGAATTTCGTATCATTCTCTTTAGCGATAGTTTGATATTACACGAATTACAGTGAATAGGATAAAAAAAATTATTGGAATGAATAATCTGGATGGAATTAATTATTCATAGTATAAAAAAAAATATAAGAAAGTAAATAGTTACCCATATTATTGTTAATTATTTTTTAAAAAATTAAAATTTCGATTCTTCCAGTTATTTCGTACGATTATTTATTATAGGTTAATAATTAAAAAAAAAAAGGTTTCTCTTTTTTTCGAAATATTTTCTTCGATTGATCAATTGAACGGTTATTTTCTATTGGACGTGTGTCCTATGGCTATTATCCCGATTATACGTAAAGTCCTGAACGAAAAATTCAATTTTCTCGTACATTTGTTCAAATAGCATAAATTACTGCAAATTTCCTAGTCCCAAGTAGGATCCAATATCCCTCGAGTGCATGTACACACGGGACTGTGTACACTAATCTCAAAGTATATATACGCACGCTTAAATTACATTCTACAAAATCTACATGTTGTGTATACAGCGTAGAGAGACCCGAAGGACGAATTTCTGCGCTGTTGTGGATTTTCATGATGTTGAAATTTGCATCGTTGGAATGCAACGAAAATATTTTTTTTTTAAATAAAAAAATCATTTCTAGTTATTGTTAACGCTTTTCTGGCATATTTAGGCCCCAGGTCGCGAAAAAAAAACGAAAAAAAAAATTTTAACGATTTTTGACTTCCAGACAATACCGGAAATGATCTAAAAACCAAAAACCTATTTTCGTTGCATTCCAACGATGAAAATTTCAATGTCATTGGATTTTCGCAGTCACCCTTTAAAAAAAAGTGACGAGAGAACAAACTCGAGGAGGAACTTGGACAAACCGAAATTCTAAATATCACTAGGCTATACTTTGTCAAAAATCAGTATTCACGTGATTTTTCTTTCTTGTTTTTTTTTTTTTTTTTTTTTTTTTCATTTCCGGAAATAATATTTATTGGCCTATATTTATTAAATTTATATTTTTATTGGCTTGTGTTGTAATCATTTCCAAGGTGTCCAGACTCTGGGACTATATATATATATATATATATATATATATATATATATGTGTGTATGTGTGTTCGGAGAGTTTGTCTCCCACGGTCGAGCCAGCGACCACTAGACAGGCCAACATACCAAAGTCGATGACGACATTACACGGAAGTTCTCGTCCATTGTCCGTGCAAAGGTAGAAGCCCCTTAGCCATAGATGCATGGGACACTCAGTGTCAATTCGTCAACCATTTCAATCTTCGACAAGTCCATTTCGTTGATTTTTTTTTTTATTCTACTCCCAAGGATGGATTCAGTGTTTTTTTTTTCAGATTTTTATCTCGGATAATTGTCGAGATATGAATTTTTTAATATCGAGGAAAGCTCGATACTTAGCTCACCTTTTCAATCGTCAATAATTTTTTATTGCCAAAACGAATGTTTAAATTCCCATCAAATTGAGTCGTCTTGAAATGCATTATTTGAAAAAAAAAAAAATCTATTTTTCATGGAGAAATTCAAAGTTCTAAATTATTTACACGCACAAACCACTGAGAAAAATTTACAGGATAAATCTTACGTATTAATTTTTCTCAATATTAAGTTGAAAATTTTTTTTTACATATTTTTTATTGACAACTTTTTACCATTATTATTGTTGAAACTCTTGAAACTTTTATATCCATATTTATATATATATATTTATATATATATATATTATTTATTATGTATATATTATTTATATATATATTATTTATATATATATTATTTATATATATATATTTTTGTATATATATTATATACATACTTTTATATATATATATATATATATTTTGTATCGTCTATATAGTTGATTTTTTTAAAATTTTTATCTCATCGGAATTCATCACAATTAACATGAATTATTATTTTTTTTAATGTCCATTTGGGTTTTGCATGGAATTGCCCGTATGTACAGGAAGAGAGAGAGAGAGAGCTTTAATCGGCGATGAAGATTTTCGATCGTGACTACTCTGACTATCGATTGATCGTAGGTGGACTATACTCAGGTCTGCAACTAACATATAATTGCTTCGGAGATTTGCATACTCAAAAAGTATGTAGCATGATCCCATGTCATGGTACTCCAGTCTTCAGTCACTTAAATTTTTTTCTTTAAATTCTATAAATCAGTTATTATATATAAATATTTTTAAAAATTCTAGCTTTTATATGAGCTATCACGGAATAGTCGATTACTTCCAGTGAGGACAATCAATTTTAGCAAGAACAGCGACAGTTTTACGTTTTACTTGGATACTCCAATCTTCTAACAGTTTTTTTTTTTACTGAATTTACAAATATGCCTGAAGATTTTTAATTTAGCAGCAAAGTATGAGCAAATTTTAATATTTTTTTTTTATCGAAGTCGATAGAATGGAACAAAGATTTCGTTAAAAATTTGATGGAAAGCCTAGAGTTTTTGCGTTGAGACATTCTTTTTTTTTCTCAGCCAATACTTTTCAACAATCAGTGACTTGAAAAAATTAATTAACAATATTATGATATAATATATAATAATCAATGATACGACATGGCGAATAATATTATTATATAATAATAATAACTTGAATAAATCGATTTTTTTTAATGGTTTGATTTAAAAATTCGAAATAATTCACAGTCTTTTCAGTCGTCCAGTAGGGATTAAAAATTTGTTAAAAGTATGAAGAATATCTCGTGCATAAATTCTATGTCAGGTTGCAGGAAAATCTCAGTATTCTTTAGAAATTCCTTCCTAGCCTCGACACACTCTTTCAAACACGACCTTACGGTTTCTAAAATATTAATCCCAACGATTACGAACATATTTTTTTTTTTTACTATCTCAGTGTAAACGCTGGGGTCTCTCCTGAGCACACATTTCTTCATTCTTTTCCAGAATTACAAAAAAAATCTGTCGAAATTTGTAGGCAACTTCCTTTGACATAATTTTCCCTTCTTTGAAAAGACCACAAAAATTTTAACCAATTTTTTGCCTTCGAACGAGTTACAACACTGGGTACATAAATATTTCGAAAAGAAAAGAAAGAATCGAAAAACAAATGTTTCATATTTCTTACGATTGCACAACAATCATATTTCTTCCAATAATTTTTCAATGCAAATATGTATTTTCATCAACGTTATACTAATTTTTTTAAATTAACTCAAACAATAATATATCAATTAACAATTATGCTCTTCGTTTTCAGTCATTTTTTTTCTCATGCTCAAAAAAAAAATAAGCTCTGTCCTTAAAAACTACGGACTTAATTATGTCCTTAACTTAATTCCACGGAATGTAAAAAATTCTTTACTCACTTTGCCTCGAATCCCTTGGACGAATCCAGATTGATGACCGATAGAACGCACCGATCCAGGCTTGAATTGATTTTTTTATCGATCTGTAACGATCGATTTTCTTCAACGATAATGTATATTCAAAATTTACCACAATATATAACGTACGTGAAATAAAATTATTATTATTTTTTTTTTTTTTTCACTTCAGATGAAATTCTTTCATCGTAATCACACACACCATAGTCACACGATTATTCCGGAATTATTGAAAATTTGTAGTTTCCCCACGACAATTATCAGCGATTAGATGAGAATCAAGTACGAGAACTGGATGTTGGGGGCCTTGGATATTTTGTCGGCATTTTCCTTTTAGTTGAACGTCCACGCGGGACGAGAGAGAAGAATGAGAGAAAGAGAGAGACTCGGATGACGAAGCTTGGCTATTGGATTTGTCTCGTTTCTCCCTCTTCCACCTTTCCTTGCCCCTCTTTCTCTCTATCCTATATATATATATATATCTCATAAATATACTATATATACATGTCTATCCTTCTCTGTAACATCGAATATTCGTCTTGTTCTTTCTGTTTCTCTTATTTCTTTGTTTTTTTCTCTCTCTCTCTCGTTTTTTTTTCTACTACTCATTCGTTCTCAAACATCACCACAGCCCGATTGTTTACAATTGACATTGTCGTACAAAGTGAAACGCTCGTGCTTTCCCGTTTGTCCGTGGGAGACGCGCGGCGTGCTCACACTACAGAGGAACTAAATTCTCTTCGACACGAGAGAACGCACATCACCCGGTCTAATCGTATTTCTCTGCCTCAATTTCTCTATATTTTTCAATATATATATGTATATATATATGTATGCGCCACCAGAATTATAACATTAAACTCTAAAAGTTATTATCAGTATACAACGGATTATTCTACACTATACAGTCATTATAGAGAGAGGTAGAGAAAGTTCACTGCACTTTACAGAACATCACGATAATCCTTTATTCGTTTTATATATATTTGTACACGTACAATTATTTCTTTTTTTTTTTTCTTCAAATTTTTCTTCTCGCTGTTAAGATAGCTTCAATTTAACACACCGCGGCTGCAATATAATATTTCTCTGTTATCATCAGGCGTCGAAAAAACACACACGCGCGCGCAAATTGCAAAAGATTCGTTTGAAAAATAAGCACGGAGGCTGAGAAATGAATCAACTTGTGTACCACGAGCACATCATTGTACCGAAACGAATCTCGAAGGAGCCTCGGGTAAACAATGGAAGAAAACAAACGAAAAAAGAAAAGAAGATATCGTATATCGACAAATGTAATCCCGCGAGAGATGTGCTCTCTCTCTCTCGATGCTCACGCGATAAAACAGTTTTCTCAATTATTACAAACGTACAATTTATATATATACATCTCTCTCCCGACGAGCTAAAAACTTGATTATTTTTTTGTCTTCTCGTGCAGCGAAAGAACCGACGAAACTTTGATGATACGAGAAGCTCTCATCACCTTCGCGGACGCTCTCATACTGGTAGAGAAGAGAACGAAAAAAAAAAGAAGAAAAAAAAAAAAGAAAAAACGTCTATTCTCGAAGCAACGTCGATGAATACAAAACACAAAGTGTCTCTCTGGACTCTGGGACGCGACGCGATCGCACGATGGACGAAAACACGACCGAGAGGGAAAGCAGCAAACCGGCGAAAAAAAAAAAGGAGTCCGAGCGTCCATGTGCTTTGTATGTTGTGTGTGTGTTGCTCAGAGAGACCAGACGGTTACTGTATAGAGAGGACACCGCCAGGCAGAGCGTCGGGGCGGGGGAGGGGGGGGGGGGGACTTTTTCTCTGCTCCAGTCGAACAACAGAGGGCGAGTTGGCCGCACAAACCGAGTTTTGTAATATTTCAAGAAGAAAGAAAGAAGAGAAAGAATGAAAATGCTATTTCTCACTGCAGAGACTCCGCGTGTATCGCCCGAAGGCTCGTGTGCCGAGTATAACTGAGGTCGACGGCAATTCCGGAACACCTGGAAACCGAGCTAAATACGCCACGATATATTCCCCATGGACTCTCTCTGCTGCTGGCACAAAACCGCTTGTAGTGCGTATGGTTATGCCCCGAGAGTAGGGAACAAAAAAAAAAGCACAGATTTTTCGTTCCTTTTTTTTTCATCACTTCCCCTTTCTCTCTCTCTCTCTCTCTCCCTCTGTTCCATCTAGCTCCTTCAATCTCGTCCTCTCTTATTACGTGCCCCCTCTACTGACGTAAAAAATCCAAGTACAAATGTATAAATATGCAAATATATATATATATATGAGTAAAAACATCAATTATCGGCCAAATTTGGGCTTCACTATAGGGGATGATCTTTTTGCAAGTTACACAGCTTGGTGTCTGCGTTGAAAAACACGTGCCATAATTTTTTCAAATTTTTTTTCTCCATTTTTTTAGCTACCATTGGCTATCGAATTCTTTTAGTTCAAACTTTTTTGATTTTTTTTTTTTTTCTCTTAATTTTGGCGGCTTGAATTTGAAAAAAAAAACCAATTCTATATTTTTTTTGTAGAAAAATCTCAATTTTGCGAAAAAAAAAAATATAGCCCAATTTATATACGCGTAGAAGACTCTCAAAATCAAGATTATAATCTCAAAAGTAGTTTTATCGCCATTGCCCAAAGTTCAAAAAAAATTTCCATATTTTTTTCAAAAAGCTGAGAAAATTTTACACGATATATGTCATTTTTAAGTTGGGATCTCTAAAAAAAACTCCTGGGATTAATAAAAATGTAAAAAAAAAAACATTATAAATCTCATTTATTATTATTAATAAAAATGGGATTAATAAAAATGTAAAAAAAAAAAATTATAAATCTCATTTATTCGAACAATTTTGATATTTTTTTTATTTTTTGGAGCGTCTGTTGAAACGAACAATAGAACAATTGTTGCGCAGCGGTGTAAATACTGGGTTATTTTTTTTAAATTATTTTACCATTACGACAACATACGATCATTCCAGTTGAAATACCATGTGCTGGAGAAAACATTTCCGAGTACGACACAGGTTTGAGAATAACTGTTCCCAAATTATTTCGTACAGGCGAAATCGAATGCAATGACCTTTGGCAGTCTTTGAACGCAAAGATTTTTGTTCAATTTTCAGTCTTTGAATTCGGGTACTCAATATTTTCCAAAAACTCAAAAGTTACTAAAATTGTTAGAATAAATGAGATTTATAATGTTTTTTTTTACATTTTTATTAATCCCAGGTGTTTTTTTTAAGAGATCCCAGCTTAAAAATGACTTAAAATACGTAAAATTTTCTCAACTTTCTGAAAAAAAAATATGGAAAATTTTTCTGAACTTTGGGCAATGGTGGAAAAAACAACTTTTCAGATTATAATCTTGATTTTGAGAGTCATCTACACGTATATCAATTAAGCTATATTTTTTTTTTTTTCGGAAAGTTGAGATTTTTTTACAAAAAAATGTAGGATTGGTTTTTTTTCAAATTCAAGCCGTCAAAATTAAATGAAATAAAAAAAAACAAAAAAGTTTCAAATGAAAGAATTCGATAGCCAATGCGGTAGCTAAAAAAATGGAGGAAAAAAATCTGAAAAAATTATGGCACGTGTTTTTTCAACGCAGGCACCAAGCCGTGTAACTTACAAAATGATCGCCGATATTGAAGCCCAAATTTGACCGATAATTGATGTTTTTACTCATATATATATATATATATATATATATACACATGTGTGCATTATATGCCGGAAGTTCTCGATGAAGCTGACCTGGGTTTGCCACAGTCATTGCGTAGGCAATCGTCGTGATAAATCGGTCAATTTCATTAAAAGCTCTAGCGTTTTAATAAATATATGTACGAGTATATATATATATATTTTTGCTTCAGTCGCTTCTTTACGAGCGAACGAAGTAAAGAAGAGCTCAGCAGCCTATCCTGGACGCTTTTCGTTTTATGATCCTCCGTCCTTTTTTTTTTTTTTTTTTTCCTCCGCACACATCTTCTATACTTTCTTTATCATTCTCTCGTGCCTGCACACCATTGTACCGATGCACACTCTGGTAGGAGAAAAAAAAAAAAAACCATACATATATGCATGCGCACGTAAAATCCGCGTGGGTATTTATGCATGTATTATTATACTTACACCAGGGACTTACGCACCCATAATACTACCACAATCTCAAACTATTCACTCTGATGCAAACTCCATTGTGTCCTTGTACTTGTACATGCTGCGACTTCATTCTGTACCTACACTATCATGAGCTATAGTGCATTTTCGCTGCAACCAGAAAGTATATAGTATATGGTGACCCAACGTATATGTACAATACGCTCTCCGGTCAAATATAAAGTTTGTGTGTGCGCGCGTGTACTGCAGGTAAAGAAAAGACCTCAGAGGTTCTCACTCGAGGTTTCCTTTTTTTTTTTTTTTTTTTTTTTTTTTTTTCTGACGCGAATGAACAAAAAATTTCTAGCTCTCTTTCGTCCTCGAAATTTCTGTACATATATTCGTAGAAAAATGAAAATTCAAAAGTTACATATACTTACCGCTGACTCATTATTTTTTGCGTGAATTTTCCTTTGCGAGCAAAAAGTAGCCTCTGGCTTTCTTTCGGATGAAGATATATATGCGAATGCGCAAAAAAAAAATTAATGAGATAGCAAAAAAACGTGTGGAAATTTCAATTTCATTCCTGCTTTTTTTTTTTGAGCATTTTGGCCTATATACTCGATTTCGAATGTTGGGCGATTGAAACAAACAAAAAAAACAGTAAATAAAAGAAATCGGGCATTGTACTAATGCGCAACAGAGTACAGGGATCGAAATTGGAATATTTTTTTGTTAACAAAATTAATGTTAAGGGAATCGGGGATCAAAAATTGCTAGTCAGTGAAAAGAAGAAATAAAGTTTTTTTTTCGTTTAATACAAATCTTGTTGCGCATATCAAAATAAAATAGAATCTCCAATATGGTGGCTAATATTTTTTTTTTTCGCATTCGTTTGAACCCGCGTAGTCTCTCTCGTGAAACTTTCATCGTCAACTGTTGCATTCCTTATACGCACGAAATTGACTCTGCCCGATGTACCGAGACCAAATCTGAAAAAAAAAAAAAAACCTTGCCAAGGGTGCAACTGTCGCGCACCTGCCCAAACCTTTTGGAGGATGCTTTGAAGGTTTCACGATATAGCTGAATGATAATATTTTTACAGTATATACCCATGGCACATGCACACACACACACACACACACACAAATACATACATCTATTTGGATTGCTTGTATTTATTACGCTCGGAGAGTCGTGTACGAATGAATCTACCAGCTCATCCAGATCAAATTCGTAATCGACGATGAGCTAATGCACTATATATATATATATATGCACGATTTAATGCATATAGTATGCTGCATGTACATTTAATCAGAGTGGATATGTAGATGATCAACAAATAGTGAATGTTATATATACGTATGTTCATCTCTCTCTCTCTATCTCTCTCTTTATCTCTATCTATATATTTCTATCTTGCTCATTCTCTCTCGACCCGACAGACTGGCGTCGTCGTTGGCTCGGCGGCGTTTTACCACCGTAACGGTTATTGATCCTGAAACTCAAGCTCTGTGTCCTATTATTCGCCGTAACTCTCGTAACATTATGTATATATGTATTTATATGTATAGTATATACATGAGTGTATACATATATACTAGGGCGGTTAAAAAATTCGTGTACTTTTACACTAAAAAATAGCTCACGCGAAAGGGCTCTAGCTGGGCTGAAAAAAATTTTTTGCTACTGCCTCAACGACGTTGAAATTTTGAAAAAAGGCTATTTTTGGGAATTTCAAAATTGAGATATCCGTAAATCCTTCGGTGGCTATTTTTTGTTTAACGAAACAAAAGTTTTTGTCAAACCTGACAAACAAATGTTTTTGTCAAACCTGAGATGCGTGTAATTTTTTTTTAGTACCGAAAAATTTATGAAAATTCGTAAAAATTATTGAAATTCGTAAAAACTAATTTTAAAATAGATTTTTCGGTACTAAAAAAAATCGCACGCATCTCAGGTTTCACAACAACTTTTGTTTCGTCATATAAAACATAGCCACCGAAGGATTTAAGGATATATCAATTTTGAAATTCCCGAAAATAGCCGTTTTTTTTCAAAATTTCAACGTCGTTGAGGCAGTAGTAAAATTTTTTTTCAGCCCAGCCCTTTCGCGTGAGCTATTTTTTTTAGTAAAAAAGTACAAGAATCTCGGAGAAGAGCGAAATAAAAAAAAAGAAGGCCCTTTTTTGAACCGCCCTAATATATACATATATATGGGGGATTTTACAAAAAACCAAGATCATAGACGGTGGTACGTATTTGAAATTTGTCTAAAATATTCTTTATGTATTGAACACTTCTCTAGGAGGATTTCTCGATCTTTATCTTCATTTTCAGTCAGGACAGGCCATTAAAATTTCTCATAAAATTACATTCAGGGCCAATTTTCGAGCAGGAGGAATGAGAATTCGTAAAAAAAAAACTCAGAACAAAAGCAGCTAGTTTTTTTACCTACTTTAGTAAAAAAAAATTACGGCAATATCGCAGAATCACTAGGGAAGAAAATAATTACTTTATTTTCGCCTACGGAAAATACGCCATTTTTTATCTCAAAAAATCAAATATATAACGATTTTTCAAATAATTGCCCAACTTTTTGAGTCTAATCTGAACGTGATCCGAACCGATCTTCGATTTTATTGCATGATTTTCGTTCAGGCTTATTAATTTTTCGTATAATTTAGCTGGAAACGAACAAAAAAGAGACTCCATATAGTTTAAACAACAGTTTTGTTGACAATCAGTATAATGAGAAAAGGTGATAGTGTTTGAAAAAACATGACCATCGAAGTCTCCTTTTTATTTGTTTCCAGCTAAATGATACGAAAAAAAAACAACGAAAAATCAATAATCCTGAACGAAAATTATGCAATAAAAATTGAAAATCGGCTTATAGACGACGTTCAGATTAAGGCTCAAAAGTTGCATAATTATTTGAAAAATCGTTATATATTCGAGCTTTTAAAATAAATAAAAAATGGCTCTTATTTTCAGTAGGCGAAAATATAGTGATTTTTTTCTTCCCACGTAATTCTGCAATATTGCCGTATTTTTTTTCGAAAGTAGATTTAAAAAACTGGCAGTTTTTATTATTTGAGTTTTTTTTACGAATTCTCATTACTTCTGCTCGAAAATTTGCCTTGAATGTCATTTTATGAGAAACTTTGACGGGCTGTTCTGACTGAATGAAATAAGATGAAGATCGAAAAATTCCAGGGATGCGTTTAATACACAAAAATCCGCAAGAAAAAAAAATATTATAGACAAATTTCAAATACCATCGTCTATGAACTCTCTTTTTTTTTTGTTGTGAAATCCTCATATATATATAAATTGCCTAAAAGTAGATTGGTATATACTTTGCGTCGAGTAAATGGATATTGCGATGGCTGGCATAGTGTTGTATAGTACGTTACATACAGGAGATTAAATTGGCGATGGTAGGAAATAGTATAAAGATAGATCCATCATCATCATCTTTTGCGCGCGATTCAGGTCCATCAGACTGAAAGAGAACTGACGAAAAAACCGACCAAATTCCCAAACCAACAACCACTAAAATTCCCTTTCGGAGCACGTTTTTTTTCTTCCCTCCTTCCTTCCTTTTCTTCTCATTTACGAAGCTTTATTTTTGGACATTTTCACACACACGCACTCGTGCACATATAGATTTCTCATTAGGTTTCATTTCAAGGGTCATTAAATCGGGATGAAAATCGTATTCGAATTGTAGATATAACTGCCGGAAGACCATATATAATCGAAATTGAGAATTTACGACTCCAATCTATTACCGATTGGCATTGACAAATGAATTTTCGAGGGAATTTCGCTTTATCCGATAGTAAAGAAAATTTTTGTTCCATCGTTGGCGGACTTTGCGACAGGCTTGGGAATGGCTTTTGCAAATTGTTCGATACTTTTTCGAAAAAAAAAAAAAATTGAAAATTCGTTATCGATATTGAAATATTTAGAACTGATCTTGCATATATGCGAAAAAAAAAAACGCTTCCTGGTTATTTTTCTTTATGCACAAAGAGCTTCTCTGCGAGGAAATTAACGTTGCAATTTTCTGTTTGATTTCATTCATTCATGGAATTTGGTGAATTTTTTATGAAAAATTCAATGTTTCATTAAATCTAAAATTCCGCAATGAAATTCGTCAAATTTCATAACGACGACAATTGGCATGATTCGGCAAATCTGAATCCGATGTATCTAATGATTTGCGAAAGTTACAGCGAAACATGGGGCTTTTTTTTTTTGGAAAATTTCAAAATTTCAGTCTCGACCAAGTCTCAAGTCTCAAATTCAAAATCTGCCATCCTTCAATGCCAAAATAGAATATATATATATATGTATGAAAATTTTGTGTAAAAATTCAAGTCCAGAATCGCCAAATTTGAGGAAGTGAAATTTGGGGAAGAGAGAGAGAGAGAGAGGTTGCAGAGATTTTCAAAAAAAATTCTAAATTCTATGAAATCTGAGCTGCTGTACAATTTTTTTTTTTTTTTATAAGAAATCGCAGGGAATAAAGTGGACGTACTGCTTCACTCGTCTGCAAAATTGCAGCACTTTAGCTCAAACTATTCTCGAGTTACAGACGTTTATATTTTGTGTGTGTGTGGGGCAAGACACACACACACACACACACCAGGGTATTTTTTTTTAATCCTGACATTTCGACCTCCTGGCACATTTTTAATGCAGTATAGCACAGAAAATTCGACTTTTCTCTTCATCACAAAGCTTCATCCACGAAGTAAAAAAAATCAACTCAGCAATAATTATTCCGTCATTTTATCGTTTTCTGTGTATGTCATTGAAAAATTTTATCGTTTAATTCGATTCCGGGGTATCGTGATAGCTGTTTTAAAAAAAAAAGGCCATTTTCAAAATAATGACCTTAAACTTTGGAGTTTAATTGCTTGATAGTATTATATAGGGCGTGATAAATGATACTTATGGCTATAATCAGCTATTTCAGGGCATAAAGGACACCCCCCGTCTTTCTCGTACAATTCGCTCGAGGCGACTCGTTAATCTTTTCATCCTCAAGGGATCATGAGATGAAGATTATTTTTTAAATATTTCGAGAAATTTCGATTCAGGGAATTCCATGGTTTTTGCTTTTAATTTTTTTTTCCATTCGTAATTTGAGTTAAAAATTGAGAATGCAAGATCCGGGAAATTCGTTGCTTTGGTAAAAATGTGAAATATCGAGAAACAGCGCGTACGCTCGAAAAGCTCGTTCGTATATTTGAGCCAGCCCGTTCGGCGCCGAGTCGAGGGAATTGCACGTATATAGATTGTTCGCTATTTAAACTTCGCGAATTCTCGAACCGGTATGCGAGCCAACGAAAGTAAATGACGCACGGGAAAATTTGAGATATTTTTTTTTTTTTGCAGGTAATCAGGAAAATTGAAATTTGCATATAGCTAGAGAAATTTTTTTCATCATATTCGTAAAGCCTTCGCGAGGCAGACTAATCGGGTCAATTTTTGATTGATCACATGAAAAAATTTCGTGAATCTTGGAAAAAAAAAAATTTTAGAGAAGAAAATTACTAAATTTTCAATTTACCGAGATTTTTTTTCCCCTACTCGTCTCAGGCTCGATAATCGATCCGAATTTTATATAATTTATCGGCGTAGAAAGTTCTAGCTCGATAAATCGATATCTGCTCGAGTTATACCTATTTATATTTATTTTTCGAAAAAAAAAAAATGGCAAGTTTGAATTTAAATTCTTTTATAATTTCTCACCAGACTCGTTATCAAAAATTTACGTCCCCAATTCTTTTTCAATTAGAAAAAAAAACTTGTAAAGTTTACAGGAATTATAAAGAAAAAAAAAAATGTAAATTCAAAAGAAATTTCGATGAAATATCAATTTTGGAGTAAAAATGGTTACTAGATATATTCTCGAATTTTAGGTCGTACATCTCTTTCGTGTACCATCATCGCATACACACAAATTCATGGAACTAATTTTTTTTTGTTTCTAAATCTTATTTTTCCTGGAATCATTTCCGCGCATTTTGACATTTTCGGATTTTTTTTTCCCCACGATAACGAGACTTTCTCCGTGAAGGAGTAAAAGCGTGAAACATTGGTCAGAAGAACTTCGATGAAGGAGTAATTTTATAGCTCAAGCATAACACCGCGGAGAGGAAAAATGTCAGAGCGTAGTCTGGGCTATAGGAAACTCCGTTATCCTATTTTCTCGATAAATTTTTCTTTTTTTTTTCCTTCTTCTTTTCCTCTTACAAATCGTCTCTTCGTCCTCTTTCCCGCATGCCGTAACCCGAGATCCTGCTTGAACATATATTATATATTATATATATATATATATATATATATATATATATATATATATATATATATATATATATACAAAATCTTTTTCACCCTTGTCTCCAAGTCTCTCGAGCATCCCCTTTTCTCCATCGCCATCCCACGTCGCGATTCATTAACTCGCGGTGGAAATGTTTCAGCAATCTAATCACGTGGATTCCTCTTCCGATTGGTAATACACGATGCAGCCTAGTTAGACTCGAATTTCGTAAATTACCCAATTTCTAACGCTTGCCACTTCCCGCACGGTTGGATCTGACGCGTTATTTCGATTAAACGGTAAATAGTAAATTATCGATCGTTTAATCCGAGAGCTTTTATAAAAATTCGTTTGCCCAACAGATAATCTTACAAATTTATCTTTATGCGTATGATTTTTTTTTTTTTCCAATATAAAAAATAACGGTAGAACGAACGAGGTGATGAGAAAAGGGACAAATGGCAAAAGGGAGTGATAAATTTTGGAGCACATTTTCGAAATAATGAAAATTAAAAATAGAGCATAAAATAATATTAAAAAGTGTAAAAATCAAGATACAAAAAGATGACTCATTTCATGTATGTTAACAATTTCATGTATTCAACTATCTTACTGTTCACTGATTGATTCACATTTTGTGAGATCCTTTGTAATAATTGGGAAATATATCGAATGGTCCGATTCACTCGAATCTCGATAGAAAAAAAAAAACATATTTACTACAGAATATCGGATGATTTAATCGAATAAATTGAATTGATACGAAAATTTTACAATAAATTCCACTACTATAACAAAAAAAAACATACATTCGTCCAGAGAATGTTGTGAAATTTTTTTATTTCAATTGTTTTGTTAAAGACTTTTTAACATTATTATTGTCAACACTTTGATGTAAAAAAAAAAAAATTTCAAGCGGTCATCATGAGTTTTTGTTATTGCACAACACAAATTTATCCATGTCTATTTGTTTCTTTTCTCCTCCCGTTTGCCGTGTAAAGATTCTCAAAGTCAAAATTTCATTGAGTGTCGTTATTAGAAAAATTTCTCGAGACTTTCGAGCCCACCTATTTTCCAACTAAATCCTTATAAATGCACGAAATGTCCATAATGCATCGTTGGTTACAAAAAAGAAAAAAAAAATTTCAACCCTACATGAGAAAATTAAATTAAAAAAAAAGAATACAAAAGCTGGAAAGTCCGAGTGGGCGTCACTGACAAATACCCGAAAGATTTACTTGCTTACGTGCTTTTTTTTTTTTTTGTTCCAGTGACTCGGTGCTTTATCATACGCGAGGGCCGAGGCGGTATCGACTATCGAGCTTGCGAGAGAGCAAAGAAAAAGAGAGAAAAATAGAAGAAAAACGAGAAGAAGAGGAAAAATAAAAACTGAACGAAGCCAGGCAGTCCTCATACTGGCGTGGTAAAGGAGTGGCGAGAGTGAAATTAATATCGAAATTCTTCTCTTGGCACGTATTAAACGAGGAATATTACGTACAGTCATGTAGAAAAAAAAAAAAAAAATCAAACACAAGTCCCATAGCAACTATCCGTAGTTCTGAAGAAAAAAAGAAAAAAAAAAAGTTACTACATACACCGACTGTGCATGACTCATGGCTTGAAAAAGTAAGTATATACTTATGAATTTTGTCGTTTTAGCACAAAATGCTAAGATGAGAAAAAAAAAAACTCAATGATAGTTTAATACAGAGCTTTTCGTTTGTTTTTTTTTTTTTTTTTTTCGTTGTATAAAACAGAGTCGACGAGAGAAAGGGAAAACGCCACTGACGGCAGACTGTGTGGTGAGAAAAAAAAAAAAAGCTTACGTTGAACGCGAGTAAGTCCCGAGGCTTCGACGACGCAGACGCTAAAAAGCTCGCGTGTGTTTTGTGCGAGAGGGCTCCAAAGCAAGGCACATCATCGCCACCGACCGCGGCTATCGGTACTCACTTCCGCGACGCAGCTCCGAGCACCAGACGCAAACAATCCTCGTAACACGAGATATTTTAAAAAAAGATAACCGACGTCGAACAATCCAGGCAGGAAACAAAAAACTTTTCTTTTTTTTTTTTTTTTTTTTTTTTTGCCGATTAATCGAGATTTTTTCTGAATATGAGATATTCGCGAGACGCGACGTTACATTTTAGCGAGATAACGATCGTTTCGAGTGTCTAAATATCACGGGTTACCGGTGAAAAAAAAAAAAAAAAAAAAAAAAAACAAACAAACAAAACGACGAAAACCGATTAAACTGTCCGGGATTTAAGATGACCGAGAACAACGAGTCACTCGATGAATTTTTCATAATAGCTGGCTTCGTTAAGTTTAATCAGTCGTCGCGACGTTTCTCATCGAATATTTGGCTCCGGACGCCCGATCGCGTGGAACATTAAATAATAAAATGGGTGGAAACCAATCAACGCGAAGCGTACCCACCCCCGGTGAAGAAGGTGAGCAGTCAAAGTGATATTTCGATCAATTTTTTGTTTGTTTGTTTGTTTGTTTTTTGGTTTTGCTGAGTAAAATCGAAAATTCAGAGCAGCGAGATTTACGGGAATTTAAATTGTTTTCGAGATTAAAGAAATTGTCGCGGTATACGCGTGCAGTATGCAAAAATATGTAAATAGATGCTCCGTAACATCATCAAAGTTTCACGAGGTTTTCTAGCTCAAATATTTTATTTTTGATCAGAATTTTTATTTTTTTTTTTTTTGCAAAATTACGTGTATTGAAATAATGTGTATGAGGTATTCCACGTTAAATGAACCACCTCCGGACCTCATTACCTCCGATTTCGTTCTTCTTTTAGGATTTTGTTATCCTATGCGAAAGTACCTTTACTGATTTATTTCAAATTTTTGGCCCCCCTCGTTTCGGTTTTTAATTTTTGAAATTTTGTGATTTTTTACAACCGCGAATTTTGAATCGATGATATCTCGCGATTTGAACATCGTACAAATATAATGAAGATAGTCCATTCAAGATTAGTTTATTGAATCCAACTTTTTGAGAAAAAAATTATTTTTTCTTCCCGCAACGTTTTGGTTACCAAAATTTGATTTGAAAGCTGAAAACCAAATTTTCGTCAATTATGTCAGGTCGGAGAAGTTCGAAACATTATTTTTCGGATTCTAAACATTTTTTCACATTCGAATGCGTCTTCTTCCAAATGGAGAAATTCAATTTACATTTACTGAAAAATCAAAGAAAAAAAAAATAATAATGAAGACATGAACTTTTTTTTAATGAAAATTTTTGTAATTTCATATCGTTATTCATTTTTTTTTGTGAATTTATCAAACCCATCTTTTTCCTGAATTTTTTGTTTGCGTAGTTCTCAAGTAAGTCAATGGCATCAAACTTAGAAAAACGGTAATATGGTATCGAGTGATTAGATTCGTCGTTCAGGAAAGTTATTTTTCAACCGCACATTCTTCAGCTGACGAATTAGAAAATATACCAACCTCACAGTATTCTATGCTTCTAAAGCAATTCTCTCTTGCTGAAAGCAGCATCAACTTTGAAACGCGAAAAATATGTGAAGGAAAAAAGTAAATCTATTTTTCTATCTTTATTTTTCTATCTTTATTTTTCTATCTTTATTTTTTTATCTTTATTTTTCTATCTTTATTTTTCTACTGGCTCTCGTATACTTGTATAAAAATTTCTGAATAAATGTTCAACATTTGACTGCAATTTTGCGAAATGTATTTATCTTACGTCTGATACGAATAATCTTCTATGGAAAAGACGAATAGTTTGTAATTTTTGTTCTTTAATTGAAATACAATTTTTTTTTAATAAAGAAAAAAATCAACATTTTTTTTCTTTTATTTTTTAATAATTGTAAATCAAATTTCTCCATTTGGGAGAAGACGTAGTCAAACGTGGAAAAATGTGTAGCATCCGAAAAAAAATGTTTCAAACTTCTCCGACCTGACATAATTGACGAAAATTTGGTTTTCAATTTTCAAGTCAAATTTTGGTGACCAAAACGTTTCCGGGAAAAAAAAATCAATTTTTTTCAAAATGTTGGATTCAAGAAGAATCGATTGACTACCTTGATTATATTTTTACGATGTTCCAATGGCGAGATATCATCGATTCAAAATTCGAAGCCGTAAAAAATCACAAAAATTGAAAACTCCAGAACGGGGGGCCAAAAAAATTTGAAATAAATCAGTGAAGATACTTTCACATGGGATAACAAAATCCTAAAAGAAGAACGAAATCGGAAGTGATGATGGTTGGAGGTGATCCATTTCACGTGGAATACCTTATATATTATTTTTTCATATTGTCAATAGAGGTAATAGTTAATAGTGATAGAAAATTGGACAATTGAATTTCAGACTATCGCCATTTAGTTGTTGTTTTTTTTTTAATTTTTGTTTCTCTATTGTTGATTCTTAATCATCCGAAAATTATTGGAATTCGATATTTCATCTACTTTCCTATTTCTGTATAATTTTTCTTCGCACGTCTGAATATATTTTGTAATTCAAGCTTATCAAGAGTCAGACACAATTGACAGAAACTAATAACAGTAAGTCTTTTGTACTAGAGAAAAAAATAACGACTATCGTAATAATTCTACTCCACCCTTAGTTTCATTTATGCTGGAAAATGTAATATTTTTTTTCGGTAACGTTGAATGAACAATCCACCGCACGCGCTTTAATATTGCACAAAATTTTAACGATCGGTCCGTTGATTCAATCAACGAAAAAATTCGACAAGACGTGACAGATTTCATTTGACTAATGACAATTTTTCAATATTGCCAAACGATTTTTGACTGTAATTCGAAAAAAAAAAATCTCCGAGAAATATTTTGATTAAATCTATTCGTATACACTGTCCATCATGCAAAAGCTCACGCTATATACTTGCTCATTCGTTCCTCCGTCATTTTGTTTTCGCAGTGAATTTCGATCATTTTCAAATCTTACGTGCCATCGGGAAGGGCAGTTTCGGCAAGGTAAGCCTCGAAAAAAAAAATTACAACCCTAACGTTGCGCAGCAATTTTTTTTTTTTTTCCATATCAGTAACCGCGGTTGTTCGGTAGTTAGAACCGGTTTCGTTTTAATTCCAAAACTGTGATGCGACAGTAATTCAACCGTGACAAAACAATCGTTTTGAAACAAAAAGTAATGGAAAAAGTTGCAAAGTCGGTTGCTCTGGTAGATTTTTCCACAAAAATATGAATAAGCTCGGAAAAATTCCGCTAGATGGCCTGAATGAACCCGTCGCCCTCGCAAGTGAAACAGCACTTTCCGGTAGTCATATAAAGCGAAAAATTGCACGCTTATGTCGAAATAGAATGATAACTAACCCCAGGCCTTGAAGACGGAACAATGAGAATCAAAAATAAGTATGAAACTTACGAGGCTTTCCCATTTTAGACGAACGTACAGAAGTATAATTATAGTTAAGATGTTAGGTTATGTTTGTCTCTGACCAGCGAGGTCTTGAAGAAAAAAAAAAACACGTAGACAAACAAATTTTTGTCCACCGTGTGTCGAACCCTCATTCACTGGACCTTTCTAAAGATCTAAAGCTTGTAAATATATTGCATGAACCGCCCATTTAGGTCGATTAAACTGGCCAAACGAATTATTGGGATTTTTTTTTTTTTTCAAATTTTGTCCCCGATAAATAACGGAAAATCCCAAACGAATAAAATCTTCAGATGAGAAAATAGTGATAAGATACTAAATAATGAAATTCGTTAAGTCCCTGAGACAGGACCAGGTACAGTTAATATCTCGAGAGACTCATATTTATTTGAAATCAGACCCTAAAAGAGCCAATAAACGTACGATCGATAGGATTGAACATTACAGTTATGATTCAGTAAAGCTCTGGAGCCATTTATCATATCAAAAGAGCCATCGAGGAATCTTTTTTTGTCTTCTCAAATCAATTGGTCGTCAAACAGTTTTTTTTTTCGAGTTATCACGTTTGCACCGGATCCGCTAAGTTTATACCCTCTAGATTTTTTTTTTTTTACTCTGAACTTTCATAAATATCTCCGGATCCATCCATGAATTGTTTATTTAAGTTTTTTTTTTTTTTTCCCCACTATATTCATCGCAAGGTTTGCATAGTTCAAAAGCGCGATCGTACGGGCAACATGTACGCCATGAAATACGTTCACAAGGGTGAGTGCGCTGAGAAAGGTGCACTGAAGAACGTAGCGAGGGAGGTAGAGATTCTTTCGAAATTGGAACATCCGTGTCTCGTGAATCTCTGGTTCAGCTTTCAGGGTAAGTCTGACAGCCAAGACGAATGTGTACATTTGAATATCCTCCGCCGTGATCTCTTCTGCGATCTTCGCTATCCATCGACCCGTTCTTTTTTCTTTTTTTTTTTTTTCTTTCTCTCTCGCATTCTCAATGTCTTTCGTGCGAAACACGAGAAAATGATTAATCGTTTAATTTGAAAGACGAGCGCAATCTCATGAAAAAAAAAAAAAAAAAAAACGTTATTTTTCTTTTATTATATTGCTTGGCTCGGTGTCGTTTTGATAAATTTCATCATCCCTGACTCTCACTTTTCAGACGAGGAAGATCTCTTCATGGTATCGGATCTTTTGCTCGGCGGTGATCTCCGATATCACATACAGCAGCAAGTTTTGTTCACGGAGGAGAGCGTTGTACTTTACGTTGCTGAGATATCTCTCGCTCTCGATTATCTGCAGAGTCACAGGATTATTCACAGGGACATCAAACCGGACAATATTCTTCTGGACGAGGATGGTGAGCTCTCGTTCTATATTCGCCAGCATCATTTTGACAAAATAATTTACGGCCCGACAATTATTGCGCTGAATTTTTATTATCGCCTCCATTTATAGGGGAAAAAAAAAAAAAAAAAACATTTATCCGTATTTTTTTTTTGCGATTTTCATACTCTTCGCGAAAAAAAAAAAGTTCCGTCAAGCAGTATTTATGTTATCGCGATTCTTCTCAAGTGGAATGAGAAAACGAGGGAAACATTATAATTATTCGACTTCATAGGGGAACGAACGCTTATCCAGTGCGGGAATCGCGATTTTGTCTCGATGATAAAATTTTATGGACAATATCTACCCATTGAACATTTCCCATTCGGAGCAGCCCTATTTATAAATGGAAAGAGATCTGTGAGATCAGGAGATAGTGGTAATTGATTGAAAGCCATTTTTTTTTTCCACTCGGCAGTGAAATGTTTTTTTTTTTTTTTCACTGTCGCTACAAATACTTAAGCTTCCGCTACAAATGTCATTTCTCTTTTATTGGTTTTTTTTAAATTTAATTTCCATTTGGCAAACTCACGCGACGAGTAAAATTTTCAAAGTTTAAATTTCCACGAGTAGAGAAATCGAATGCTTTGTTTTTTTTTTTCAAAATCCTTGAAATTTTACGAAAATTACTGTCCAAGTACAATTTTCCTGTCGATCTGGAACAAAATTTCGAAGACTCTGACATAAATATCTGACAACGAGTATCGAATTTCGCTGATAAAAATAAAACGAAAAAAAAACCTTTTCTCCGTCAACCAAAAGACTCGAAGTCTCGGGGAATAAAACTTTAATCAAACGACCTATCAAGATTTCGTAGCAAAAAATATAACTATTTCATTCGGACGGTATTACCGAAGACGAAATAAATTTTCCAAGGATCCTCCATTACCCCTTGACCCTCATTATTCTATTCTCCCATATATATATATGAGCTGGATTTCGCTGCTGGTGATATCAAAGCCCGTATAAATAAAAGACGCGTTGCGCAAAAAAAAAAAAAAAAAAGAAAGAAAGAAAAAAGAAACCCCCTCTGGGGAGAAATCTTGACAACGCGCGATGGCTTTCGGAAAAGCAATTCAGCCGTATCTCACGAGAGCCATCTACCACTCCGCGTTTAGAGTCTTTGATGCGAAAAAGAAAAAGATGAAGAAAAGCTCGTGACTTGCGATCGAAAGGTTCCTCGAAAGTTTCGTCAAACTGTCCGGTCGTATTTACCCATCACGAGCTCCCAGAATATTCGGTGAATTTTGCGTTTGTTTCCATATCGAATGTACAAACATTGAATATTGACCCACAGCCTCTGTATGACAAAGCTCTGAATAGGTCAAAAAAAAAAAGTTAGAAACAAATTTTTCTGACGCACAATGATTTTTCCTCGGCTGGGACGATTGGTCTCCGGTTACGTGGCATAATTCGTTCAAGAGAGTTACAAAACACCAGGGAGCTTTAAAAGCTCTTTTTTCACCCACTCCCTATGCTTTATATCCGCATTATCAGCTTATTTATCCGCTGTCGAGAGGAGAAAGAAAAACTGCCAGTCGAATAAAGGCTTATTGTAATGATAAGTCCATAAAATATAAGTTCACGGTATATCTATATGGGACATTCCACGTCAACTCAGCCACCCCGTTTTTTTTTATTGTCTCGAAAAAATTATTCAGTATGGGCATTTCAAAGGACAATATATCCATGAAATTTTACCAACATTTCATCCCCCCACTATTGTTGGTTCTCGAGATAATGATTAATGAAGTCTCAATTTTGTAAAAATCATAACTTCGTAACTACTGATCGGATTTAAACGATTAAAAAAAGAATCTTTTTTATTTTTTTCGCTCTTTTCGAAAAAAAAAAAAAATGTCATCATCGGATAAAAGCTCATTAGACATTTTTTGGAGTAAATTAACAAAAAAACAATTTTTCCCTCTTCACTGATGCCTTGTTCCATTTTGAAAAAATCCTGCGGAGTTGTGTATTGCCTCCCTCTATCAGAAAAAAAAATACCGAGTAGAATTCCGATTGGCCCTTTCGTGGAAAAAAAAAAAATCGAAAAATTTCCCCGAAAACTGTCTAATGAACTTTTCTCCAATGGCGGTATATTTTTTTTCAAAAAGGGCAAAAAAAAAATAAAAACGATTCGTTTTTTAATCGTGAAAATCCGATCAACCGTTACGAAGTTATGATTTTTACAAAATTGAGAATTTATTAATCATTATATCGAGAACCAACAATAGTGGGGGGATAAAATTTTGGTAAAATGTCATGGATATATTGTACTTTGAAATGCCTATACTGAATAATTTTTTCGAGACAAAAAAAAACGGGGTGGCTGATGAGTTAACGTGGAATACGACACGTCAACGCAGCCACGTCAACTCAGCCACCCCGTTTTTTTTTGTTCTCGAAAAAATTATTCAGTATGGGCATTTCAAAGTACAATATATCCATGAAATTTTACCAAAATTTCATCCCCCCCACTATGGTTGGTTCTCGAGATAATGATTAATAAATTCTCAATTTTGTGAAAATCATAACTTCGTAACGGCTGATCGGATATTAACGACTAAAAAAAGAATCTTTTTTATTTTTTTTGCCCTTTTTGAAAAAAAAAAATATGCCGTCATTGGAGAAAAGTTCATTAGACAGTTTTCGGAGAAAATTTTCGATTTTTTTTTTTTTTCCACGAAAGGGCCAATCGGAATTCTACTCGGTATTTTTTTTTCTGATAGAGGGAGGCAATACACAACTCCGCAGGATTTTTTCAAAATGGAACAAGGCATCAGTGAAGAGGGAAAAATTGTTTTTTGTTAATTTACCCCGAAAACTGTCTAATGAGCTTTTATCCGATAATGACATATTTTTTTTCAAAAAGGGCAAAAAAAATAAAAAAAGATTCTTCTTTTAATCGTTTAAATCCGATCAGTAGTTACGAAGTTATGATTTTTACAAAATTGAGACTTCATTAATCATTATCTCGAGAACCAACAATAGTGAGGGGATGAAATTTTGGTAAAATGTCATGGATATATTGTCCTTTGAAATGCCCATACTGAATAATTTTTTCGAGACAATAAAAAAAACGGGGTGGCTGAGTTGACGTGCAATGCGACATATATATTATATGTGTATATACGTTTGTGCGTGTAATTTGTAGCAGATTTTTACGAGAAGAGAATATTGAAGGATCTTTTGTCTCATGGAGTGCAAAAAAGGGCTCTCTTGTAGCAATCCCTTGGGATTTCATATAGTGATTTTTTTTTTTTGGAGTATTTTTTACAAAAATTGAAGTAAAGGCACTTGTGCATATCTCATTGGTAATTTTTACGCTAGTGTTCTTGTAAAAATTGTAAAAATCATTCCAAAAGAAAGCTCCTAAAATATCTTAAATTCCATATATGTAAAGTGGAGAAATATTTATCTTTTCGGCTGAGGAGGCGATGAAAAAATTGACCCAGCTAGGATGGTTTATCCTATTAAGTGTATGATACTTATTAATATATATATTCACATAATATTACGTTACTGAACTGTGTAAAACTAGCATGCTTGGTGGATATATAGGGCAGTGAAAAGCAGACTCTATGCTAGTGCTCATGATCTGAGATGAAAAAAATATCTCGTTGCTCTGAAATAAATTACCCTTTGGTTAATTATTCATTAATTTTTTTTTTAAGTTTATATTTTACCAAGCTGATTTACTCTCCATATTATATTTAATCGTTTCATTAAATCCTTTATTGATTTGTTTCACTCTATGGAAGCTTTTTATCAAAAAAAATTTTTCGATTTTCTACGAAAATAAAGTTGAAGCAAATTATGGCAATTAACATCAAGTACATTTTGTGAAATACATATCTATATAAGCGAGAGAGCGATTAAACTTTCGAGATATTTTTTTCATGTTTATAACTTTTTTATTTATTCCAGTTCAATAGAATCCATGTGAATTTTTAATTCATTAATTCAGTCCGATTGGGCTTATTAAAATGTTTATTAAAATAAGAAAAATTGGTTTTTTTTCTTTCCTGGGGATTGCTAATGTTTTTTTACATTTTTTTCAAAAATGGTATTACGAAGCTTTCGGGATCATGCTTCGGGAAAAGATACATCGAGTTCCAGAAGGAATTTTGAAAAAAATCCAACTTTTCTTGGCGTTTTGGCAAAAAAATAAATGAGTGTCTGCACTAAAAACTGTGTAATTTTTCTTCCCGAGGAAGCTGGCGCTTCATACTTTCCTCATTATCTTTAGCATCATTCGCACTCTGAAACTTTGCTTCATTCATTGAGCTGCGAAGTTTAAAAAAAAATTTTTTACAATTTTTTCAACTCCTACCATCGAATCGAGCTCCTCATCGCACGAAATTCTTATCAATGATTTTTCAGCAAATTGTCACGAGTGCTGGTTAGAAAAATTGAGCTTTTCAATGAAGCCCTAATCAGCCAAACAGTAGAAAAATTCTAATCAATTCGAGTTTTTTCATTTATTTAAAAACTGAGCAGAAAATTTAAAGAAATTTTTTTTTCCACCACGTTTCGAGCCCCCAATTGGAAATTTTGGGCTGATTACGAGTCAGGCCCAAGCTCCCATTGAAAGCTCAAATATTTAAAGCGAAAATCCAAAAACAAAAATACACAAAGGTTCACGATTTTTTTTTTTTTCGTTCATTGCAAAATACAAAAGCTCAGAGCACCTAATTCGCGATAACGTGGCACTATAGTATCGAATAAATGAAAGTCGTACATTTATGGGATGGGGATAAAAATATTGAATAAACGATGAAAATAAATAAATAACGAGTGCCATTTCGGCGTGTGTAACGAAAGACTATATCGCCCTATTTACGAGGGTGCAGATGATGATGAGCCAACTACTTTTTTCTTCTTTTTTTTTTGTTTGTTGGAGGGTGAAAGCCTCGAGGCTTGTTTGACGATTGAAATAGCCTTTGCATTACTTAGATACGGTCGTCGAGTCTCGAATATTCACCGTATATATCCTCTTATGTACCCTCTTCCTATGTACTATATACACACAACTCGAATATAATAGCGTCTGCGATATACACCCTTATTCACACAAGTCCCCTTCCAATGTTTCAACGTACAATCTCGAGCTAATTTTTTTTTTTTTCATACGAAGCCCAATCGAGCCATTCTCCAGTATTAAAATCCAAAATCTCAAATTCCACGGTATTTTCACAAATATTTTCAATACACATAAAAACAAAGCTGTCTCATCCAAAACCCATTGAAATATCATTAATGATTCATTTGTAATTAACTTCAATGGGGAAAAAAAAAATTGTATTGTTAATATTTCAGGACACGCCCACGTGACGGATTTCAATATCGCGACGGTACTCGAGGGTGAACATCTGGCAACTTCGATGTCAGGAACTAAGCCATACATAGGTGAAGGGACAAACTCTCGGTTCGCTACTACATACTACTATCTACTCGACTATATCGCGCGCTATTGCCTTCCAACTTCTTCCTCTTCAAAGTCTCGGGCAATTATGAAAAAGGCAATTTACACTATACATAATATGATCTCTCACACACTCTCTCTCCCTCTAACTCTCTTTCTCTCTCTCTCTAACGAGACAAAATAATAATTTGATCTTGAATTCCAAAATAAGAAAATTAAAACGCGTCAAATATTTGAAGGTTACATTTTTTTTTCTCGCATTGTATCTGAGACGATATGTATATATCAGGGTGGCCTCAAACAAAAAGCAAAAAAATTCCCTGACTTTCCGCTGAAAAAATATCCAACTTTGCGTAACTGAAATCTGAATAGGATAGAAGCTTATCAGGTTAATCAACCAATGTGCTTTTTTTTTTACTCGACAGAATCGATTTTGGAAAATATTTGCATTTGATTAATTATGTCTATTATATATTAAGGTGTTTCGAAATTTTTTTGATTTTTCATGCTCCCACCCCTCGAAACTTGAGTTTTGATAGAAAAAAAATATCCTCGCGAAGAGGGAGCTCTGTAGCTCGAGTGAAAGCCGCCGCTCATTGGAAGTTTCTAATTATAACAGCCAATTAAGGATTCTATCTCGAATTAAGAAAAAAAATTCTCATTCAATAAATTTTTGTCTATTCCTAATTTATAATTTTTTATAAAAAAAATTCTAAACAATTTCAAGTTGGCCAGCTTTGTCCGACACCATCGTGTTCTAAATAAAAATTTAGATCGATTTTATTCATAATAATTTTGCGATTAAAAACTGTTTATAAATTGTCATGAACAGTTCGTATCTGGGTGAATTTTTTTTTTTTTTTCGTTACAATTTTTTTTCTTGACTCAAATACGGGCTCCATGGTTATTTATTCTCTTGCTGAAGTAGGAAATCATTGGTCTCGGGGGAAATTTAAGCAAATTTATTCACCTTTAACAATTTTTCCGCTATGACTTTATGCAAAAAAAAAAACCCCAAAATGTCATTTATTTATTTATTTTCGGTAAAGATTGATGCCAACGACGCCTTTTTACACGTGGCATACGTTTTTTCGGTGGAAATCAGCGACTAAAAGTATATATTGCTCTTTTGATCTCTATCCTTAATTAATAATGAATTAAATTTCATTGAAGGTTCTTTGTATTTGAAATACAATCCCCATGGTCTCCAATTTTTCCTTCCAAAAAGTTCGTCATAGACGTTAATTGGCTGTTATAATTAGAAACGTTCAAGGAGCGGCGGCTTCCACTTAAGCTACAGAGCTCCCTCTTCGCGAGGATGTTTTTTTCCATCAAAACTCAAGTTTTGAGGGGTGGGAGCATGAAAAATCAAAATTTTTTTTTATTCGAAACACCCTAATATATATATGTCGCATTCCACGTCAACTCAGCCACCCCGTTTTTTTTATTGTCTCGAAAAAATTATTCAGTATGGGCATTTCAAAGGACAATATATCCATGACATTTTACCAAAATTTCATCCCCCCACTATTGTTGGTTCTCGAGATAATGATTAATGAAGTCTCAATTTTGTAAAAATCATCACTTCGTAACTACTGATCGGATTTAAACGATTAAAAAAAGAATCTTTTTTATTTTTTTTGCTCTTTTCGAAAAAAAATATGTCATCATCGGATAAAAGCTCATTAGACATTTTTCGGAGTAAATTAACAGTAAAAAATTTTTCCCTCTTCACTGATGGCTTGTTCCATTTTGAAAAAATCCTGCGGAGTTGTGTATTGCCTCCTTCTATCAGAAAAAAAATACTGAGTAGAATTCCGATTGGCCCTTTCGTGGAAAAAAAAAAAAAATCGAAAAATTTCCCCGAAAACTGTCTAATGAACTTTTCGTTAATGACGACATATTTTTTTTCAAAAAAGGCGAAAAAAATAAAAAAGATTCTTTTTTTAGTCGTTAAAATCCGATCAGCCGTTACGAAGTTATGATTTTCACAAAATTGAGAATTTATTAATCATTATCTCGAGAACCAACAACAGTGGGGGGATGAAATTTTGGTAAAATTTCATGGATATATTGTACTTTGAAATGCTTATACTGAATAATTTTTTCGAGACAAAAAAAAAACGGGGTGGCTAATGAGTTAACGTGGAATACGACACGTCAACGCAGCCACGTCAACTTAGCAACCCCGTTTTTTTTTTGGTCTCGAAAAAATTATTCAGTATAAGCATTTCAAAGTACAATATATCCATGAAATTTTACCAAAATTTCATCCTCCCACTATTGTTGGTTCTCGAGATAATGATTAATAAATTCTCAATTTTGTGGAAATCATAACTTCGTAACGGCTGATCGGATTTTAACGACTAAAAAAAGAATCTTTTTTATTTTTTTCGCCCTTTTTGAAGAAAAATACGCCGTCATTGGAGAAAAGTTCATTAGACAGTTTTCGGGGAAATTTTTCGATTTTTTTTTTTTTTCCACGAAAGGGCCAATCGGAATTCTACTCAGTATTTTTTTTTCTGATAGAGGGAGGCAATACACAACTCCGCAGGATTTTTTCAAAATGGAACAAGCCATCAGTGAAGAGGGAAAAATTTTTTACTGTTAATTTACTCCGAAAAATGTCTAATGAGCTTTTATCCGATGATGTCATATTTTTTTTCGAAAAGAGCAAAAAAAATCAAAAAGATTCTTTTTTTAATCGTTTAAATCCGATCAGTAGTTACGAAGTTATGATTTTTATAAAATTGAGACTTCATTAATCATTATCTCGAGAACCAACAGTAGTGGGGGGATGAAATTTTGGTAAAATGTCATGGATATATTGTCCTTTGAAATGCCCATACTGAATAATTTTTTCGAGACAATAAAAAAAACGAGGTGGCTGAGTTGACGTGGAATGTCTCATATCTATATTATATGAAAATCTTGCCACCACCTCCTCGTACAAGAATCAAGACGCGCTCATATGAGCACCGCAAATGTGATGGTACATTTGGGGAGGAAGTTGACGAACATTTGAATGAAAAAAATTGTTAGAAACGACGAAAAAATCTTTTTTTTTTTATTACGATGGTTTTTTTTCTCATTAATTTGATTTTTTATTTATCGATAATGTTGAAAAAATAGTGATTTATTCAAAATCTAAAACCATATGAGTTTTAATTAAACTTTATCCGATATAATTTGTTTTTTTAATTTTCGGGAAAAAACAAATATGTTTTTGATGTTTTTAAATGAAATTTTTGAGTTTCAAGGAGAATGCACAACAGATTCGTCATCAGCGGAAAAAAATACATCGATACAGGGTCCTGTGTGAAATTTCGAAATTACACGAATTTTTTTCAATTTTTGCGAAAAAATGAATGGATTTGACGAGAATCGCGGTAACTTTGCTTACCGAAGGGGATGAAACTCTGTTCAGTGCTTATTCTCTTCGCAATCGTTTCAGCTTTAAAATTCCGTACTGGTTCATCGAGCTGCGATTTTTTTTTTTTTTTTCGATTTTTCACAAATTTTCAAATTTGAACCATCGATTTTTGTCAATTTTTTCCTTTATACTCAAATTCGCCGATTTTCAAAGTGCTCTTTTGGATTAAAAAAAATCAAAATCTCGTAATGAATCAAACGGCATTCTCTGATTCTACACCTGAGCTTTTCAAAACACCCCCGATAAATCCGTCAATCCGGAGGAAATTTATGGGCATTTGAAATTTCGATATTTTCAGGTTTTCGAAAAAGTGGGCAAAAATTGGAGATTTTTTTTTTTTTCTTTTCGTCTCTCTGACTATTTTCAGGCTCCGGGCGATCGGAAATTTTCCGTTGATCATGAATCCGATCGAATGTTTTCCTGAAGCGCCAAAATTCGATATGAAGACGTCAAAATACAAATAAAACAAAAAAAGTATTTCGAGTCATCGAAAGTGCCTTGATGCGGATGCAAATGAAATTTTTTTAAGAACAATCACCGTTCATCCTAATTGATCGAAGAATTCGAATTTTAATTTTTGTAATTTAAAAATTTTTCCCTGACCAAATGAAAATTTTCCTGATATTTCTCTGTTTTCCTGAACAATTTAAAATTCCTTGACATTTACAGGTTTCCCTTAACCGTGGCCACTCCGATATATATATATATATATATATATATATATATATATATATATATATATATATATATATATATATATATATATAATATAGTAATTGTTTTAAGCATAATTCGACAGTGTGTTATCATTGACGAATTAAAGAAAAACAAAATGAAAAAAAATGCATTATTGCCGCTCGATCAGCTCCGGAGATTTACATGTGCTCGTGCGAGGAGTACAATATTCAGGGCTATGGATATCCGGTCGATTGGTGGAGTCTCGGTATACTCGCGTGGGAAACACTCGGTCGTTCACGTCCCTACTCGTTGCACGCTGCTACGACACACCGCGAGGCACTTGCTATTATTCAGGCAAGTACAGCAACTTTTAACTCTCGCATATATTTGTACGAAAAAAAAAACCCGAGGCAACAGTTGGTCAGAGATCGTCAAAAATATAATTCACAGTTATGAATTTTTTAGCCGACTTGGCAATTCATTGTGAAAAAAAAAAATTAAAAATTCTACGAGTCTACGTAGTCGGAAGGCCACTGGGGAGGTCCGGTGTGCACTCCGAGATCGCCGAAATGACTTTATTTCATTTTACAAATTTTAACACACTCAAATTCGAATTTATCGGTGGGGGATTGTTTTTTTTTTTTCTGAAAACTTTAAGTATGAAATGGAATTGTTTAGATAGCAAAAACTTATATTTTCGCCATCGAATAATTTTTCTTGTCTTCTTTGGTCCATCGTAAATTAAAAAGGTACCAATACCATTTTTCTCCACGCCTCGTAGGTCCGGCTAAAAAAAAAAAGTTTTCCGATTTCATAAATTGTTTTTTTTTGTTCAATTTTTCCAACAACTTTTAGCCACTATCCTTGTTCAAAATTGATTTTCCACAGATTTTTATATCGATGAGAAATATTCTAAATTCTCATACGAAACTTACTCTTGGCTGGGAATTTAAAGCATCCTAAATTGAGTTCCAACTTTATTGAGAAACAAAATTATGAACCCTTACAGCAATTGAACGACCGATTTTTTTTTACTTAAAAAAACAAAACCATTGCATTTTTTAAAGTTCTCCTCAAGCCCCTGTATCGATGAATTTTTCTCGCTGATCAGACGTATATGCCCAAATAAAATTATTTAAAAAAAAACATACGAGACAAACACTGATATCTGGAGAATTAAAAAATTATTATTCCGAGTGACAGGCGTCAAAGACAAACAAAAATCGCAGATTTTGTGTGACTTTCGTTTGTGTGTGTAGAAAGATTTATCTGATCGAGATTCCGAACCCCCCAAAAAGCTCCCAAATTCCCATCGGGCCATCGGGTCAAGGACTTCCACGTAATCCCACGAAAAAAAAAAATCCAAGTTTTTCCAACTCTCAATTCTCCCGGGATATATAAGAAGAAGAAGAAAAAGAAAAAGTATCGTTTCCTTATTTTTATTTTTCTTATCAGACTGAACGAAAAACAGCAGCCAACTGGAGTTCATCGATGTGCGAACTTTTGGATGGGCTTCTCACGCAAACCCCCGAAAATCGAATATCCACCCTCGCCCAACTCAAGCAAGCCCCGATAATGAAGAGTCTCGATTTCGACAAGGTACTGAGAAAACAGATAAAACCATTGTTCACACCGCCCAAAGATCATCTCAACTGTGATCCGACATTCGAGCTCGAAGAGATGATTATCGAGACGAAACCGCTTCATAAGAAGAAGAAACGACTCGCTAAGCAAAGGTTCGCTCATACTTTATAATTAATTACTTCATGAAATTATTATTATTCTTTTTTTTTTTAATTATTTTTCTTTGTAAGATTCCAACTTTGAGATAGAAGAAGAAAAAAAAAACATAAACACTTTATTCAAATTTTATGAAAAATTCGTGACTCATTAATGAAGAATTTTCTTTGCAATGGTCCAGATCACTCAGAGCCAGTGATCTGCAGCATCCGCAAGCCGAGCAGGATCAAATATCGGGTAATACGGGAAACGGTGGAGGTTTAGCGACGACCGATGTCACGAGACTCGCATACATACCCGAATACAGAGTTTACAATCGTGAAAGGGAAATTGAGAGATTGGAGCGCGAGAGAAAGGAAAAACAGTGGGAAGAAGAGCTCAATAGTGCCATGATGGGCGCTGAGGAGAGACTGAGGTGAAAAAAAAAATATATATATATATATGAATACTCAATTAATTATTACAGGATATTGATATGAAAATTTTATAATTATATATTTAATCCTCAAACGCTAACGATGGGTCATTCGTGTCTGGGCCAAATGTCTGCACTTCTCCATAGTTTGCACGAAATTATTAAAAATTTATTTTTTCGGGCAAAACAAATTATTATCATTCAGTTAAGGGTTCAAAAAAAGGCCCATGAATTTTTTCAGATTTTTTCAAAAGTTTTAAATTCGTGAAATAAGCGAAAGACCCATCTTTATTTGTGTCTCCATATTTTGCATGAAATTGTTATTAAAAATTTATTTTTTTCGGGTGGAACAAATTATTATCATTCAGTTAAGGGTTCAAAAAAGGTCCATGAATTTTTTTCAGATTTTTTCGAAAGTTTTAAAATTGCGAAATAAGCGAAAGATCCCATCGTTGGCTTTAACGGTTGCTCAAAACATCGTTAGCTGACAAGAGTTAAATGTTGAATAAAACCTACGAATATAGATGGATTTTTTTTTTTTTAAAGATACAAATTTAATAAGTTTTTTATTCATTGCAGGGTAAAACACCAAAGGCACAAGCAACACGTGAGGCCCGGTAGCCATTTGGGAATATCATCGGCAAACGTCAAAGCGAGAATCGGCGCATCCCCAAGATCAAATCGACGTCGAAGCGCCACATCTTCGTCGGAGATCGATTACATCGACGCCAGTCCCGAGCCTTCCACGTCCTAAGTTGAATTAAATTTTTTTTCTTGTTTTTTTAATTTTTTAAAATTATTTGCAACTTTGAAAATTCAATTCTAAACATTAATGAGGCTTGTCGATAACGTAATTTAAATGCGCACAAGATCTCGTCGATTCGATGACGCAGATGCAACGCGAACGGGAATCGTTGCAATTTTTATCAACACTTTTATTTCGTGTATTTTATTATACGCGTTTAGCTCAACGAAGCAGGCTGAACGAGTGGAGTGATACACAAGTGAGGTATTTCGCATATATTGGGGCTTTTATCAAAGGAAAAATTTTTCACAGCTGTATAAATTGCACAACAGTTGTACAAAGACATTTTTGAAAAATATTTAATATTGAAATTTCAAATACTGTTTTTTTTTTTTTTTTTTTTTTTTTTTTTACAGTTTTTCCCTGAACGAGCTGCATCGTTGATTCTTTGAATAAATAAAGATGAGGAACTAGAATTTTTCGTTCCGATTGGTATGGTTTATAGCAATTGCCTAAAAGTTCAATATTTATTTGGTATTATTAATTGATATATCGATGAAAAATATTTTCGAAAAAACTTCACAATTAAAATATTTTTTCAGCTCAGAGAGTATACCGGTTTATTTCACCAATTATCAACCAATATTTGGGCCGTAAAAATTTTATTTTGCCTCAAAATTTTTTCCTCACATTTTGCGTGCACCAAGATTGACAAATTCGCCAAGTTTTAGCCAAATGGGACGTGCCGCTCACGAGGAATGGCGATATCCAGTTTTAAAGACAAAATTTAAATGCGAATTCTAATCGTATCTTTAACGTCACAATGAAAATATGAAAAAAAATGTAAATATGAAAAAAAAAAATTAGCTCCTCGAGATCCACCTCAAAAATGCGCTTTTTGACGAAAATTCGCCTCAATATTTCATCATTTCTTTCAATGATGAACAAGTGGAAAATAAATTAATATATTGAGACGAAAATTTGTGCAGTGCGTGCCATCGTAACGATATAAGAACAAAATCGTAAAAAAAAAATTCGGTTTCTCGCTCAAACCGGCCCGCATGGACCACTATGTATTTATATTGCAATTTTTTTTTTCGCTGATATCTAATTGGAATTTTTTTTTAGTATGCACAATTCGCAAGTATCTGATTTCACTTACTTTGTAAAACAAAAAAAAACGAATTTCTGAATGTACATATTTTTGTAGAGACGTTTGTCGACACTTTTCTGGCTGGCTAACGTATTTTGATGAGTACAATGATCACATCAATGCGTTTGTTGAAAGGTTTTGTCGTCAGAGGTACTTTTTGGAATGAATATCATAACTATATATAGCGTCGAGTCTCAAAAGGTTGAACGCTGCTCAGGCGAGACCGCGCAAAATCGTCCCATTCTTAAAATTTGGATTTCTTACTGAAAAAATCTCAGCTTTCAGATAAAAAATTGAAAGGAATCATAAAATATTGAGGCGCATGAAAAATCACTGTTTTGCGTTAAAAAAAACGTGTTTTTAAGGTGTATATCGAAGATCGAATGGAAAATAAAAAAAATTATTCGAAAAGCTGAGAGTTTTTCACAGAAGAAATAAATTTTTTCACATTTTTTTGTGACGCTAAAGATATGATAAAAATTCGCAAATTTTGTCCTCAAAATTGGATATCGCATTTCTCGTGAACACGTCCCATTGAGCTAAAACTTGGTAATAAATTTACCAATCTTGGTGCACAAAATGCGAGAAAAAAATTTGAGGCAAATAAAACTTTTAGGACCCAAAAATTGGTTGACAATTGGTGGAATGGTCCGAATAATATGAAAAAAAAAATCGTCGTTTTTCAATGTCCGCTTCAGTGAATCCACGAACAAAATATTTTTATCAATTGGATATTTTTACCAATTTTTCAAATATTTTTCCGATCATGATCAGTGAAAGCTCGGCCATTGAACGATCCTTTATCAATTAACCACCTGAGATATTGATGGAAAAAATTTTAACGATATAATTTTTATTAAAAAAAAAAAATTAAATAAAATAAACCGCCCAAGAAACGAAAAGATTCCTTTTTTCTCTGACAAAAAGTTAGCTCTTCATGCGAAATACCTCGATTATTTATATTTTCAATTGTACTTTGAGCGTATGCATGAACTTTTACAGTGTCGTGATTGAAATTTACAAGCGAGAACGCAAATGTGTTATATGTGGTGCAATAATTAGCACAGAACTGTTCGAAGGATTTCGTTGTTCTGCAAAAATAAACATTTGAAAAAAGAATTAAAAAAAAAAAAACGTAACAGTGCCTCGGTGAATCGTCAGAGCCGATGATTGGACCAATTATAGCGTTATCGGCTACGCACGCGCGAAAAATTTATCGGGTACAAGGAAAGAGGAAGAAAAAAATCATTTAGAGCAGACGATGATGAGCTTTATATACACTGATCATAGCACTTTAATCTGTAAGGCTGTACAGCGAAGCAGCTGTGCACACCAGAGGCTTAATAAATAAGGAAAAAATAAATAAAGAATAAACGAAATCGGTGGAAATTTTTTCTAAACAAAGAAGAAACAAAAAAAAAATCGTCGATCGCTCCTCTCTCGTTGCGTACTGAATATAAAAAAAAAATCCCCAACGTTTGATGTAACTCTCGATGTCAATAAAGCGCTGTGTGATACTCCACTGATCGTTATACGAAACGTACAAAAATCGGAACTGCGAATGCACCATGGATCGATAAGAATTTTCGGGAATCAAGTTGACAAGGTAAATTTGAGAGAAAACAGCAAAATATTTATGGAAATTATAGTTTATTTGTTCACAACATACTCTCTCTCTCTCTCTCTCTCTCTCATAACTTGAGAGAAAAAAAAAGTGAGAACATCTTTTCTCACGCTAACAATAATTCAGCAACGAGTAAAGTATAAATGCAGCGTTGAAGTTAAAAACAAAGAAAAAAAAAAAACGAAAAAAATAAAGCGTTTGAAGAATATGCGATTCTCGAATTCTCCTACAATTTGTTTTCTCTTTTTCCCCTCAAACCTTCCTTCATTGATCGATTCGTTCGATTGTGCTGGCGTTACGAGCATAATCGAAAACTCGATCGCTGAGGAAAAAAGAAAAAAAAAAAAAAAAGAAATTGAATTACAGCTCACATGGACCGAAAGCGAATACCTATAAATTTATCAGGAAAATAACGCACACCCAAAGGTTGCGTAAAAATTATTCCGGTGTATTAAGGCAATTAAAAAAAAACAAAAACTTGATTAAATGAAAATATCTCAATATGGATTAATGGATTAATCTCTGGAACAAATAATAATAATAATAATAATAAATCGTTAGGGCTAAATAGCATGGTTACGTATAACGAAAGAAAGAAAATTAGGGGGAAAAAAAAGAATAAAAAAATAAAAATAACAAATTATATACGTTAATATCACAAAGTATAGCCGCTTCTTTCTCTCTATAACGCGGCTCTAGCTCGTATATTATATTATGTACTAATTTTTTTTTTTTTTTTTCTTTTTCGTTTTTCGTTTTTCGTTTTTAGTGGCTGTTCGAGGTTCATACAACATGGAAGCCCGCAAAAGTGCTCGCCACGAACCAGCTAAAGCATCAAAATATAATCCATTTGTTATTATCATTGTTCTCGGTTTTTTTTTTTTTGTTTTTTTCTTTTTTTTTCCAGAACCGACATTATGTCTCGCGCGATTGCGAGAGGGAAAAAGAAAAAACCGTGTGAAAATATCTCTTCAGAAAAATATAGACAAGTTTCTCACTATCGATAGTGCCGGGAATTAAAGTCTCGTACGTAATTTCGAGCGTACCGCGATCATGCCGGAGAATTAAAAGAAAAGGAAAAAAAAAAAAAAAAATATGGTAACGCTCGATACGAATTTGTACAATTATTCACGACATTTTCTTTTTTTTTTCTATTTTTTTTTTTTCGTCAAATGCCAGGAGAAGTAATCTTGGGTCGTTCAACGTAGCCCGGCTATTTCGTTAGCCATTTAATATAATATATCACAAGCACCGCGGAACAATGATTTTCGAAATTATTGTAACGTTATTTTCTTTCATTCTCAATATATATATATATATATCTATATGTTGTCCGGTTAGCTGACAGCAAAAAATTTGCGCGTTACGGAGCAACGAAGTACGATTTTTTTTTTCCCTCTTATTAAATTTTTTAAAATCTTTACTGTAGATATATCGGAAAATAAGATATGTTTTACCCACGATTATCTCGTTTTTTTTTTTGCTTTTTTTTTGTTTTTTTGTTTTTTTTTTTCGTTAAATCTTACAGCGCGATCGATTTCCCAGCCGCAGACTAGTTAAACTTTTAATTTTTTTTTTTTTTTATTTTTTTTTTTTCACCGGATAAATTTGTTTCCGTCACCAATCTTAATATCGCGTAGCTCCGCGATGAAATATCGTTGAATTATCCCCGAGCGTGTAAATATATTTGCTTTTTTCTTCTTCCAGATCTCTGGAACAATCCCAAGAATAAATCGAGTGTATCCGGTAAATCGAGCTGCAAAAAATTTTGCGTATCGATTTTCGATATCTAAAAACATGCCCGGAGAGAAAAGAGGCGCTCATCTAAGCTTACGTGAAGAGAGAGAGAGAGAGAGAGAGAGAGAGAGAGAAAGAGATAGAGAGAGAGAGAGAGAGAAAGAGATAGAGAGAGAAAGAAAATCGAAAAAATTGATTTCTTTTTTCTTAATTTTCGCGACTAAACGGCAGTTACATCGGTTATTTCGATTCTGGTTATCGGTTTTGCCGGCTCAACGACGATATACTCGTCGTCTTCATTGGCGATCGCCGCCTCGTTCGGTGAATCCGTAATTGACGAATCGCCGAGTTTCAAATGTTGCAAATTCGCGACAATCGAGTCAACCTGAACCGGCTGATCGGGCTCGGAATTTTTGTTGCGCAATTTGCCAAAATGAAGATAACAGTAGCCGCGCTGACCGTGCCATGTTATATCGCTTGCTCTTACGCCCCGCTCCAGTAGCGCATTCTTCAAATGTCTCACGCGCACGTCCGACTTGATATTCGATAATTTCAATGAAAAATCAATGTTACCCCGTGCCCGAGGTCTTATGAATTTTCGTCGACGGGGCTTCTCCTTTTCGCCCAAATCTTCCGTATTATTTTTCTCATTGTTGGAAGATTCACGATCACCGTCGCCCTTGCGCTCGCGCAATTTTCGTCTTCTCGGCAAACGGCCTCTTCCGGTCTCGTTGTTCCTCGTCGAATCTTTAGCCTCGTTCTCGGCAATCGCCGTACCATCGGAATCCGTTGCTTCCCTCTTTATCCTCGGACGTCTCGTCATTTTGTTCCTCTTTATCCAGCGTCTCTCGTTGCGTCGTTTCTCATCGCTCGAATCCTCCTCCTTCAGTGCCACCGATTCGCCATTCTTCTCGTCGTTTCGCTGCAATTGTTGCAATATCTGCATCGACTTGACGCGTCTCGGTGTCAGTATTTCCCAAAATATACCGTCCGGTTTTTTGAGTCTCTCGTTAATTACGATTGTCTGAGTCGGCGTGACAATTATGTCGACCGGTACGTCGTATTTTTCGAAAAGACTCGCCGGCAAATCGTCGACTATCTGACAATCGTGAACGGTCGTTATGACCGTTGTTTTATCATCGATCGCGCCCATTTTCATCATAACGGCGAACTCGAGATCGGCGAAACCCTCGCCCTTGCCAATTCTGTGACCCTTGCGACTCACGCATACCGCTCCGAGCACCAATAGATCCACCTTGGGGGGGAAAAAAAAAAAAAAAAAAAAAACGAAAACAATCTTTCGTTTTATTTTTCCGATGAATTAAAGGTAGACGCGACCGGTGGACCGGGGGGCTTTGGGGGGAAACGTAGACGCGGCGGAGCTCGCGGTGAACGGGGCATTCATGAAACAAGAGAGAGATTCGGTAGCCGTGGCTCGAAACAATATTTTTTTAAGAGTCTATACTTTTGTTACCGTATGATTGAAAATTTGCAGTAAAATATATGTTATTCTTCATATACTTGACTAATTTTGTGCCAAATTTCAAGAATTTCTCATTACTCGTTCATACATTTAGTACAAGTATAAGTGTAAGTATCAAGTATAAGCGATTGCTCGTATGCAAAATTCGCAATTTTTGATAAACGATATCTTGAAAACGGTACGGTGAAACAGTCTCAAATTTCGCAGAAGTATTCTTCGATACTTTTTTTTTAGTTTTTCACAAAAATTCTCTCGATCTGTGTTAGAACTACCTTAAGATTGTGCCGATTGGAAAATATATTGGATTTTCGGTCGTGTTGATAGAATTCTTGGATGTAAAAAAAAATTAATTTCCACAATTTTCACAGGTGGTATCGAGATTATCTTGAATGTATGCGATACAGATGAAAAATAATTAAAAAAAAAACGATTTATTTTTTAAACAATAATGATAACCGGATAGTTGAGGAGCAGTCGAAAGAAAATAAAAGAGTTTGTTGAATGTACAGATTTATGGTTAAATTATCCGTAAAATCTGGAATTTTCATAATACTCGATATTTAAATACTATTTTTGTTTTTTTTTTTCATATCATGATGTATCGAATTATTTTTATAAATTATATCTACCAATGAATGTATTTTACAAATTTGGCAATTTGATGACAAGAAATTTGGAGTTGCAGTTTTTCGAACATAATATTTGCAAGGATTCGTTCAATATACAGAACAATTTTTATGCAAACATCTTTGGGTTTTAGTTTTAACGTTTTTTTGTTTCTTAATATTTGAAAAATTGTGAAGAAAGTATAATCGCCATTGTGATCACTATTCATCGTCGATAGCCTCGAAATTTTGAAATTACAATACAGAGCCTCATTTTTATGGAAACACCCAAAATATTCATCAATTTCTCCCAATTTTCATTTCAAAGAAAGCTTTCGGACAAAACTTCGTAAACCGAATATCCTCAAACAGCTATTCGCGCTGTTAAATTCGTTATTTTGCATAGAAAACATTAGATAGTTTATAAAAATGTATTTAAACAATTTATATGCAATTCGTAAACTAGATTGGCCTGTAGGAATCTTTATTTAACGAAACAATGAATAAAAAATAGTTGAAACAAACGTAAAAATACCTCAATGTTAGAATCCAGAACTCATTTCCACAATTTTTCACAAATAGTGTCGAGATTATTTTGAATAAATGCGATACCAATGATAAATAAATAAAAAATTATTTTTTAAACATAATAATGATAAACAGATAGTTAAGGAGCAGTCGAAAAGAAAAAGTTCATTGAATGTACAAATTTTTGATGAAATTACCCGTAAAATCTGAAATTTTCATAATACTCAACATTTAAATACTATTTTTTTTTTTTTCATATGATCTATTGCATTTTTGTTAGAAATTATATCTACCAATGAATTTATCTTAAAAATTTGGCAATTTGATGACAAGAAATTTGGGTTTGTAGTTTTTCGAACATAAGATTTGACTGAATAAAAATAGACTGAATATCCTCAGCTATTCACGCTGTTAAATTCGTTATTTCGTATAGAAAACATTAGATAGTTTATAAAAATATATTTAAACAATTTATATGCAATTTTTAAACTAGATTGGCCTGTAGGAATCTTTATTCAACGAAACAATGAATAAAAAATAGTTGAAACAAAAGTAAAAAATACCTCAATGTTAGAATCCAGAACTCATTTCTACAATTTTTCACAAATAGTATCGAGATTATTTTGAATAAATGCGATACCAATGATAAATAAAAAAAAACAATTTTTTTTTAAACATAATAATGATAAATAGATAGTTAAGGAGCAGTCGAAAAGAAAAAGTTCATTGAATGTACAAATTTTTGATGAAATTACCCGTAAAATCTGAAATTTTCATAATACTCAATATTTAAATACTTTTTTTTTTTTTTTATACGATGTATTGCATTTTTGTTAGAAATTATATCTACCAATGAATTTATCTTAAAAATTTGGCAATTTTATGACAAGAAATTTGGGTTTGTAGTTGACCGAATAAGAATAGACTGAATATCCTCAGCTATTCGTGCTCTTAAATTCGTTATTTCGTATAGAAAACATTAGATAGTTTATAAAAATGTATTTGAACAATTTATATGCAATTTTTAAACTAGATTGGCCTGTAGGAATCTTTATTCAACGAAACAATGAATAAAAAATAGTTGAAACAAAAGTAAAAATACCTTAATGTTGGAATCCAGTCCTATCGGTTTTCCATGTTCCTGGAGGCCTCGTCTAGTCGCGATATTCTTCAACTCTTCCTTGCTGGCGCCCGCGCCAGGAGCCACGTGAAGAAACAATCCCGACTTGAGTCTGGGTATCGGAACTAAAATTTCCTTTCCCGCCTCGAGAGCCAACAGTCTCACGGATTCCTGCGGCTTGTCGGGATTTATCTTTACGACTTTTGCTCTCTTGAATTCCTCGAGTTCGAGAATACGTTGCGCCGCCTCCGCGGCTCCCTTGAAATTTGGTATTCTGCTCTGTACGCTCAGCGGAAAATTTGCCAATTCGTTTTTCGTTATGTGATCCCAAATTTTCTTTCTGAAGCTCTGTTTCGTGACGCCGTCGCCCATTTTAACTAAAAAAAAATCAGTCGAATAACGTGCATCGAGGAAAAATAAATAAATAAAATGAACAAAAAAAATCCTCAATTTCGTGTTTCGTTAAACGGGAGTATATCGAGACAAGCGCCTTTTTTTTGTTGCATTTATAAATACGACGATGAAAGCCTTATTTGCCTTTCGCTTGAAACGGCCGTGTATGTATAACGATCGAGAGAAAATTTTTTTCAAAACAATCACAGACACGCGATATGATTGAACGCGAGACGAGATTCAACGCGTTCTCGCTTATTTGATAAGAAAATATCTTTATCTTATATATATATATATATTATAGTACTCACCACGCATTTCCTGTACGTCGGGCATTTTGACGAGATTTTTTTTCGTGTGTGTCCCTCACGAAACAAAAGTATGACACAAAATCGTCGTCGAAACTGCGATCACGATCGATAGTTAAAAAAAAAAAAAAAAAAACAGATATTAAATTACGTTACTATGTATTCACGAAATATAAACTCTACCAGGCCAAGAAAGGACTTGTGTCTGTCTATCTCGGTTTTTTTTTTTTACTATCTCACAGCTTACTTCTTGACTCCGGGACCACGCAATGTAGCAAAATATATATATATATATATATCTCTATTGACTTTGCAAGCAAAGCATCACGAGCCACTCGGAATTTTCAATAATCTCTTTTACTTTCACTAATTTTTCTTAGTATGTCCAAAAAAAACCAACTCACACCACTGGTCATCAACTTTATACGGATTGCAACGTTCAACTGCCAAGTGCACACTGGTGCACAACTGCCAACTGCCAACTCTGATGCACAACCAGAGATGCACAACTGCCAAGCCACTTGAGTTATGAATTATCGGTTATCGTGGGATGTGAATCAATGTGAATCCTACGATTCCTACGGCTTTTACAAGAGAACTGAAGACAGAGGGCAGTACATATCTGTGCCAGTGAATCTTCAGAATATATATATATATATATATATATATGTTTGTATCATAATAACCGAACATTTACGAGTATTGTCGAAAAGTTACGAGTGAAGATGAACTACGCCCCCTGACCACAAGAGGTCGCCAGTGGCTTGATACCTTTCGAGCCCCTCGTTCGTACGAAAAAGTTCTCCGGGTCGATAGTGAGAAAAAAAAATGGCTCTGCTCGTGAGGAATGTCTGCAAAACTATATCCCAGGTAAATTAACAAAAAAATTGCAAATGTTCAAATACTAAAATACGACCGGAACAATTAACGTGACCACTGCTTTGTGGCGTATTTATGCACAAAATTATGATTGTCCATCGCCATTACTCTCATAGCAGCCGAATTTTCGCACGTAACTTGATTTTCGTACGTAGTGTCGGTGCGTGCGTGCGTGTGTGTGTTTTTGCATGTGTATTTGAACTTGGAACGCTGGTTTAGAACAAAGTCGTCGCAGCATCCAAATATATAACGAAGAGAGAATCGCGAAAGAATAGACGTTTCCTCCTTGTCGAAAATGAAAATTTCATTTCGCAAAGCATTCGATATTCCTTTTCGGGCGATGCAAATTTTTCGCGTTAGATTAAAAAAAAAAAAATTACATCAAGAATTTCCTTGAAATCTCATATCGCTTTCGCACAATTTTGTATTTTCACAATCCATATTCGTAACAGAAAGAGAAGAAGAAAAAAAAAAATACCACGTACGAATAATTCATATTCTCTCAGGCAGCGCAAAAAGGAACAGTTCGAACGCTTCACATAAGCGCGGCGTGTCATCAGGAAGCGGCAAGTTAAAGATCTGGGCATTTTATTTAATCGTCCGAGAGCATGAAAAAAAAAAAAAAAAAAAAAAAAGAACAAAAAATTTCTCCACAGTTTATCGAGCAAGAGGGTAAAACAAAATGTACCCTGATTCCCGGAGACGGAGTAGGACCGGAGCTCGTCGTGTCCGTTCAGCATGTCTTCAAAGCTGCCAATGTACCCGTAGAATTCGAGCCGTACTTTCTCTCCGAGGTTAATCCCACTCTGAGCGCGCCCCTGGAACAAGTGTCCAATAGCATCGCCAGAAACCGCGTTTGCCTCAAGGTAAAGAAAATAATAATTTGCCAATTTATACAGAAAAAAAACGTTTTAATCCCTCGTAGTACCAATTTATGGTACATTTCATTAATTAATTAAATAAAAAATGAAAAATGAAAAAAAGAATTTCCAGAAAAAAACGAAAAATCGTATCGAAAATCTAAAACGAACGAGCTTTCGAAATGCCACTCTGGTCGTGTAAACAAATATTCAAATTGGTATGAAAAAAAAAAAAAAAAAAAAAAAATTTAGAAACTTGCACATTGCTTCCTCGTTACTTTATCTCGCTCGCAAAGTTCCAATGAGCGAGCGGATTTTCACAAATTTGGCCTCCTCGTGGAGGAAGCTTTGCAAAAAAATTTCGACTCGTCGGCTGAAAATTTACCATAGTTAAAGCGCAAACTTTTTTTTTCAAATTCAAAATCCTATAAAAATCTAAAATTTTTTAGCAACCTTTGACAAAAAGTTGTAACAAACGATCGGGGCTCGGTGCTCTACTTATGCGCAATATTCGGGCACGAGCGCTCAAGGCTTTTTCAAAATACAACTGTTTGAATTTTTCACGGTTTCTTGACCATTTTGGAAGAATTTTAAGCACTCTGACATGAAAATCTCGGGAAAAAAAAAAAAAATCTTTTCATGAACACAAAGCTTCTTCCGTGAGGGAGCATCGTCCAATTTTTTTTACGATTTTTTACTAATTCTACGATTTTCAAGGACATGGAGCATGTAATTGAGGAGAACGTGAATGGAGAAAACGAAAATAACGATATTTGTGATTTTCAATGTCCAAAGAAGAATCTCTCATGAAAATTTTATTAATTTTCATCATAAAAATACATTGTTGAGTAAAGAGAAATTTTATTAAATAATCAAAAACAAAGTCAGTAATTTGAATATCGAATAATTTATTATCTTTTCATTAAGGGGTAACATCACTGTAAAAACAAAAGAAAAGCGCTGTTTTCACCATTTTTTTTTTTCAGATGGAAGAAAAAGTAATAGGATAATAATATTTAAGGAAGTTATTAGGCATATATTTAAGTATAATACAAAAATTTATTATCAAAAAATATTTTAAAATGGCGACACTGGAGCCATTCTCGTGAAACCGAATGAATTCTGCGGCACGCAGTGCTGCATGCAAATTTAAATCTAGAAAAAAAAAACTACTTAATCTACATGTCTATAGCTAGAGAAATACGTAGGGGATTTTAAAAATATTGATTTTTGTGTAATTGACGAGTATTTGAATGAAAATTTTGAATTTTCGACAAAAGAGAGGGCACTTATTTGTTAATAAACAATGTTTAAATTAACTTCTCGAAAATCCCCTACGTATTTCTGTAGCTATTAATATATCTATGGATTAAGTGCTTTTTTTTTTTTCAAATTCAAATTTGTGACAGTTACACAGCGCGCCGCATGTCTCGCGAGAATGGCTCCGGTGTTGCCATTTTTTGAATATTTTTTGATAATAATTTTTTATATTATACTTAAATATATGCCTAATAACTTCCTCAAATATTATTATCTTATTACCTTTTCTTCCATCCCAAAAAAAAAATTGTGCATTTTTAGATTTTTTACAGTGCTGTTACCCCTTAAGTTTTTTGAAATTTTTGTATTCGGAGAAAATGAAAATATCAAAATCCGTGATTTTTCAATGTCCCGGAAGAGAGTCGCCCGTAGAAATTTCATGAATTTTTATATCAAACAAATTCAATTTCAGCAAAGAAGAATTTCGTTGAATAATTTTGAAAAGTTAAAAAAAAAAAATGAAATAATTCATCAATTCACATTTTATAATAACGACAGGGTATTCTCGCGACACCCGATCACTCTCACACCGGCGAACTTCAGACACTTAACATGAAATTACGAAAGGATTTGGATCTTTACTCCAATGTCGTACACGTTAAATCATTGCCCGGTGTAAAATCGCGTCATCAGAATGTCGATTGCGTTATAATAAGAGAACAAACGGAGGGCGAGTATTCGGCGCTGGAGCACGAATCGGTGCACGGCGTTGTGGAATGTTTGAAAATCGTGACGCGCACCAAGTCACAGAGAATCGCCAAATTCGCGTTCGACTATGCCGTTAAAAATAATCGCAAAAAGGTCACGTGCGTACACAAAGCCAACATCATGAAGCTCGGCGATGGTTTGTTTCTGCAATCGTGCCGGGAAATCGCGACGCTCTATCCAAGGTAAGAGGAGCGTTGATTACAGGAAAAAAAAAAAAAAAAAAAAAAAAAACCAATTCTTTTTACGCAGCGCTGTGAAATTGGGCTCAAATATTGTAATTTTTGTTTCCCCAAGAGCAGAATACAGTTCGAGCCAATGATCGTGGACAATTGTACAATGCAAATGGTATCGAATCCTCATCAGTTCGACGTTATGGTGATGCCGAATTTGTACGGTAATATCGTCGACAATCTCGCATCGGGACTCGTTGGCGGAGCCGGCGTCGTTGCCGGCGCGAGTTACAGCGCCGAATGCGTTGTCTTCGAGCCGGTAAGACAACCAAGATAAATTTATTAAATATTAATTTATTAAATATATTTATTAATATTAATTTATTAAATATTTATTATCCATCCGGATAATAAAAAATTTTCATTATATACGATAGGGAGAACTTGAATTATTTAAAATTTTTCAATTATTTAAAAGATAATTATTCAAAAATCATCATTCGCACGGGTTTTTTCATTTACCCATAATTATTTAATTAATTATACCAGCTTTAAAATTGAGTTGCGTTTCGAACGTATATCACGCGACGGTGACGTCACAACACCCCAGTGCAGCAGCGCCTCTAGCGGTAAAATTAGAAAACTCGAGCAACTATTCATTCCTGACCCAAAAAATCTTCGTAAATCGTGAATATGTAGTGCTGTAAATAGGATTCAAACACGACTTATGTACCGGAATAATCGAAGAAAGTGTACAAATATTTTTTTGTATAATTTTGCAAAAGTACAACTGTATCAACACCAGAAAAAACGTTTATTTTGCGTTGGGAACATCTCTGAATCTATTCTTGGCAAATTTGCCGATGTTGCTTTCATACATCCTTGATTCATTTTTTTTCAAGTTACAGCATTATCAAGTTCTCTATAAGAGAATTTACATTATTTTCAACATTTAAATGATTCAAAAACACCATTTGCGTAGGTTTTTTCAGTTATTCATCATTATTTAATTAATTATATCAGCTTTAAAATTGAGCTGCGTTTCGAACGTATATCACGCGACGGTGACATCACAACACCCCAGTGCAGCAGCGCCTCTAGCGGTAAAATTAGAAAACTCGAGCAACTATTCATTCCTGACCCAAAAAATCTTCGTAAATCGTGAATATGTAGTGCTGTAAATAGGATTCAAACATGACTAATGTACCGGAACAATCGAAGAAAGTGTACAAATATTGTTTTGTATCATTTTGTAAAAGTACAACTGTATCAACACCAGAAAAAACGTTTATTTTGCGTTGGGAACATCTCTGAATCTATTCTTGGCAAATTTGCCGATGTTGCTTTCATGCATCCTTGATTCATTTTTTTTCAAGTTACAGCATTATCAAGTTCTCTATAAGAAAATTTGCATTATTTTCAACGTTTAAATGATTCAAAAATACCATTTGCATAGGTTTTTTCAGTTATTCGTCATTATTTAATTAATTATACCAGCTTTAAAATTGAGTTGCATTTGTAACGTATATCATGCGACGGTGACGTTACAACACCCCAGTGCAGCAGCGCCTCTAGCGGTAAAATTAAGAAACTCAAGCAGCTATTCATTTCTGACCCAAAAAATCTTCGTAAATCGTGAATATGTAGTACTGTAAATAGGATTCAAACATGACTAATGTACCTGAACAATGGAAGAAAGTGTACAAATATTGTTTTGTATCATTTTGTAAAAGTACAACTGTATCAACACCAGAAAAAACGTTTATTTTGCGTTGGGAACATCTCTGAATCTATTCTTGGCAAATTTACCGATGTTGCTTTCATGCATCCTTGATTCATTTTTTTCAAGTTGCAGCATTATCAAGTTCTCTATAAGAGAATTTGCATTATTTTCAACGTTTAAATGATTCAAAAACACCATTTGCATAGGTTTTTTCAGTTATTCATCATTATTTAATTAATTATACCAGCTTTAAAATTGAGCTGCATTTCGAACGTATATCATGCGACGGTGACGTCACAACACCCCAGTGCAGCAACGCCTCTAGCGGTAAAATTAAGAAACTCGAGCAGCTATTCATTCCTGACCCAAAAAATTTTCGTAAATCGTGAATATGTAGTGCTGTAAATAGGATTCAAACATGACTAATGTACCTGAACAATCGAAGAAAGTGTACAAATATTGTTTTGCATCATTTTGCAAAAGCACAACTGTATCAATACCAGAAAAAACGTTTATTTTGCGTTGGGAAAATCTCTGAATCTATTCTTGGCAAATTTACCGATTTTGCTTTTATGTATCCTTGATTCATTTTTTTTTGTCAAGTTACAGCATTACACGCTGTAATGTAAACACACACTCATGCATTAATGATTTCCATTCGAAAATTTTTTCACCGACGGATATCCTATCCTTTTAACATGTGTTATCCGGCGGATAACTATATCCGGAAAAATAACCCTAGGTAAAGAAACCGGATATAACTTTACCCTGGTACCGAGGGGTGGTGTGACGTCACTTGGCTCACAGAGCGCGTAAATTTCTTACAATTTTTACACCTTATGATATAATAATTTACTTGCTTAAAGAAATTAATGCAATGATCATGAACTTCAGAAAATATTTAACTATCACAGAATGATAAAAAAAAGAAGAAAATCGTTTAATAATAATAATAATAATAATAATAATAATAATAATAATAATCATTTTACTTTAAGGATTTTTTCACAGTTGCTCAAGAGTGATGTACATTTAAAAATAATCCTTTCATTCTCAATCTATAATAGCGAGAGGAGATTATTTATTTGCTCAAAATTTTTGCTTTTCTTTTTGCGATTTCTTACAGGGCGCGAGGCACACGTACTCCGAAGCCGTTGGAAAAAACGTTGCCAATCCAACGGCCATGCTGCTGTGCGGCGTGAAGCTTCTTCATCATTTGAATCTTCGTCGTTACGCCGAACAGATAAGAGACGCCCTCAATCGTGTTCTCAACGACGGTAAAGTTCGTACCAAAGATCTCGGCGGTCAGAGCTCGACGACCGACTTTACTCAGGCGGTTATCAGCAGCTTGCGTTAAATAAAACGCAATTTTACGTTGTTTCTCCTTATGATCGCCGCAACGGAGGCGCAAAAGTTCCAAAAGTAGGCAAATTAAATCAGATCGATCTTCGCGATTCACGAAAAATCCGCTACCGATTTATATTCTTCACATTGTTTTCGAAATTTTACGAAGAAATGTATAACGGTCGCGCGAGCTTTTGTATATCGTCGCGAGAGAGCGAGAAGATACTCGATCGGGAAACTTTGTTTTTCATCAGCATCGAGATTTAGGCAGTAAAATACTCGAATCTCTCCGTTGTATCATAGCTCATTGTAATATACCTAAATTGTAAAAAAAATAAATAAATAAACAATTATATGCCAGTTGAACATTTCCGGTTTTTTTTTTTGAAGAAAACGCACGAGCCCTTGCGACCCTGGTGACGAGATTCATGAACTAAACAAGATGGCCGCCCAACTCTTAACGGCGCGTCGGCGCGTGCACGGAACCAAGAAGACTAGAGACAGGAGACCGAACTCGTGGGGTGGGGGTAGGCCCGTATACGTCCGGCACCAGTCACCGCCACTAGTCTCTAGTGTCCGTGCGCAATTGCATTACTGCGCAGTGAAATAACTCGAGTCCCCCACCCCCCACACGCTACATGACGCTCACGGCGCTCGCGAAGTTTTAAAGACGCTACTAACATAACCTCAGAAAATTTTCATGACGCACGAGTCGCACGACACGCAGTCGCGTCACTTTTCATAATGGTTAGAACTTGTTGCATTTCTAATTGCCATAATAGTGACTGTGATAAGCGGAATTTTCTCGCGTGCGAGAAACGAATTTTCTTTTAATCGAAACTTCGAAAATTTTCTGAGGTTATGTTAGTAGCGTCTTTAAAACTTCGCGAGCGCCGTGAGCGTCATCCGTCATGTAGCGTGTGTGGGGTGGGGGACTCGAGTTATTTCACTGCGCATGACTGCGCAGTAATGCATTGCGCACGGACACTACCGACTAGTGGCGGTGACTGGTGCCGGACGTATATGGGCCCATCTGAAACTCAAGGCTTGGATAGGAGTTCGGTCTCCTGTCTCTAGTCTTCTTGCACGGAACAAAGGATTAAAAATCTTTAAACCTGTATGAGTCAATCGTTATATTATTACACAAGTACGAGAGAAATAGTACATTTCGACACGAGTACGCAAAGGCTTTTTTGACGAAACGAGAGGATTACGGCACGAGCCGAAGGCGAGTGCTGTAACGAGTTTCGTCAAAAAGCATTTTCGTACGAGTATCGAACGATATTTTTCCTCATGAGAGCCGAGAAAGCGCAACGAAGTTGCGATTTCGAGGTTAGAATGAAGAAAATAATTTTTTTAGTCACTATTTAAAAATAAAAATTTAGCAGAAAATCCAAACACTATTTTGACTCTGAAGTTTCGATAATACCTCCTTAAAAGCCTCGTTCAGACTTGAGCACAAACGCACACGAGGCAATGCTAGATATATATATCCAATATTGGGATATATATATATATATATATGCATATGTATAGAAGAAAAAAGAAAACAAGAACGTGGATACTATTGAAGAGGAAGGGAGTATAGCGGGAACCACCAATCATCGAGGGCGGATTCGGCTACCTTCACACATGCATTATCTAAAAAAATATGTGTTTGTACATGAGCAACGTGGAAGAGATGTATGGAGTTTATATGAGAAGCCAGACGAAACCTGAAAAATCACTCTTTCCACCGAGCATTCGATTACGGATCAAAAATCATCAAAACTGATAAGCGGAATACCTGTGCCGACGACAACAGCGGAAGGAATTAATTACTGAAATCACCGCTGGTTGCAAGAGTGCAGCACCTCACGGTCGCTAATTATCTACCTGGAGGCGGATTCTGGGCACGATCGAATTCGAATTCGTTTTATGCACCAACCACCCATATGCAGGAGCGACTCAAATAAATCAGCGCGCGCAAATACACTTCAATAAGTCGGATAATAAGGCAGAAATGACAAACAAATTTAATTAAAAATAAATTCAAGCATGAGTACTGAATTATGGGTCAAGTCAATAAAAATTTAGAAAAGAAAAAGCGACACTATAGTGAAGTAAGAAAAGTTATTTTGAAATAAATTTACAGCAGTACAAAAAAAATTAAAGTTATTAAATTTTATCAAATTTTTGAAATTATCATATTATATTCGTTTTTTTTAGAACGCCTAGAGAATAAATCTGTATTAAAATTAATTAAAACCAAGATCTTTTGAATAAATTTGGTTATTTTGGAATTAAAAAAAATGTAAATCAGGAAATAATTATATCATCGTAGAAGATTCATTCGAAAACGTAAAAAATGGTAATCTTTAGCTGAATCACAATTAGTTAAAACTTTATTAATAAAGTATAAAATAAATAATGAAGAGAACTTTAATCAATAAAGTTAAATTAGCGACACCGCAAGTGGGGAGAACAGTCGCAAGGAAAGAGTAATTAGCATAAGAGGGAGAATACATTTGATTGGACGAAGAAAAAAATCATCAATCGAAGGCAAGATTATTTAAGGGCATGCGAGCCAAACGCGAAAATAGAAGGTCGAGAGAAGTTCGGAGGAGAGAATCAGCGAAAGTACTGTAAAAATTATAAAAACTTTATTATATACTGAATTGCTGAAATAAAATTAAATAAAGGAAAAAAATAAATTAAAATCAACTCTAATTATTTATCGTGGACCATCGACCTCGGAATTTTCTTGGGCTTCCTACGTTCTTTCGGGAAAGAGCTTCAAGGATCCAGGATTATTCAAATTTAAATTTTGAAATCAACTCAACGTAGTTTTACTTCTTATTTGATTTGTGAATTGCCAACGTATCGACGGGCTATATAAATTTTGGGGCATTTTATCATAAACAGTTTTTTTTTTTTAGAGAAATAAAAGTAAAAAGAAATCGTCAGTGTCAACGAAAAATAAAAACTTAAATTTATTTGGAATATGGTAATTTGCGCTCTTCGCCCTTTCCCGAGTATTTTTCTTACAGATTAGACTCAAAACAGGGCACTAACTCGATTTAAAATTTTACTTCCAAAAAACGTGTAAAGGAAGAGAATCTCTTCCTGACCGAGATAGAGTAAAATGTCGATCGGGACGTAACAATACGAATAAATTAATTCATTCATGGATTTCGGAATTTTTTTACAATGTATTATCCGATAATACGAACTTATTATGAGTAATACAGGAATTAAAAAAAAAATATTTTGGTTGTTCAACAATTTTTCATAACAAAATTATTATTAACAAATGGTATAAATAATAGCGGTAAAATTTTTTCGAGTTTTACATGAAAACAATTTTGTGGTTTCTTTAATGGTGGAGCTTAGGAAGGGAAAAATAAAAGAAAAAATCACATTAAATCAAAGCTAGAAAGTATTAATTTATTCTAATTGTTAACAATAATTTAACAATAGCCGCGTTGAGAGAAAACAAAAAAGTTCGGAGATCGACACTCTTCAAACAGAATAATTCAATTAGCCAAAGAAAATTCAGAAAAAATAATGGTTTATTGTTAAAAACGTCCCGAAGGACAATTATGGTAACGACTTTTCCGAATGAAATTTTTCATACAAGTTAAATATCTTCCTCTTTGATCCTCATACTGTAAAAATTTTGTTCTAAATTAATAATCAAACGTACATAAAATTTGAAAAGTCGGTACTGTAAATCGAATCTTCATACAAATTTTGTTTAACAATTAATAATCCAATGTTAAAATACTTAAATGCATACAGAAATTAAGATTTTGGATACTGAAAATTATACATACATTATACATACGCTACGGAGACTATATTAACAATGTGATCCGCAGTAAAAATGTCGTTTCAACTGTTAACTCACAACGGACCTTCATAAGCAGCGTAGAGGTGCAATAAATCGTTATGAGTTACCCGTATAGTATAATTGATATCGGAAACTTCAGCGTAAACAAGATAGTATGACGCTATTTTGAAAAACGAGCAAAGAACCAAAAAAAAAAAAGATGGCACGATAGTCTGTCATCGCTGGTCCGATACACCGATTAAGGATATTGGTACCATAATTCGTTTCTGTTCGATCGCGATGAGACTTTCCTTGTTTGCAGAATAAAGATCTCTTAATTTCTAGCAATTTTTCCAACTTATTTACCGTACAGTTTGTGAGAAATTTTAATCAAAATTTATAAATTTTCACGACAACGAATGGAAATGCAGCGCAGGGAAAACGCTAGCCAGTTTTCTTCACAAATTTTTTTTTCCATGAGGCTAAAAAATAGCTTGCTGTGAATTAGAGTTTTGGAATCTTCCTAGCGAGAAATATAATGAGCCCACCGTCGGGGCAATAATATAATTACGTGCTCTTCAAATGCAGGTAGCACTAACGACAATACAGTGCACTGTACTGTAGCAGTAAAGGATGGTCTACAATTACCGTAACCGTATCCGTAACCGTACAACTTTAAGAAGTTGGGAGGCCATGTATACTGTGTTACCATCTACAATGCGCATTGTAGACGGTAACACACAGTACATGGCCTCCCAACTTCTTAAAGTTGTACGGTTACGGATAGGGTTACGGTTATTGTAGACCATCCTTTAAAATGCTATAAATAAGTGAAACAATGCAAATGGGAGTTCTTGTATATGCCATATTTTATGAAAATTTTTGGCATCGATACAATTCGCTGTTGGCATATTACAAGCGCATATGCATCGTCGTCGAACGTACCACGCCTAGAGATGTGAAAATACGGTAAATTTCTGATGTTGTGATGTCTGATGTGTCATCTGTGTTGAAGCTACCCCTCGCGTTTGAAACCTACATGATAAAAAGGCAGACTGGTGCGATTAATTACGCGGACGTTTATTATTCGATTGCAGATATTGAGGTCTTGTTCTAGCATTATTTTCTTGTTGCCGATGCTGCTGTTGTCGCAGCAGTCTCCGTTCCCGTCGTTGCTCCTGCTCCATCTGCTGAAACTCCTGCCGAAGTGTCTGCAGGCGTTGCCTTTCCACCTCGTCCTGATTGGCTTCCCGCTCCTCTGTCTGCATTTGCCCATCTCTTATACGGTCAGGAATTTTTCCCGGGTGAGGATTTCTCCTTGCCCTCTTTACTATTATACCCTCTTCAATGGGAACCACATCTTCGAGTGAATTCTTGGTGTATACCTGCGCACGTCTGGATTCTTGCTGCTCAATCGTCAATTCAGAGATGTTCAGCTGCGATTAGTTTGCACATTTTCAAAAATTCGTTTTTCCATTAATTTGCAATCCAAGATTAAGGTCTGCGTACACTATGCCGCGGCGAAGCGCGGCGCGGCACGGCGCGGCGCGGCGAATCGCGTCGAGTCGCGGAGATACGAAGCGCGGTGAATCGATGCGAATCGTTACGACAGCAATATATATATTTTTTTAATCGCACCAGTCGATACGAAAAAAGTAAATAAAAAATCGTGAAATATAATTAACCAAAATTCGTGCATGATGGCTTTCGAACGAAATGCTACGAGAGTGGTTAGGTATAAAGCAAAATTGTAGGTATAGGACCATAAATTTGCAGACGAAATTTTTTTTTATGTAGAAAAAAATGAAAAAATATAATAGTTGTTAAAAAATTTAGCTCGGGCTCATTTTGAACCTCTGTTCATTCAGAGTGACATATAATCTCCACGTTTTGAGGTGCATATAGAGAATCAATGAAGTTTGCAATTGAATGAACGTTTTTTGATGATTCAGGTCTCCATTATTAACGCAGTATACTTAAAAATTTACAGATGACCAGATTTTTCATTCAATCGAGCTTGACTAAAAAATTTTCTGAAATGCTTCTTCATGCATTGACGAAAATCACTGTCATATTTATAAAAATAGTTGAAAAATAATTTTCCAATACGTCAATCAGTATTGACCATCATCACAGAATAATTCCAAATACATGAATTATTTTAAAGATATTGACGTGAATTATTTTTATCAATCATTCATATTCAGCCAGTTCTATATCACAAATTTTTCAACAACTTCAGGAAACCAAAATCAAATGACTTGAAATGATTATGTATCATTCCTTATCTAATTTGAATAGACCCGTATTGTTCAATTTTGTTAGGATTTATTATCCAACTTTAATATCAAATTAATACTAAAACACAATCTAAAAACTTCCGAGCGCTTTGTAACGATGATTTGCATCGGTTTACCGCGCTTCGCATCTCCGCGATTCGCCGCGGCATAGTGTACGCGGACCTTTAATGTTCTGCGACAACGCGTGTATTCATCCCCCATATTATTATCGATTTTAAATTTCCGGCTGCTCACCTCAGGTTGCTGAATTCCTTTAGAATAAGCCCCGATGAACCCAAAGGCGAGAAGCCATATGGCAAAATGCTGATATTGCTGCATATCGCTGTGGTGCAGTTAGACGATCGATTCAAAGCAAGAAGAATTTTTGGTATGACTCCAACGAGCCTTCAACCGTTCGCTCTGTGGTATGTACTGATCTCTCGTAGAAATCATGGGTTTTTATATGATCGATCCAGGAAACTTCTATCTTCGAAAAATCCCACCCACACGTTTCTACTTGGTAGGGGCTTCTACTTCTACTTGGTGGGGGCACCTGCCTTGCCCTATCGGGCTTAAGGCTCCCTTCGTACATTGGGCACATAGTTTTTCTGTGCATTTACGGAAACTATTAGTTTCTGTTGATTTCGCAACCTCTTCGTTACCGGCCCAGTGTATTTGGGAGAACCTAAAATTTTAGGTGGGTTTCGAACCACCGAGCTCACAGAAAAATAAGCATTTGGAAAAATCCATGGAGCCGGCCGCGGGATCGAACCCTGGCCGCCTGCGTGGCAGTCCAGAGAGTCGGACCAACTGGGCCACTGTTCGCTTACGCACGTTTCTATTACGTGAAAATTAACATGATACTGTTTGATGATGATGATACTGTTTGATGATGATGTTTACCCAGCTGAATTATAAGGTGACAGTAAAAAACGACTTGAATTGTCAACTAAATGCGACATTTTTTAACGCTGGAAGCAACACACGCTCCACGACGATCTCCTTTATCATTTTTTTTGTCTCGTTGTATTGAAAAATTTCAACAATTCGCTGATTTATTCAATACCGTCGACGACGTATTACGTTGGTAGTACATAACATTTGTGAGGAATCGGTACTATTTGTATTGAGCGCCAAACGGCAAGCGCTCTGTATGGCTAGTTCGTCCACAATTGCAGCTAATCAGGGACACGATGGTGGGGATATTTGATATTGAAATAGTCCAGTCGGATTAAACATGAGTTTTATTCAACTGGCCCACCCAATCGCCCACCTCAATGAATTCATCGTTGCCCTTGGATGCTCATCACCATTTTTCCTTTTTTGCCCTACTTAAAGCTCAAACGGAGTAAAGGAATTTTCAATGATGTTACAACAAAAAGATTGTGTCCAAACGAGTGGCAAATTTTCACCAATAATTTTTACAATCACAATGAAGTTTATAACTTTATTGTAACATTTTACAAATCTCCTGCAAGTGTAAGCTATTGTTTTATTTTTATTTTATACGAAAATTATAATATCCGGCGATGTGGGTTCTGAAAAGGTATCGTTCGTTAAGACGCTAATAAGTCGCATTATCATTAAGACGCTAAGACAGATATCATTAAGACGTCATTAAGATATCATTAAACTACGTCGTAAATCCACGCATATCGATTTCATTCCAACTTTCGTTCCTTCGTTGACTAAAATGTAAAAAATTCGATAATCTACATTTTCGTATCTTTGCGACACGTGTTGTCACGTACATGGATATTTTTTTACTCTTATTTTTCTCGCAACAATCGATACGCCATTTGTGTACAATGATATTATATTTTAGCTCCAATACTGTTGTTATTTTCAATTTTTTTCCCTCGTTTCTCCCTACTCTTCGTACCAATCGAACAGACATACGTTACACAACAGTTTTTTTTTGCCTCTCGGGAGGAAAACTTCGGAAATTCATTTGAATTTTGAAGTGGAAATAATTGTTTTTACAGTTTAAACCAGCAAATATGGTTATACAGATAGTACACAAGTATATTCCGCACATTACTTTTTGATCAAAACACTGTAAAGAGATTAATTTACTGTGTTAAACTGCATTTTTTTCTCTTCATCGTTGTATTTTTTAAATTTCAGTTATTATTTTTTGAAATATCTTTTTTTCCGTGTACTAATCACATTTTGGGACAGGTATAAAAGCAAGTTTAAAAAACGCGTAGTTCATAAAACAGTCAGATCTTTGAGCAATAACGACTTCGTCCGTTCCATTGTGGGTTTGGGAATTCGAAAAAATTAAAAAATCGAAAAACTGGTAAATTGAAACCCATCGTTGATTCATCGTAGTCCAGTCGGAATGTACATAAATTTGGACGACTTCTATTCAACTGGCCCACCCAATCGCCGATTGTTTTGTAAGTAGTTTGGACCCCAAAGAATGTACTGTGAAAAATGTCACATCGCAGGTGTTGTTTTTTGGCCGCAAAAATTATTTAAAAAACAAAAAGTCACTATTTTGATGTTATTATTTTTGGAATGAGATTTATCGAAAAATGTTTCCTACAAAAAATGTGCGCCGTAATTAAATCTACAAAATAAGTCGTATACAAAAATCACGTAGAATTCATCATCACGCGGGCACAAGGCCCACAAGGTGCAAAAAAATTAGGGTGGTTATTTTCAACATGCACATTCAGGATTTAACTCAAAAAAATGGTTTTTTTAAAACCATGTTTATCGAGGATATAAAATTTTAGCTTATAAACAAATAGAAGTTACTCCTTAAATATTTGAGTTGACGCAGGCCTCTACCACGCCGCCCGGCTGCATCGACGCTGCCATCAGCTATTCCGTGCGCGAGCGACCGAATGCAATCATGATCTGCCATGAGATTAATGCTCAGAACAGTTTGTATGATATCGAATGTTATGCCTAACACTATTACGAATGCTCACGAGCTTGAATTTCGTGAAAATGTTGATTTTAACGGTAATAAATTAAACAAACGTAAAAATGATTGTATCTCGGCTTGTAATAAATAAGATCTTAAGATTTTTTTTTTTAAATTACGCGTCTCGCTAAGACCTAAGAGAATCTTGAAGAATATTTTACGAGAAGAGAATATTTTACAGAAGAATACTTTGTCTATCTACAAATTTTTCGTTTTATCGACTGAAAACATAATATATGGCAATCATTATTGCTATTTTCAATGAATTAGATATTTGCAAGAAGTGAAAAATATTCTAAACAGAAAAAATACGATGTAAATTGCGTTGATATATTTGTGCGATTATCGAAAAAATTTGTATTAAATCTTTCATAAATCTCGCGTAGTCAGGGTTGAATTTCTATTCGCAGCGAATTACGTTTCGATGTCAACAGACAAGAAATAACGCAATCCTATGACCATATGTATAATATATATCCATATATAGTATATATATCCATATATAGTTTCAATGCAGTGTTCTTTTTCAAAAACGAACTATTTTTCATTACTTTTTCGCAGCTACCGCGCTTCAATCACTAATTGAATTAGTGCATTTGATCGAACTTGGCTTTATGTATTATTAAAAAAAAAATAAATAAAAAAAACATATATAATAAAGATTTGTTAAAAATATATTGATGTTTTTATTTCGAACAAATACGTTTGGTGGTTGAAGAGAAGACCGAATGTAGTCATTTGCGAAAAATTTACTTTTTTGCCCGGAAATTTACTTTTTTGTCCGGAAATCTACTTTTCTTCCCTCTGGTCAGGAATTGATATGACTTTCGCACCTGAAACGCGGGTCGAAAGTCATCAATTCCTGACCAGGAGGGAAGAAAAGTAGATTTCCGGGCAAAAAAGTAAATTTCTGAGCAAAAAAGTTAATTTCCGGGCAAAAAAGTAAATTTCCGGGCAAAAAATAATTTTTCTTCATGGCAGTTTTTCCATATTTTTTTTTCTTCTTTTTTATAAAATAGTAATTTTGAGCGGCTCTATGCGATAGTGGCGCTGTCCCGCCACGTGGCAAGAAAAAATTCGAAATACCCAAAATTTGGAGGGAAATTTGTCTCACCGTTCAACTGATCAACTTACCAAAAATGCAACATCCCGAATCCTCAATAATTCGCAAGAACTTTCTCTCGAATTGTTAAAATTTCACATGAGCATGTATGTACGATTGAACAATAATGTGTATTCCGCCAATGGAATAACTCTCAGCGACTTTTTTCCCCCACCGTGACAGACTGTAAACAGCTGTTTCCGTTGTCTTCTGTCAAACTAAAAAATATTGTCTCGTTGAGTTTCCGATATCCACGTCATTGTTATCGAAAATAAATAAATAAATAAAACATGAAAACAGTCGAATGACGTTTCATCGCACTATTAAAAATAACCCGAGGTAGATAAATTTTTAGAGGAATCTTTGAAAATGGACTTGGAGGATCCGGAGTTGACGCTTATATGCCAGGAAATCGTTAAAAATCATCTTCGAGTAACCGCTATAATTCAGGTATCTCAGCTATTTGTTTACCATACATAACCTCAATTTTGTAGCGAAATAATTCAATTCTGGTGCCTCAAATATTTGTCAAAAAAAAAAAAAACATGTCAATTTTCGATCAAATTTTTTTACGCTCAACCGCCCGATAGACGTAATTTTTATTCGACTTTTCGTCGTTGCGATTGCAACAGGATATTCAAAAATGCGTCGGTCCCCTGGAACTCCTGAACGATCTAAATACCGAAGGCAGAGAAAAGATCGTAGATCTGAGGGGTAGCATAGATCGTCTCACGCTACTCGCGGAAACGGAGACGGAGGAGAGGAAGAAAGCTCATTTGTGGTCGAAAGTCGAGAGTCACAAGGGACAGCTCAGCGTAGCTCTGGCTGCTTTTCGCAGGGCCAACGTAGTGAGCGCTTGCGTCATTGACAAATTGGCCAGAGACGAATTAATGGACGTACCCGAGGAACATCGGAACGCCGTGAGAAAGAGAAAGGACAAAAAAAATCTCACCGAAAGTTCGAACAAAGTAACCGATAGGCTGCTCAGTATATCCAGGCATTTGGCTGAAACTACGCAGAGAAGCGCCGACACGCTGGACACCCTGGGTTGGCAAATAATATATTAATTATTTTTTTAACTATCGAGCGATTAAAAATTTTTTTAAAAAATGAATCTTACAGACTAATAATGGATACAATTAATTCCAGGAGTAAAAAAAATTCTTCGTTTTATCGTTCATCCGATCCTCGAACGAGAAAGCTCAGTTCCGATAAAAGAAGAAAAAAACGGCTTTTCCATGCCGTTGCGCTTAAAATCTTCCCCACTCCCAGGCTCAATTGTAACTCAACTTTTTTATCATCCATTATTGATTGATTGATTGATTTATTCATGGAAATTAGAAAATTCTTAATTTTCTGTGGTCAATAGGCTCTCGATGTGTCCCTGGGTATGAGGACGGGTGTGGTTATAGAAAAAATTTGTGTGGGCTCCTGGCCTGCACAATAACATGGTTTTTTAGGCTAAATTTCACTAAAACAAAAAGAAATATATATATTAGGCAGATTTTTTTTTTTTTTGTAACTTTCTTACGTACCCTTCGAAAACTTAATTTTTAGCCTCGTGAAACCGGAACTCTATAGCAAAATTCTAAAAGGTGACTCATCCGGGCTGAATTTTTCAAACACTAATCAAAATATCTCTTGGGAAGCTGTTTTTAGTTTCATTTTGTAGATAATCAAATAAAAAAAAAAGTTGTGACTACTATACACCCAAATGTTCATCTTATACTCGATACGAACGTTTAAAGTTGAGTTAATTGAATAAATTAATGAAGATGCTTATTTAGCTTGTAAATTTTGATTTCATCCGTGTTTCAAGCTGATAAAAATTATGTCACGCAAACTATTTCATGGAAAATTAAATTATCCACACAATATGTCTCATAATTTTCTCTCTATCTTTTACCGCTCGCTGTACAGTTCAAAAATAAAAATTTTAAAATTGCTAAATTCTTCGATAGGAGAATTTTGTTCATTTTGGCGCACAGAAAATTTTCTAATTAATTTGAGTTGCACTATTTTGAAACTTAGCGAAAGACACTAGAAGTAGGCTATCGAAGAACAATCCCTTTCTACCTGAATAATAAAGCTTTACCACAGGCGCAACTGTACAATTAATTGCTGGTAAATGAAAATTTGAATTTTCGGGCTCTATCCATAATTTTTTCACCACTTCTCCCTGTACCCAGAGAGAAGTCGCGTTGGTCCAAGAGTACAATGCTCTATTAACTAAAAATGAGTAACAAAAGGAGTTCGTCATCCAAGTCGTTTACAACAATCGCAAAGATTTTCCGAATTTTAATAAAATGAATTTCTATGAATAAACTCTGGAAGAATTTAAAATGATAACTTGGTTTTTTTTTTTTTCAATTTTTATTTCAAACTGTATTGTAAGCGATAGAAGATACAGAGATAATCGCGTAACACGTATCGTATAAATAATTGAATTTTCTATGAAACAGTTGGCGTGACATTATTTGTATTCAGCTTTAGAACAGGGGCGAAATAAAAATTTACAATATAGCGTCATCATTTATTTATTCAATGCGCTCAACTTTGAAAGTTCGTATCGAATACAAGATGAACATTTAGGTGTTACAGTAGTCTCGGCCTTTTTCATAGAAAATTTTATTATCTACAAAAATGAAACCAAAAAACAGCTTCCCAGCTTGTATAGTTTTCGAAATATTTTGGTTAGAGTGTTTGAAAAAATTCAAACCGGATGAGTCACCTTTTAGAATTTTACTACCGAGTTCCGGTTTCACGAGGCTTCGTTCGAGGCTGAAAACTAACTTTTCGAAGGGTACGTAAGAAAAAAAAAAGTTTAAAAAAACCGGCCTACTATATATATATAAACAGATAAATGAATGAAAATGAAAATATAAAAAAAAAAAATAAACAATCGTGATAAATATTTATCAACGGAAGAATTAGTCGATCAGCGCTCTGTTGCATTTTGCATATGCACAGATTTGCACTGCGTTCTATTTTCTAATATTTCTATCGCGTGTTTCGTATCACATTTATTTGGTTGTGTTTTTTTTTTGGTGTTATCTGAAGAGAGCAAGCTTCGAAACAATGATTTTTTTTTTATTATTATTTTTTTCTTAAGAAAAAAGGAAAACGTGCCTAAAAGTTTTACAAACGTTTTTTTTTTTTTTTAATACTACGAAGTACGTATATCGTCGTTTCAGTGACTTCCTCGGACAAGGTATCGAGCACGAAGGACGAGCTGGAAAATCAGCAACAAGCGATCGTTCAGTCCTCCAAACTTTTGGGAAAATACGGCAGACGCGAAGTCACGGACAAGGCTCTGCTGATCCTGGCATTCGCGTTCTTTCTCGCCTGTGTATTTTACATTATTCAGAAGAGGCTCTGGTGAGCTTCGCGATAACGTGCGTAGCATTTTTTTTTTTTTTTATTTTTTTATTCTTTCGGACGATGAAATATAGTCGTTAAATTTTCATCACTAAAAGCAGCGATCGAATATGCTCAGTTGCTCGTGTATGACGCTATCCTGAAAAGAAAAATTTTAATCCTGCACGAACGATTCATAGAGTAATGGAAAAAAAATCATGAGAGAGAGAGAGAGAGAGAGAGAGAAACTGCAAACGAGAAATTGAAAATTTACATTTTTACAGCTCGTAAAAAATTCCTCTTTCGTTATAACACCGTCACCATTCAAATCCATTTTTTTGAAAAGTCTCTCGACGTGTTTGTCCACCACGCATCTTATCGTGCGACTGCTCTCAATCATCTCGTAAATCGACGTTACAATTACGATCATTTCGTTTCGCGTTATCAGACCATCGCCGTTTATGTCGTACAATCTGGCAAAAATCGAGATAAAATAATTTTATTAAATATATCACAGCGGCAAAGAGGAGATTTTTCATGTTTCGATTTTTCATGAAGCCAGCTCCGTTTTTATGAGAAAAGACCTTGAAAAATTCAAATATTCCCACATTGTTTCCTCATAATGCGCTTTCCGTCGCGAAAATAAAAAAAAAAAAAAACATCAAAGAGAGATTAAGGCGGCCCATCAGTGACAAAACTAGTCAAAAATCGTGACGTGAAAAAAAATCATAAAACCATCATAATATTTTCTAAATACTCTGTCTAAATAAAATTTATGAATTTCGATGACGTTTCCCGTGATATTTTATTCATAATTTATTATAAATAATATTATAAATAAAGTCTCAACTGACAAAAGTATTCAACGCTGTCGGAGCGATCAAGTCAAAAACGATAGCTGATATTCATATGTTTCCTCGCGTGCGGAATGACAGACATATATATTGTATCCGAGATTTGCACACACGATGACTTTCGCGATTAAATTTCTCGGGAAAATCCCTGGCAAGACATAATTTTTTGAAATACCATTGGAAAGTTCACGATTTCATCTTTCAATACTCAAAATTTGAATGAGAACTCTCGTCTTTGATCAAAAGGTATCGCGTCACTTCCGGTGAAAATGGAATCAACCGCCATAAGACCCATGCTAAAATAGGTAATTTTAAATTACTCGTTCGCAATAATTTGCCTGGGCAACATACCCTGAAATTTTGAGAGCGTCTTCATCGTATCTTGGATAACACTCTCCCGAAGTTTCATTCCTATCGCCGGTTTTTTAATTCACTGATGAGCCACCTTAAATTTATAATCTTTAGCATTTTTTTTTTTTTTTTTTTTTTTTCAACTCCAATTCTCACCCAAATATCCAGGACAACTTTTGATCGGTATCGCCCTTTACCAGGCAGGACAGGCCAGCGACGAGATCGCCGAAGGTTACGACGCCGTCCTTGTCGCGATCGAACATGTTGAATACGAATTGGGCATACTTGGTCGAATCACCGAGGGGAAAGAGCTTCGAGTAAGCCGGCTTTAGATCGCTGCTTCTCGCACCGCCGCCGGGACAATGCTGCTTGAATTCACGATACATCCTGCGCAATTCTTCCCGGCTAAATCCGCTCCTAGCGCTCAGACGACCCAAGCGTTCGGGAATTATTCGCGGATGATATTCATCCTCGATCGGAACTTCCTCGTCGTCTTGATAGAAAAAAAAAAAAAAAAAAAAAAAAAAAAACAATAAAAAACACCGCATTGTCAAACAATCGTCGAGCAGCGCTGAATTTAGAGAAAAAAAATATACGAAATAGGAAAAAAAAAAAAATAAAATAAAAAAAAAAGTAAAAACATTGCACGCACCTGTTGACATCTTTTGGATAGTCTTCTTTACTCGGGTTATGCTTCGTCGCATTTTTCGCGATACACTGAAGGAACGAGCGGCAGCAACGAGTTCAGGCTTAACCGGCGTTTCATGATTCGTCATGTGTGTTTTCTCACGATTATATATATCTCATTAAAATGAGAACACGAATGGCGAGTATACTCGGAGCATTGATAAAACGAGGAATAAATCTGTTGTATTCAAGACTCTACCAAAAGATGCTCCTGGAGAGAGTCATCAGAATATTATAAAGTACCAGAATCTCTTCAAAGATTCTCTGTAATTGAAGAAAAAGAAAACAAAAACAAACAAAAGATTAACGAATATTTTCTTGAAAAATCGAAAATCTCAAAACCGGATATCCCTTCAAAATTCTCTCACGTGCCTTTTGGTTTGTAATATTATTGCACAAAGCTCGGATTGGCTAAGAAATTAAGTTTTCACGTTTGAATATTTTCTTTCAGGAAAATTTCAAACTCAAAATTTCGAAAATATTGCTTGATTATCACGAAAATCATGTCGGATTAAAAGTTTATGTATCGATGTAAAATTTATGAGTTTAAAAATTTCAAAGGCGCGCGCACGCACACACACGCACGTCCGGATACGTTTTTTTTTTTTTTTTGATATCGTTTTTTTGATTCGGGACATTTTCAACGCACTGGCATGAATTATTCGATTTGGGGTTTTTTTTTTTTTTTCATAAAAACAAATATTGATTTGTTATGAAGAAAATTTGTAAGGACAAAATAATGATAGAGTCGAAGGATTCTCGGGTAAAACGAGGTCTCTGAGATTTCTCGACGAGACTGATGAAAATGTTGCGCGCGTTCGTAGCCTTTCATATATCATGCATATATATGTGTATATATATATATACAGTCTATAAAAGCTCGAGGGAAGACGAAATCGATCTTCCAGAAAAAAAAGGCTGGCTCGTTAAAATATTTCGACGCAATTCGACGTTGTTTTGGTTAAAACCGTTGAATATCTCTCGGGGATAATTTTCGAGAACTAATTCACATATATGCGTGCGTGTGTGTGTGTGTGATTATAGATACGATGATGGCAGACTCACGTTTCTATGCCAGAGGCGGATTGGATTATTTTCATTGCGAGATAATTCTGGTTCGGAGGCCTGGACGAGAGAGCTTTTAACGCCACGCGTAACTCGATCGGACGTTTGATAAACTATTTTGCCTTCAACTTATATTTAGGCCTTGATCCAAAATGGAGAAAAAAAAAATATACTTCCGCGTTGCTCCTTCAAAAAAAAAAAAAAAAAAAAACTTTTGAGTAATCACAGTATTGTTTTGTTTTTTTTTTTCGTTGGATTTTAATTTTATTTTCGACTGAAAAATAATCGTTTATCGAATTTTACGTAAGAACTTTTATTTATTAATACTGCTTAAGAATTACGCGTACATGTATCAGCCCCTTTGGAGAATTATCCTTGCCTCGTATCTTTCGGTAAAGACTGACGGAGAGAGGATATTTGCGTAAAAATAGTTACACGTTTATGCGATAATCGATGAACGGGGCGGCGGTTCACGAGTTTCACTTCGTCTCGCGGGCAGAGATGGCGACCTCTCGTTACTCCGAGATACAACAGCAACAACAAAAAAAAAAAAAAACGCCATTCTCGATTTACCTTTTTCTATATTTTTTTTTTTTACTTCACGTTAACTCTTTACTCAATGTAATGCAAAAAATTGTTTTTTCCTTTTTGACTGGAAAAAGAAGAAAAAAAACTCAAAATATCGAGTGTATCGAGAAACGGGAGACACTGGGATCAAATTACTATTGTTCGTTAGGCTTTTTGATTTTTTTTTTCCTTTTTTTTTTGTTCAATTCGATAAAAAAATAATCATAAACATGGCGAAGTAAGGAAAATACTTCAGGCGCTATTTGTATAAAATTAATGAAGATAAATAAAAGTATTTAAAACAGAAATTATACAAGGAATGTTTTTTTTTTTTTTTTTTTTTTTTTTTTTTTAGTGACGAGATTCGCCCATGTCGATGTTGCGGGGCATGAAAATCGTAGTTCGCTCATTCAATAAAGTTTATTAGTCCCATTTTCAGAAACGATAGGAATAATTTCACTCGAGTATCAATCTCGCCTGATTACCGTTCACCTCTCTCGTGAGACCGTGACGAAGTGCCAATTCTCGCTTCACACTGGCAAACAGTATATCCGTCAACAGAAATATCTGAGCGATCGCGAATGCCAGCGTAACGCCAAAGTAAAAATTCGCGTTTGCCGATCTCGCGTATATCCATTGATGCCACACGGTCGGAGCGAAGACCGTGCAAAAGAGCATGAAGCAACCGACAATGAAGCCCTGTTGCATATCTGCGGAGAAAAAAAAAAGTATATATATGAGTAAAAAAACATGAATTATCGGTCAAGTTTGGGCTTCACTGTCGGGAATCTTTTTGTAAGTTTCACAGATTGGTGTCTGTGTTGAAAAAACACGTGCCATAATTTTTGCAGATTTTATCCTCAATTTTTTTAGCTACCATTGGGTATCGAATTCTTTCATTTGAAACTTTTTTGTTTTTTTCATTTAATTTTGGCGGCTTGAATTTGAAAAAAAAGAACCAACTCTTTGAATTGGTTCAATTTGAAAAAAAAAAAGAACCATAATTTTTGCAGACTTTTTCCTCAATTTTTTTAGCTACCATTGGGTATCGAATTCTTTCATTTGAAACTTTTTTGTTTTTTTCATTTAATTTTGGCGGCTTGAATTTGAAAAAAAAGAACCAACTCTTTGAATTGGTTCAATTTGAAAAAAAAAGAACCATAATTTTTGCAGACTTTTTCCTCAATTTTTTTAGCTACCATTGGGTATCGAATTCTTTCATTTGAAACTTTTTTGTTTTTTTAATTTAATTTTGGCGGCTTGAATTTGAAAAAAAAGAACCAACTCTTTGAATTGGTTCAATTTGAAAAAAAAAGAACCATAATTTTTGCAGATTTTTTCCTCAATTTTTTTAGCTACCATTGGGTATCGAATTCTTTCATTTGAAACTTTTTTGTTTTTTTTTTTCATTTAATTTTGGCGGCTAGAATTTGAAAAAAAAAGAATTTTATATATTTTTTTTTGTTAAAGTCTCAATTTTTGGAAAAAAAATACAGTCTAATCAATATACGTGTAGGAAGACTCTCAAAATCAAGATTATAGTCTGAAAAATCGTTTTTTCGACATTGCCCAAAGTTATAAAAAAATTTCCATACTTTTTTCAGAAAGCTGAGAAAATTTTACATAAAATATGTCATTTTTAAGTTGGGATCTCTAGAAGCACTCTTGGGATTAATAAAAATGTAAAACAAACATAAATCTCATTTATTCTAACAATTTTAATACCAAATTTAACTTTTGAGTTTTTGGAAAATATTGAGTATCCGAATTCAAAGACTGGAATTGAACAAAGATCTTTGCGTTCGAAGATTGTCAAAGGTACTCCGATCATTGCATACGATTTCACCTGTACCAAATAATTTGGGAAAAGTTATTCTCAAACTTGTATCGAATTCAGAAACGTTTTCTCTAGCACATGTATTTCAACTGGAATGATTGTATGTTGTAATAGTAAAATAATAAAAACCCAGTATTTATACCAGTACGTAACAACTGCCACTCCAAAAAATAAAAAAATATTCAAATTGTTAGAATAAATGAGATTTATGTTTGTTTTTACATTTTTATTAATCCCAGAAGTGTTTTCAGAGATCCCAACTCAAAAATGACATATACTGAGTAAAATTTTCTCAGCTTTCTGAAAAAAAAATATGGAAATTTTTTTTAAACTTTGGGCAATGGCGAAAAAAACGACTTTTCAGATTATAATCTTAATTTTGAGAGTCTTCTACACGTATATTAAGAAAGTTGAAATATTTTACAAAAAAAATATAGAATTGGTTTTTTTTCTTCTTGTTTTCAAATTCAAGCCGCCAAAATTAAGTGAAAAAACAAAAAAGTTTGAAATAAAAGAATTCGATACCCAATGGTAGCTAAAAAAAAATGGAGGAAAAAATCTGAAAAAATTATGGCACGTGTTTTTCAACACAGACACCAAGCTGCGTAACTTACAAAGAGATCCCCGATAGTGAAGCCCAAACTTGGCCGATAATTCATGTTTTTACTCATATTAATCGTATAATCGAGCATCGAGCTACTTTTATAAAAATAAAAAAAAAAGTAATCAGCTAGATTTTTGGCCGAGTAAAGGAAAAAAAAAAACAGCAACAAAATCGCAGAATTAGACGTAAAGATTTCGTAAAGTCGGTTTTTTAAATTCCTGATTTACAATTTGCTGCTTTTTTTTTTTTTTTTAATCATTCAATGGCAAAAATCGAACGAAAGTTGGCAAAAAAAAATGATACATCCGCGATGTACACTCACGTTGAAACAAGTGTTTCCAGAGTGGCAGAAGAGCCATGTAAAATCCAACGTCGCCGAGGCAGGGATAAGATTTGAATATTGCACCGATCGCCAGATACGAGAATGCCAGCAGCATCGGATCTCTTCGCAGTCTCAGCGCCAGCGGTACGATGTAAAGAAGGCTAACGTTTATTTGAAACGAAGCGATGAAGAGCCATCTGAAGTGTTCGAACATTTCGGTGAAAAAGTACCAGTACAATCCGATATTTGGACGTAGATCGGGAACCGTTAATATAAATCCCACGGTATTGCCGAGAAAGCTCCAACTGCCCATTATGCGATAAGACGCGTACAAAAGAGCGACGAATATGAGAATAAAGAGCTGTGACATTTTTGCGACAGCTCGTATGCGAGCTTTGCCAGTTTTTTCACGAGCATAATAGATCGTTGCCGGTACCATCAATGATACCGGATATAGACCCTGAAGCGTCAGTAGAGCAATCAAAAAACAGCTCCAGAACATCGAGCGTCTTGTCATGGAATAGAGAGTCGCGGAGTACAGAAAATTCGTGAATACGGTCGTCGTAAGTCCGACGCAATTTAGTACTACGTAAGGATTGAAGAGATATGCCGCCGGTACGTAAACAACCGAGCCAGCCGCTATCAAGGATATCGGAGTGAACGATGAGTCCTTCGGATTATCGACTTTGCGATCCTTCCGGTCCTCCTCCTCTCTGGCCGCCTGAGATACAATTTCCCAAAGATTCATTCAACTTTTAATCTTGATAATGAAATTTTGGGATTTTACGCGAGGCGAAAAAATGGGGGGGAGGAAATCAATCAAATTTTCATATTGTTTCTTGATAATTTCTTTCTTGAGTAAAAAATTTCTACCTATGAGCGAGCGTTCTCTCAATTTTGTATTTCCTCGTAAAAGTTTTTGAAGGTGTTTCGACATTAAGAAGAAGCAATTAGCAAATAAAATTTGCATGCATGCATGTATTTTGTAGTATATACGAATGATATAATATTTTTTGCCAACTTTTAATCTTGATAATGAAATTTTTTGTCAACTTTTTTTGTCAATATTTTTTGTCAACTTTTAATCTTGATAATGAAATTTTGGGATTTTACGCGAGGCGAAAAAAATGGGGGGGAGGAAATCAATCAAATTTGCATATTGTTTCTTGATAATTTATTTCTTGACCGACAAAGTTCTACCTATGAGCGAGCGTTCTCTCAATTTTGTATTTCCTCGTAGAAGTTTTTGAAGGTGTTTCGACATTACGAAGAAGCAATTCGCAAATAAAATTTGCATGCATGTATTTTGTAGTATATACGAATGATGTAATATTTTTTGCCAATAATATTTTTGTATGCAAAATACACAATTCAAAATTCTAATGCATATATTATCAAAAAATCGTATTTTATTTTTTCATAATCAGTATTCGTTGAAGGAATTATCGGAAAATAATGTGTCGATATTTATTTGAATCTTTTTTTTTTCTATCCGGTGTTTGCGTACATTTTTCGAAAAAAAAATCCAAAACTTCCTGGGATCTGCGCCATTGCAGCGATTTTAACAAAATTTGAATTTAAAAAAAAACATACAGGACTCGCTGCTCTATTTGTATGCAAAATTTCAGCTCGATAGTTCAAATTCTCGATGCTATTGAGATTTGAAATTTGTCAATTCTGAAAATTGCGATACTCGAACTGTACAATGATAATTTGTGCAACAAAATTTCTTCTAATCATTCGTCGATCTGTCCACTTTGTTATTATTATTATTATCCTTAAATATATATTACCTGCTCGCTTATATAGCGTTCCGCTGTCGCAGCGAGAAACCAAGCCGTAGCAAGATCCGTAACGATGAAAACAAATCGCAACGCCCATAACGACAGATATTGGAGCATATAAGTAAAAATCAAAAGACCTATGGGCGTTTCATGAAACAAATCGCCGCTGTAAGGATCGATTCCGAAATTCCTGAGATAGACTCCTTCGGTTACTGGTAAATCACGAATAACGAAGAAAAAAAAACTTCGTTACGCAAGCAATTTTTCCATGAGTCATCCACGATAATATAAAACAATTATTTACCTCTCTTCCATGAATTCAATGCCGTCGATACTTCGACCCTTTCGCTGATCATCTTTTGAAATTCCGAATTCATCAGCAAGGGTCTTATCGCGCCCGCCAAAGCGCAATAGAATAATCTTTTGCCCGACATTCCGTTGTTTATTATTCCGCAAAAACAACGAGCTATAACCTCAACCGCGACGCCGAAATTTTCGTTGATTCGATTTTTGAAAAAGAAAAATTTCGAATCATCTCACGATGTTTCCTTTTCAATCGTTAAAAAGAAAAACCCATTCTGTCGTTTTGTTTCATATCCGTCACATTACACTTTTTTTTCTCTCTCGTGACAAATTATCCGCCTTTGCGTGAGACGCTTATCGCTTATCTCACTTTTTCGGGGTGATAATTTTTTTTTTTTTTTCAGGTTATGGTGGTCGTCAGCTGGGGTACGATCGTGGAGTTTTTTTTTCCCGGTCTCTAAAAATTACGCAAATGTATACCGTTCCACGCTCGCATAGAAGCATACAACTGGAATAAAAAAAAATTCGTTCCAGGTAATCCATTCAGTGAAATAATTAATTTTTTCTTTAAGGATCATGTTCAATTTACATCATCGACGATTCAAATTTTTATTCAATAATTAACCTCACTCGTTTCTTTACATATATGTATCTGATTTGATTTGATTTATTCATAAAAATTAGAAAACCCTTAATTTCTCGTAGTCATTACGATTATAGGCTCTTGCTGTGCCTGTGGGTATGAGTACGGGTGTTGGTATAGAAAAAATTTGTGCGGGCTCCTGGCTCGCACAATAACATGATTTATTAGAATAAATTTGACTAAAACAAAAGAAAATATATATATATATATATAAACAAATAAATTAATGAGAATGAAAATAAAATAAACAAAATGAACAATCACGGTAAATATTTATAAGCAGAAGAATTAGTCGATCAGCACTCTGTACATTTTGCATACGCACAGGTTTGCACTATGCTCTGTTTGCTAATTTTTCGTATCACATTTATTTGGTTGTTTTTTGGTGTTAGCCAAAGAGAGCAAGCTTTTCAATTGCCAGTCTCCCACCGCTCTTTACCCATTGTGCAATTTGGGTGCCCCGCTTTTTTCTGCTCGATTTGGAGTCCGCGCTTCTTTCTTGATATTGTTTATCTATATACGTATATATTAGCATGACGAATGCAATATCGCTTGCAAGTAGTTCAAGACCATGGGAAAAGACACACGCGTCTTGTGTAAAAAACAAAATATTCGTCATTGATACCTGAAAATAGATTTCATCTATCGTTCCGTATCGATAATCGTCGCGTCTGAAAAAAATTTTGTATGAATTTTGTTTTTTATTTTTTTAAATTTCCAATGATGACACTCTTGTTTTTTCTTTAATTTCGAATCAAATTGGATTTGTTTCATTAATTTTGAATAAAAATCATGATTCTTCATTTTTAATTTAAAAAAAAAATATAAAAGTCGCTCGCGCAACCTTTTAATTTTGAGCTACAGCCTCCTCCTTTCACGAGGTTTTTTCATTTATCACGCTCCAACTTTCTAACTACTATCGAGGAAAAAAAAACATCGATTTTTTTTTGAGCCACCCTAATATATATATATTAAATAAATATACGAAAAAACTTTTTGGGGGTTTTTTGTAGAGAATGTTCTGCTCTAACATACTTGCATGAAATTGTTCTCAAAATATTTCTCTTGTACAAAAAAAAATCAAGTACAACAAGAAGTATAAAAGAAACGACGTTCATCATTGATCGTGTTTAGAAAAGCTTTATTCAATGAATTTGGTTTAATAAGATAGAATAGGTTTTTTTTACATTATAATGCTTAATAATCATCGTTTGTTTTTTTTAAGAGTCTGTTTGTTGCAATTAGGGTATTTCTATCGATAATTTTGCACTATGCCCAATAAATATTGTAGCTGCTCTTCGTTTTTTGTTAATGAACCGTTATATGCTTCTATCAAAGCGACGTTGTTAGAGCAGAACATTCTCTACAAAAAAACCCCCGAAAAGTTTTTTCGTAAAGCGAAAAATTCGATTTTTACAGCCTTTTGAATTATTTTTTTTTCCTATCAATTCAATTTCAGACAGCGTTATTTCCACTGAATTCATTCGCGTTATATTCCACTTGAACGGTTGTTCCGAGCTAATTTTTCGTAAGAACTTTTTTTGTAGGGAATTCGATTCTCCATGAGAATATGTTAATGACATCTTTGTGTGATTTTTTTATGACGAGTTGCACTACCACATTCAGAATTCCCAATATTTTCCTGTGTTATTCTCATGGAAAATATTCAAATGCAATGCGCCGTTCGAAATAATTTTTTTTTGACCTCCCGTTTTAGGATTCTTCTTTTTTTACCTTACTTCAACTTTTTTTGGTGGATGCAACCGAAAAAAAAAATTGTTTTTTTTCCGCACACCCTAATATATATATACATATATATATTTTTTTTTTCAGAATTCTACCGTACCCTAATCAATGGCTAAGCTCACAGGCTGGAGGTATGGAATATTTGTAGGAGGATTCTTAGGAATTTTAGGATGCGCTCTGTATCCAATTATCGTACAACCCATGCTAAATCCAGATCGATACAGTGAGACGTTGAAAATTTTGAAATTTCCAAATATAACAGACGATTGGCTCTTTCGAATTTTCTAATCGACGATATTTCTTTCAGAAAAATTTCGCGACGTCACCCAACCACAAATTAGGGAGGATAAACGAGTCTAGAATAATTAATAATTCACAAAACGCGACGATGAAGTTTTTTTCTTTTTTTTTTTTCTTGTTACGTGAGTTTGTTTTTTGAAAATAGAGAACTATTAGGATATTTAGTAAAGAAATATAATTTATATAATCGCAATATACATGGCTTGGGAGTTTCATCGTCGTTTATTCGACGAACGAATCCTCCCTGTTAAATCTCATCTTTGCATAAAACTGTACATTTTATATACAATAGAATAATAATAGAAAAAAAAAACAAAAAAAAAATATATATATTGATCTCAAAACTCCTCATCGTCGCAGACGTCGAGAAAAACGTCGAATGCCTCTCGATTGCAGTTACCATCAGCCGTGAATACGTATTTGTGAAACGTGCCGTCCATACAGACGGCTGCGAAAAGAAAAAAATTTCGAGTTATCGCGCAACGTAAATTTCAGGGATATACCGAAGAAATGGGTGGAAAAAAAAAAAAAGAAAAAAAAAAATCTCTACCTATGACGGAGCTTCTGGAGCCGAAAGCACAGACGCAAGCGCACTCAGGCGGGACGGTAAAAGTCGCCAGGGCCCATTGGCTCTCGACGTAATTGCCGAGAAATCCCATCTTGGAAAATCTATCAATCAAATTAACAATAGGCTTAATAATAATAACAATAATAATAATAATAATAATAATAATAATAATAATAATAATAATAATAATAATAATAATAATAATAATAATAATAATAATAATAATAATAATAATAATAATAATAATAATAATAATAATAATAATAATAATAATAATAATAATAATAATAATAATAATAATAATAATAATAATAATAATAATAATAATAATAATAATAATAATAATAATAATAATAATAATAATAATAATAATAATAATAATAATAATAATAATAATAATAATAATAATAATAATAATAATAATAATAATAATAATAATAATAATAATAATAATTATTATTATTGTTATTATTATTATTATTATTATTATTATTATTATTATTATTATTATTATTATTATTATTATTATTATTATTATTATTATATATATTATTATATAATTATATATATATATATATATTTATTATATATAATTATATATAATTATAATAATTATAATACAATTAATAATAATAATAACGATCGTTGCTTAGTTTTTGCTTTTTTTTTCTCCCTCCCTCAAGCTTTGCGAAATTAAATTACAGAACGTACGTTGATCTGCGATTGAGATGGGTGTCTTTGAGAGCGAATATGTGAACGGTTCCCTTGTCGCTGGATGCGCACAGAAATTCGGAATCTCTGCTGAATGTTATGCTGGACGAGGAAAAATTATGCAAAAAAAAAGAGAAAAAATTTCGTGGAATCGAATTAATCGATGAATCGTCGAATGATGTACGATGATTTTTTTTTTTATACCAATAAACAGTCGCGGGATCGGCTCCTCTTCTCAATTCGACCAGCAAGTTTCTACGAAATCCATCCCAGACACGGACGAGAGTTCCCTGGGCCGAAGCCGTTGCGACCATAGTTCCGCTTGCATTTACAGCCAGACACGCCAGAGCACCCTTTCGCGGTAAATATTTTATTCGTTTCGTTCGTGCGATTCATCATTAATCGATACAAGTTACGATCGCATGAATTAATCGAAATAATGTATTTATTTATTTATGAATTGATCGTACTCCGAAAAAAAAAAAAAAAAAATCTCATTATATATGGCAAGTTGATAATAAATGGGATAAGAAAAAGCGGTTAATTATGCAGTTTGAGGACTTTGACGAATTTTCCATGTCGATTTGGTATACATGGACAATTCGGAGAAGATCGATGGACCAGACCGTATTGTGGAAATTGACGGAGCAAAATTTGGCAAGCGAAAATCCCATCGCGGTCGGATTATCGACGGGCAATGGATGGCAAATAATTTGTGCCATGGGAAAATCCCGCAAACCGAGCAATAAATTGGAACTGATAGTTGTATCGGAGCAACAATTATTTGCAATAAAAATGCTCATATTTGCACATACGCACACACACACTCACAAATACGCATGGAAACATTTTCCTCCCCCAAGACATAAGGAAAATTCGTAAAAATTTCGGAAAAATTGCACGAGACAGTACTTGGACATTACTTTTCCGAGCTTCCCCGACTGATTATTATTTTTAATGGTCTCTTGAACGTTATTTTTCTATGGGGGAAAAAAAAAAAAAAATCACGAAAATTCGAAAAAGTCCTCGAAGCTGCATAATTACCGGAAATGCATATTAAATAAGGTCAATCAAAGCAAACTAGAGCAGAAGCGCAGCAGAGCAAAATGCTCGACTCGCTAAAAGCTCAAGAACAATGAAGTTGACCAGAAATGGAATTTACGAAGCGCATAGAAATTGAAAATTAGTGAATTAATTGATTTATGAATTATCAAATCAATCAATACTTGAGAACAAGAAAATTAATGAAAAAAACATTATCAGTCAATAAATAAATAAATAAATTTATCGATTGACTCTTCGAAGAACAGTTTAGATCTCTCTCTCTCTCTCTCTCTCTTTGACGTTCGTGACAGGAGTATTCCGTCACGTGCGTCTGAGACCGCTCTTGTTACCCCGCTGTGCAGAACTGTGGGATATGAAAAATCTACAGTTGTCTCTGCTATTCGTCTCTGGAACTCGCTCCCCCCTATGATTCGCGATTTGCCATCTCTTGACATGTTTAAGGCCTCTCTTTACGAATTTATGTCCAACTCCTAGCATATAGTCTGGCTTAATCGTCGTTATCTAGTCCGACACAATTCACCGCCGATCAGACCAGAACAATTGTGTCACAAATTTGCGCATTGTACTCCTAAATCTCCATATAAGTTAAATTAATTAATTTTAAGTTACATTCTATGTATTCTCATTTCTATGTATTTCATACCTTCTATGTATTCTCATTTCTATGTATTTCATTTCTTTCTATGTATGCATTTCTTTCTATGTATGCTCATTTATACTTATGGCTCCCCGGCCTTGTATAATAAAAAATGGTTCTATTCTATTCTATTCTCTTTGAAGTATCATATCTTTCAAAAAGTTCTATAAAATATTTAAAAATTTATACCGGATGGTTGATAAGCCTGTTTGAGATTTTTTTCAATTTCATTGTTTGTCCATTTTCAAAAAGTTTTCCCACGATTAGATTTTAGAAATAAAAATTTTGATTTTTTTCTATTAATTTTGAAAAAAAAAAAAATCATTAAAAAATCGACTAATCGATCCGCCCTTTTTATAAAAATAAATCAATCCCCTTCAAGTTCAAGAACATAATCAGTCAATAAATAAATAAATAAATTTATCGATTGACTCTTCGAAGAACAGTTTAGATCTCTCTCTCTCTCTTTGAAGTATCATATCTTTCAAAAAGCTCTATAAAATATTTAAAAATTTATACCGGATGGTTGATAAGCCTGTTTGAGATTTTTTTCAATTTCATTGTTTGTCCATTTTCAAAAAGTTTTCCCACGATTGGATTTTAGAAATAAAAATTTTGATTTTTTTCTATTAATTTTGAAAAAAAAAAAATCATTAAAAAATCGACTAATCGATCCGCCCTTTTTATAAAAATAAATCAATCCCCTTCAAGTTCAAGAACATAATCAGTCAATAAATAAATAAATAAATTTATCGATTGACTCTTCGAAGAACCGTTTAGATATCTCTCTTTCGCTCTTTGAAGTATATCTTTCAAAAAGCTCTATAAAATATTTAAAAATTTATACTGGATGGTTGATAAGCCTGTTTGAGATTTTTTCAATTTCATTGTTTGTCTATTTTCAAAAAGTTTTCCCACGATTAGATTTTATAAATAAATTTTGATTTTTTTCTATTAATTTTGAAAAAAAAAAAAAATCATTAAAAAGTCGACTAAACTATTCGCCCTTTTTATAAAAATAAATCAATCCCCTCCAAGCTCAAAAACATAATCAGTCAATAAATAAATAAATAAATTTATCGATTGACTCTTCGAAGAACAGTTTAGATTTCTCTCTTTCTCTCTTTGAAGTATATCTTTCAAAAAGCTCTATAAAATATTTAAAAATTTATACCGGATGGTTGATAAGCATGTTTGAGATTTTTTTCAATTTTATTGTTTGTCCATTTTCAAAAAGTTTTCCCACGATTGGATTTTAGAAATAAAAACTTTGATTTTTTTCTATTAATTTTGAAAAAAAAAAAATCATTAAAAAATCGACTAATCGATCCGCCCTTTTTATAAAAATAAATCAATCCCATCCAAGTTCTCACAAAAAATTCCAACGAACCTGATGAGCGGCCAGAGTGGAAGGGGCGCTGGAGCTACCGGCCTCCGTGGAACCCAAGTCGACCAATTGTACGCTGCCCAATTTGTGCCCTGGAAAAGCTAATAATTGCTTGTGCGCTGTGGCGAGAGTCGCCACTTCCACGAGTCCTCGGGGATTATCCCTGGTCTCGAGAGTCAGTAATCTTCTGGTCGGTAGAGGAAATGAGAATACATGAATCTCTCGTTGCAGAGCGACTATAAGCCTGTATTAAAAAAAAAAAAAAAGCACTTTGTTGCACGATGAAATTTTATATTTTGTTTTTTTTATTCAAGGAAGCTTTCTACCTTTTTGTCCAAAAAAAAAAAGATCGATCATCCTCAAGAAATTATTTTGCAAATATTATTCGGTGTATATTTATTTCATATTTGGGGCAGCAGTTATTCAACTTTCCTTCTCTGCGGCTTGTAAATTTTTAGCTGAAAATATTGAAAATTCTGGCAAGAAAAGCAAGCTCAAAGACAACTTTTGATCCGATACAAAATTTTTTTTTTTTTTTAAACATATACTCGAATCATTCGTTCGTTACAGGGGCGTATAGTTAAGGCGCTCTTGTTTCTCAAATGAGCTTTCCGGGTCTTTGGCAAATGTAACGTAAGACAAAAAAAATCAATTTTTTTTTCAGACTCAGATATAAATTCCCCCTTGAATATGAAAAAAAAAAAAAAACAAACAAAAAATCCTGAATAAATCGTACTTGTCTCTGCGAAGTCTCACAGCCTTTATAGGACTCGTAAAAGTGATTTCCATGACAAATTTCTTTGCCAAATCGTCGTATATGAGAACGGTGTTGTCGGCAAATTTTGGTCTCGTACCTCCGGCCACAACGGCTATAACGTTGGTGCGCCAGAGCATTTCGCCGATGGAAACGCTCCCGAGTAAATCATTATCAAAATGTGCTTTCTCGACGAGAGGCTCTACATTGTATATCCTCAAACCCGATTCCATACAACATGTAAAACATCCTAAAATACATTTTTCTTTTTTTTTTTCGTGATTTTGCAATTTCCTTTGCGAGAGAGTTAAAAAAAGAACGACTTGTAGCGTTGTTCGGCCGCTTTTTTTTTTCCAGGAGCATTTATGCGTCGTATATTCCTTTGTTACGTTGCGAATGCAAGACTCACTTACCTTGATCCTGATTGAATCGCAAACTCAAAATACCCCGTGACCCAGACATTTTTCTCCTCAGTTCCTTCAGGTACGACGAGTCACGAAGCGTCGACGACGACGACGACGACGGCTCTCCGATAAAAACGTTCTCCGTTGGGGGCTTCCGTTTATTATTGTTTATATTTCGCCATTTCGCGTACTCGCACATGGGGGGCCGATATATGTTTTGATTTCGACTAATGCAACGTCCCCCCTGGTGCGCGCAGAGAGAGATCTCTCTCGCGCATGATATATCATCACGCGACATATATTGCGGAGAGTGGGGCGGACTTTAAATTTAAATCATCTGATATAAAACAGCTGATAGAGCACACGGCTGTCAAAATAAATGTGTGGCTCAAGAATACGAAATGAGATAATAAATTTTGATAAAAAATAGGGGATGATAACCCGAAGTATGGTAGCATCGAATTCTCTCATTGGCTATTAGAATTACTAAATTATATCTCATTTTCTTATCCCGAAAAATTTTATTTTTTGCGAAACAGCACGAGAAATAGAGATTTATTATCTCCCACATGAAATCCGATAGATTAGATGATATTTTCTGGGTGGTCAAATAACTGGGGTTAATGTAGAATGGTAAATTATAGATAGCGTGATATTGATCTTCTCGAATTTGAATTTTACCGCTCTCACCCAGGTCTTTCTTTTTTTTTTCAAATATACGGCACACCAACCGACTCAACCTTACCTTGCATAGCATTTGTCAGTCTCGCGAGTCTCGCGTGTCAAAGTCGTTCTATAGCGTTTTCAATACGTTTAACATATATTTTTTTTTTCAAACAACTAGTAATTAAAAATTCATCAAGATGTCTTATATGCTATCGCATCTGCACAACGGTTGGCAAGTCGATCAAGCGATATTGTCGGAGGAAGATCGCGTAGTGGTAAATATTTCATAACCTCTAATTTATCGTTTGTCAACAATGCGCAAAATTTCGGCGTTAATTGTCAATGGTGTCAATGAATTTACCGGTTTAACGTAATTTTCGATCTTGTCGCGAAATATCGTACGAAAGGTCATTCGTTTTGGGCACGACTGGGATCCAATGTGTATGAAAATGGACGAGGTATTGTACAACATTGCGGAGAAGGTGAAGAATTTTGCTGTCATATATCTCGTCGATATCACCGAAGTACCAGACTTCAACAAAATGTACGATTTTCCCAATCTGTATATTCCTTTTTTTTTTTTTTTTTTTCATGCAATAAAAATCGATAAGAAAATATTATTTCTTCGATCTTTTCTGTTTTTTTTTCGTAGGTACGAATTGTACGATCCTTGTACGGTGATGTTTTTCTTCAGAAACAAGCACATTATGATAGATCTTGGCACAGGTAACAACAATAAAATAAATTGGACTCTAGAGGATAAGCAGGAGATGATAGATATCATCGAGACCGTTTATAGGGGAGCTAGAAAAGGACGAGGTCTCGTCGTATCGCCGAAAGATTATTCCACCAAGTATCGTTACTGATTCATCGTATTTAAAAAATTGTATATTTTTTATCCGTTTTAAGTACATAGGTGTAAAAAAAAAAAAAAAAAAAAAAAATTCAATCGTAATAATAATGATGTTTTACATTAAAACACGAGAGCAAAGTGGAATGAACGAACGGCGAGTCGTGGCGATGCTCCGGAGAGAACCGACGACCATTGTATATTTGTATGAGTAAATTGCAACAAATTATTTACATTATTTGATCGTTTTCTTTTTTTATCCATCGTCCGCTGGACTACGCAATACAATTAATTCTTATTTCGATAAAAAAAAGTTTTTTTTAAATTTATATATACACTTTAGCTATTTATAATTGGTGCGAGAGTTCTTCGCGCTAGATAGAGGTCCGGAGAAACGATCGTCGACGATAATTCTCCGATGAATATTCAACTTATATGTACAATCTCGTATAGCGCAAAATACTTTCTGTGAATTATTTAATTTCTAGGATATCATTCGGAGCTGCGCTTGCATTGCTTTGGTCTCTTTTTTTTTTTCGTTTTTTGTTCTTTTTGTTTTTTTTTCTTACAGTCTTTCCGTCTATGAGGTATTTATCACACGTTTTCTGGTACTTCAACGAATCGACGCACGCTTTTTTGTAAAAAAATATTTTTTTTCGTTTCTTTTTTTTTTTTTTTTCTTTCTTTTTTCATAACGAGGTATCGCGCTCGAGCAGTTCTGGAAATAATGAGAGAAATCGATTTTTCGAACGTTAAATCAAGATTAATACGATAATCGAGAGGTATGGATATGAAATTTAACGTACTTCGAGTAATAGCGCACGAATGTTCCTCTCGTCCGAAAGCGTGGACCGATTTCGAACGAAGCAAGGGTTGCATGTTCTCGTACAGCGATGTCGTCGATCCTTCGGACTCGGTAATTTCGAAGCTCATATCGCTATTTTTCATTTCGAATGAATCCATGACGATATCGGAGATTGGATGATCGTGCGTATTGCATCGACCTTGAAAATATTATCAAATAAGGTTTTGAGACGAGTGGCTCTTTTTTTTTTGTTAGGATGGTTAAAAAAAAAGATTAATTTTTTTGGCACTTTTTAACTAAAAAAAAAAAAACTAGCTCTCGCAGGAGTGCGAGATCACGTGATCTTCGCTACTCTGCCGCATCGAAATTCAAACAGATAAAAAATTACACAGGCTACTTTTTTTTTTAAATGAAAAGTTATCTCGAAGCCTCGAAGGGCTGCCTTGATCGAATAAAAATGAAATTAAAGAAAAAATAATGAGCCTTTTTGAAAAAAAAAAAATAAAAAAAAAAATATGTGGCTGAATTTTATTCGTCGCTTACCGATGACATTTTCGCACGGCCTCGTGTCGATCGCACTCGTCGATTTCGCGCATCTTAGATCTTGAATCGAACAAACGTAGATATAAAAATGCATTATTATTCGGACAAATAGACGAAAAATTACGCTTGAAATATTTTGTCAAACTGCCGCGTAAAAAATTCCTGTATGAGAAAGCGTTTAGCGAATTTTTTTAGGCATTTTTTGGACTCGTGAGAGTAAGCCCTGCTCTTAAGTTTCCCCATTTCATATCCCATTGCGCATCTTTTAATTGCGAATTTGTCCTTAAATTCTTTGCTCGAAAGATCTTGAAAAAAATTAGTGGCATCATCGGGGACTTGTAGAGAAATTTTTCTTGAAATTCAAAGCTGAATTTTTCAAAAAAAAAAAAATTCAATTTCATGAAATCTCAGCGACGTCAATATTTTGCCCATAAACTTTGTACAATTCATTTTTAAACATTCATGTCTCTCATTCTTTTATTATTTTTCAACGCGATTGTTCTCTTGTCACGAAAATATTCGATAACGAGAAAATGAATATTTCGAAATCTTTTTTTTTTTTTTTCTGTTTATCACAAAAGATTGAGACCTTACGAGACAAAAAGAGGAAAAATAAAAGTACCAAACAGCATAGTTCCTGAGTGAGGCGCGTATAATATACGTACCGTTGAAGGGATAACACGTTCGAGGCGCCAGTTCTGAGGATGTTTGGTAAATTAATTCGGCTGATTCAACTGACGTCGAAAAGCTGCTCTTCTTCACTGCAAAAATGGTAATTACATTTTCGCGTGTGCGATCAACATTAAATTGTACGTATGACAATCATGATGTTGAAATTTGCATCGTTGGAATGCAACGAAAATCGATTTTTTTTTAATTAAAAAAAAAATCATTTCCGGTATTTCTGATGCTTTTCTGGCATATTGAGGCCCCAGATCGCAAAAAAAAAAAACCGAAAAAAAAGGTTTACGCGACTTTTTACTTTGAGACAATACCGGAAATGATTTTTTTTAATTAAAAAAAAATCATTTCCGATATTTCTGATGCTTTTCTGGCATATTTAGGCCCCAGATCGCAAAAAAAAAAACCGAAAAAAAGGTTTACGCGATTTTTTACTTCGAGACAATACCGGAAATGATTTTTTTTAATTAAAAAAAAATCATTTCCGATATTTCTGATGCTTTTCTGGCATATTTAGGCCCCAGATCGCAAAAAAAAAACCGAAAAAAAATGTTTACGCGATTTTTTACTTCGAGACAATACCGGAAATGATTTTTAAAAAACTTTTTTCGTTGCATTTAAACGATGAAAATTTCAACATCATTAACAATCAGAGACAATATTTTACAGAGCCGACTGACACATGAAAAGCAAAATAACGAATATAGCCTTGGTTGTTTTTTTTTTTTTTTTAGCGAAATTAGACCACAAGCGACGATGTTGGCGATGATATTTTTTTTTTTTTAACGAAAACAGAACGATTGAAGCAGAAACACGAAGAATTTTTGATCCATTGGCATACCTCGTTATTGTTTTTTTTTTTTTTTTTTTTTTTAGATTGTCGTTCGCTCTCTCATTTTGCGGTACTAAAGAAACTTGTGCTACTTCTACCGTGTTAAAGTAGTAAAGTACTTGGCTGTTTTTGTTACGTTGATCAGTCTTTCGTTTCGGAGCTCCGTGTTTTTATGGGGTTGTTGTTGTTTTTTTTTACTTTTTTTACTTTTTTTTTTTAGTACCAGTTGATTGACAGAATTTTACATACGAGTTTCGAAGCTGCTGACTGGATTCGTGGTAGAATTTGAAATTTTTTTCTTTTTGTGAGAATTGTTGCCGAATATGGGATCGACAGACGGAGGTTTGTCTGAAAATGAAAAAAAAAAATACATTTATTTGTATACATATATAAATAAATAGATCTTAGTCATTTGGCTAAGTGAGGAATATACAAATGAAAAAGAATTGGAAAATCTTAAATTTTTGATATATTTGCATGGAGAAACTCTCTGTCTTATACGTGCAAAAATTGCGAAGCTCGTTCGATGATCGGGACGAAAAAATTCTAGGATGATAAAATAGAAATTAATTTTGGAAATTGGCTCGAAAAATTTGTAATTATTCAAACGAGATTGGTAACGGAAAGGCAAAATGTCTGCAAAATTCGTGCAATATATTATTTAAACAACTTTTTGACATTATCGTTAAAGATTTTGATGCTCTTGAGATCTTTGGTACACGCAGTCGATAATTTTCAGATTTTTGTCTCATTGCAGTAATTGCCGCCCATACGATCTCGAGACGCATGAAGTAATAATTTAAAAAAATATATATATACTATATATACTCACAAGTTTTCGAAAAATAAGGGTTTTTCAGTACTTGTTTTATGCAATTGTAGATATAGGCGTATTGACTCTGAAAATGAAAAAATAAAAATCATGCAATAAAATGAAATTAATATACATAAATGATTTTGGTAATGAAAAAAAAAAATAATTCTTACTTCTCGTTGAACCATATTTATTCGACGCTGTCGTAGCCTGTAGACCGTACCGAACACATCGAGTTTTTTATTTTCCTTGTTGTGTTGCAACAATATGTCTATGGCTATTAGTGTACCGGTTCTACCAACACCAGCGCTGCAAACAATTTGAATAAACAAAATTTAATATTAATTATAGTATAATCAGCTCAGTCGTACACTCGATGAATCAAATGAGACGATAATTTTTTTTTTTCTTTCTGTTATACATTGCTCATACCTGCAATGTACAACGACAAGGCCTTGATTTGCCTCCATGTGTCGACGCATTATTTGACAAAAATTAATCATCGGATCAAAGTCCTCGGGCACATCGTGATCCGGCCAATCTTTGAAGTGCAAATGTATTATCATTCTTTTTTGATTCTCCTGTGGGCATAAAAAAAAATACGATTCAAAAAATATCAATGATTTCTCAGGATCAATGATCGATGATGATTTTTATTTTTTCAATTCATTCGATTAATCTACGAACTTTTTGAAGGATCAAAGTTCTGTGTGTATACGTTTTGTAGTCCAATTCCGATGTACATCTTATCGCCATATTTTCGTAGGTAAATGTTTCCCTGATCGTTGGAAAGTATTGGTGACATTTTTCCTGAACGTAAGAAAAGAAGAAAAAAAAAAAAAAAAAAATTAGTAATTTCAATACTCGTCGACACTTTTGAAGGAAATTATGAAAAATAAAAGATGGAGAGAAAAAAAAAAAAAACACTTGTATGCGAACCTTGTTTTTTTCAACGAGTTGAGTAAGCATTACGATTATCTTGACGTCATACTGATCTATCATACGCCAAAAATCGTAAGTCGTTTCTTCCTTCGGACCTTGACAAGCGATATAATCTTCATTGCCGGTACATCCCTGAATTTCCCATATATCGAACCGAGATTTGTAAAAAAAAAAAAATATATAAAAAATAACAAAAATCGATAGAAGTAAAAAACAAAAAACGTACGACCTTTTACAATCGGAGACTCATACCTTAATGAAAGAGGCATTTATGTAGTCTGTATTTGGATCGTTGTCGATCACATTCAACTTGATCCTACAAAAATCGTCTGCATTGAGGAGAAAAAAAAAACAATTAATCGAAAACTTTTCACATATCCGAATGAAAAGTATAAATTGAAAATTATACTCGTTCATTTGATTTATTATAATTAATTGCGTGTTTTTTTTTTTTTTTTTTTCAAATAACTCACAAGGCAATATATCGGCGTAACGATTCTTCTTTCTGTTTGCCTGTAGGCAAGCCGCGTTCGTTGGCATTTGAAGATCAACGCTGAGTGTCTGTAAAAGCTGAAACTCGTTGCTGAGCTTTCCCGGATTATCGGCGAGCTGTTGACAGTGAGCGATGAATTTGTGTCTCGTGAATGATCCCGGAACTGGTGAGTCAGACATCCCCGAATGCAGAAATCTGCGTAGCACTCTGAAATATATTCGTAAAAAAAAAAAAAAAAAGAAAAAAAAAAAGAAAATATTTTTGTCAAACATCTGCGAGCAAAATGAGCTTGAGAATCGAATCACCTTCACCGCCTAAACGTTTCTTCAAAACGTTATCTGTTAGCGCGAAAAAGAAGAAAGAGAAGAAGCAAAAGAGGAAAACTCCTATACCGGAAGCGATCGTTACTATAACACTTTTTTTTTTTTATCAATTCAATTTACCCACGAAACGATGCAAACCGGTGTTTTTGTTTCTTCAGCATTAAAGGGGGAAAAAAAAAAGAAAAAAAAAAATTGACAACACGAAGATAACCGAGGAAAATGCTTTGCAGAGATTTTACCCTCCGCGGTGTTGTTTGCGTGTAAATCAAACGTAAATATACGCACTTTGTGAGAAAAGCGAACATGGACTCGGTTCTCCAGAAATCCACTGCAGTCGTCATTCTCAAACTTTAAAAACTCGTGCTCTCCTGGGCTATAGTTCTCGAAAATTTCGAGCAAGAACGAGTAAGAGAGAGATAGGAGTGTGGGGGGGCAGGGGGTAAATATCTTTTGATATCTCGTTATTGCACCTTCGACTAACGTCGTACAAAAATATCCGCGACTAAAATAAACCTCGTCTTGTATTTAGGTGGCGGAACGTTCGGTGGACTAGGCATCGAGGCACTCTTGAAATCTACGTATATTCTTTACTATACTACAAAGAGAGAGAGAGAAATATATATATATATATATATAAAGAGAGAAAGAGACAAATCACTTGACTATACGTGATCACGAAACAGAAAAGTTTGACGAGAGAGTCTCTACTACGAGAACGCGATGCCAAGCCTACGACCTTGTTCGTTATTTTTTTTTTTTTTTTTTTTTTTTAATGACTCTGATTACATACATCACACTCTCAGAGCTCTGAGTCACGGAACACGGAAAAGACAAATATTGATTATTTTTTCATGAACTTGAACCTGTTACAGGTATGTATTATTATTTTTAGACGATAAATCGCAATCATCGATGATAATCATAAAATCACACAATTGTCTTCTGTATCTACGAATATATAATTGTGATTTTATTTTTGACGATGCTATTTTTTTGTTAATTCTCGTAATTGGCTTCTCAAAGATCATGTATACGTGTATAATGTGTACTCACGCTTGTAAAGAACACTTTCGTACGAGGAGCACCATCGTGGTGATAATACCGAGGGAAAGTATTCCGAATATCGTGCCAATTATTATTCCCACTTGAAGCTCAGCGTCTGCAAAGACATTTGTCGTACTTGCGAGATTCGTCATTTATTTCTTCGTTTTTTTTTTTCCGTTATTTTTTGTCTTTTGGCAGACTCAACCGGGAACAGAGAACTTGCATTATTTTCAACTTTTAAATTACTTAAAAGATGATTATTCAAAAAAATTATTTGCATAGGGGTTTTTTTACAGTTACTCATCATTATTTAATTATAGCTTGAAAATTGAGATGTATTTCAAATGTATATCGCGTAAAAGTGACGTCACAACACCCCGGTGCAGCAGCGCCTCTAGCGGTAGAATTATGAAATTCAAGCAGCTAATCATTCCTAACCCAAAACATCTTTGTAATTCGTTTGATATGTAGTCTGTGAATATGGTTACAAACATGACTAATGTACCTGAACAATCGAAGAAAGTGTACAAATATTTTGTTTTGTACCATATATTGCACAAAGACGACTGTATCAACACCGGAAAAAGAGTTTATTTTGCGTTAGAAAACATCTCGAAATCTGTTCTTGGCGAATTTGCAGATGTCGCTTTCGTGTATCCTTGGTTATTTTTTTTTTTTTTTCAAGTTACAGCATACGCTGTAATGTATATTACACACTCGTGCACTAATGATTTACTTTCGCGAATTTTTTCACCGACGGATAAAGTTATCCGCCGGATATCCTATCCTTTTAACATGGATTATCTGGCGGATATAACTATATCCCGAAGCGTGTGAAAAAACCGGGCATAACCTTTTATACCGAGAGGTGTGTTGTGAAGTCACTCTCGGCCCGCAGTGCGTGTATATTTTTTTACAATTTTTACACCTTAGGATATCATAATTTACTTGCTTGGAGGAATTAATGCGATGTTTATTGATTTCACTATGACAGAATGAAAAAAAAAGAGAAAATCGTTTACATGAAAGTTCTCTATTTGATTATATATATGAGTAAAATCATTGATTATCGGCCAAGTTTGGGCTTCACTATCGGGGATCTTTTTGTAAGTTACGCAGCTTGATGTCTGTGTTGAAAAACACGTGCCATAATTTTTTCAGATTTTTTCCTCCATTTTTTTAGCTACCATTGGGTATCGAATTCTTTCATTTGAAACTTTTTTGTTGTTTTTATTTAATTTTGGCGGCTTGAATTTGAAAAAAAACCAATTCTATATTTTTTTTGGTAAAAAAATCTCAACTTTCCTAAAAAAAATATAGCCTAATTAATATACGTGTAGAAGACTCTAAAAATCAAGATTATAATCTGAAAAGTCGTTTTTTTGCCATTGCTCAAAGTTCAAAAAGATTTTCCATATTTTTTTTCAGAAAGCTGAGAAAATTTTGCCTAATATATGTCGTTTTTTAAGTTGGGATCTCTAAAAACACTCCTGGGGTTAATAAAAATGTAAAAAAAAAACATAAATCTCATTTATTCTAACAATTTGAATATTTTTTAATTTTTTGGAGTGGCAGTTGTTACGTACTGATGTAAATACTGGGTTTTTATTATTTTACTATTACAACATACAATAATTCCAGTTGAAATACATGTGCTAGAGAAAACGTTTCCGAGTTCGACACAGGTTTGAGAATAACTGTTCCCAAATTATTTAGTACAGGCGAAATCGTATGCAATGATCGGAGTACCTTTGACAGTCTTTGAATGCAAAGATCTTTGTTCAATTTCAGTCTTTGAATTCGAATACTCAATATTTTCCAAAAACTCAAAAGTTACATTTGATATTAAAATTGTTAGAATAAATGAGATTTATAATGTTTTTTTTTTTTTACATTTTTATTAATCCCAAGAGTGCTTCTAGAGATCCCAACTTAAAAATGACATATATTATGTACAATTTTCTCAGCTTTCTTAAAAAAATATGGAAAATTTCTTTGAACTTTTGGCAATTGCGAAAAAACGACTTTTCAGATTATAATCTTGATTTTGAGAGTCTTCTACACGTATATTAATTAGGCTATATTTTTTTCCGGAAAGTTGAGATTTTTTTACAAAAAAACATAGAATTGGTTTTTTTTTTTTTCAAATTCAAGCCACCATAATTAAATGAAAAAACAAAAAAGCTTCAAATGAAAGAATTCAATACCCAACGGTAGCTAAAAACATGGAGGAAAAAATCTGAAAAAATTATGGCACGTGCTTTTCAACACAGACATCAAGCTGTGTAACTTACAAAAAGATCCCCGATAGTGAAGCCCAAACTTTGCCGATAATTTAGGTTTTTACTCATATATATATATATATATTTTTTTTTTCTAGGATTACTCACTGGTTTTGACGGTGAAGACGATCGAGTCTCTGTATCCACCGTTGGTGAATGCTCGCATTCTAACATCGTACCACGTGTCGGCGTTGAGAGGTCCGTTGCAGTATGAACGCTCGTCCGTGTTCGACGATAATTCCGGGCATGTTACAGTGTCCTCGCCGAGAACGAATTTAACGGCTTTGAGACGTCCGTAATCGGCAACGTATGCTGTACGAAAAAAAAAAATCGTGAATTTCACAGGTGAATTGTGAAGAAGAAAAATTTTAAGGTAAATATACACGTAGGAATAATTCACGTGGATATTTGAATTTTGGGGAGAATATATTTTGATAATGAAGAGAAATTTGTAAGAAAAATTTGGGATTCGTGACTTAAATTTGCGTCGATAACTCTTTTTGACTTCCGCACGTAATTGAATTCATAAATAAATTTGTAAACAAAAAAAAAATTGATTAATAGCATAATTCACGAAAAATATTGATTATCGATGACTCACAGGGATAAGAGTCGGAGCAAAATTTCACGGCTTCATAAGGTATAACGAAATCTTTGAGTTTCGATTCGATCCAGGATGCTACGTGTGGCCACGATGAATTGTCCTTGAATCTTCCGTAAGTACAATTGTTGTGCCCAATTTTCGAGACTATTATCGCGTAGCATCGAATCATGCCACCTTTATCGGGAAATATTGGCAACAAAACTGTCGCCGTTGTCGCTGTCCTGCGAGCCTTCAACGGATCGATGCTTATCAAACTCGTGTAATTCTCATTCGGTGCTGGTGGGACTAAAATTTTTGAAATAATACATTAAAATAGAGTGATATTCGTTGCTGGATTCGAAAATTGAGCAAAAAATAACATTTTTCAATGCATCAGAAATCACAATTGTTCTGAAATTAATTGTTCGTAATTTTTTCAATAGTTGACCCAAGAATCGTTAACCAAAAGTCCATAATGCAGCAAAAAAAAAAAAAAAAAATCCATTCTTTTTCAATGTGTAATAAAAAAATGTCATAGAATCCTTGAGGACTCGACGAATCTTTGCCAAATATGAAAATCTATCCACCAATTTACTCACAAATTTATTTACAACGTTTTTTTTTTTTTTTTTATCATACAGAACGAAATACGTTTTTTTTATTTTAAATTTAAGAATTCATGAATTTATTTTCAGGAATTACGGACTGAAAATTCGACAATTGGCGAGATTCCATTTTGTTTCTGCAAGAATTATAATAACTTCAGAAGTCTCGATGTCTCACTTCCAGCTGGAAAAGCGATCGTCAGTCCCGTAGAATCTCCAAGATCATCGTATCCGCTGACTTTCGTGGCAATTTGAATTTCGTACGTATGCTCCTCCCTCATATCGTCAATCATGATCGCGCATGTGTCATGGATGCATGAATTTTTCGTAAAATTAACGATATAGACAAACGCGTGCTCCTTGAAACCCTCCCTTCTGCCACTTCCGGTAACGCGAAAATATTCAATGTTATCGGAATTCGCGAGACACGGTATACCCCAAATTATCGTAACGTCCAATATATTCGGATCCACGTTGCTCTGATTCATCATTTGCGTCAATTTCGTTACCTCACTCGGGGCACCGCTCGTCGTATTGTATTCCTCGATTTTACTCGCATTTCCCCAACCGGCTCCCGTCGAAGCGATAATTTTTATTCTGTAACGCGACTTTGGCATCGCATCGTACAAATAACTCGTGACATTGCCATTCGTTATCGTTATATTTTCCGTACCGATGCCGGGCTCGATGCACCATGATGGACGATGAAATTGATATTCCCAGATTATTTCAATCGTCAGATTCTTCAATATACCGGGCAAATAGCTCGGCCTCTTCCACACGAGGCTGATACTCGAGTTTGTCAAGTTGCTCTGCAATGCTGGCAACAATATCGGAGCCGATGGAACTGAAATGAACAACAGAGGTGAATCGTTTTGAATTAAAAAAAAAAAAAAAAAATTCTGCCCAATTACAGAATTGCAAGTGGCCAAAAAATCGGAATTCCCAATTTTTATCACACGATTCATGATTCTCATTGATATTCAATGCTAAAAATTTTAATATCACGAGTCGGCACATCAAAAATTTGTTTGGAAAAAAAATCCAGTTTTTGGCTTTCCCTTTCATTGGTCAGGAAAAAAAAAAAAAAAAAAAAAAAAAAGAAAAATCGGCATCGAAATTCTCGGACAAGAAATTGCTGGAAATTCTTTCACGATAATGATCACAGTTATTCGGATCTGAATATGAAATATTGAAAATTGACAAGCATTTTTTGTTTTTTTTTTTAATAAAGCAAATATAAATGCAAAATATTTCTTTTAAAATTTTTCGTTTTTGTTTGTTTTCTTTTTCTATAACGATCTCAACATTTTTTATCACGATCCGAGAAGATTTAAAAAAAAATTTCTCTTTTTGATTCTCGGCTTTATGATTTTATTTTTATTTTTGTTAATTAAAAATATTATCTCACCGTCTTCCAGGGTCTTTGCGTAAATTGGCAAACTTCTTTCGCGACTTCGACCTCCCGCATTGAAGGTGACACCGTGACATATGTAACTCGTGAATGCGCTGAGACTCGAGACTGTCGTGTCTCGCGTTGCATTTTCCGTTCCCGAATTTATACGATCCGTGGCACTTCCGTTGAACGACGTGTAACCCTCGCCGAGGGTTTTTTCAACGGTACACTCGACTATCAGCAAAATTGAGGCACAGTTGTTGGTAACGTTCGTATTTATAAGCCACTTTATCGATATTTCGTCCTTCTTAACGGATGGCTCTTGCAGCGCCAGCGGTGGATCGGTTACTGATAAAAAAAAAAAAAGAATAAAAATTTTCAAATCTTCTCTGCAGCAAATTACAAAACTTGCGCGATTTTTATTCAGTTTTTTTTTTTCCCCGAATTTTTAGAAAATTTTGTTTTTCGTTTTTTTTTAAACTCAATACCGAATATTCGCGATGAATTTTGTCATTTGAAGAAAATATTGACCTTTATACCTTTATACCATCCAAGATTCAATATTATCGGTAAATTTATATTTACTTATTTATTGTATTATTTTTTTTTTTCATTTTTTTCTAAATTTTGTGAGATTCTTTCTACCAACCATCGGGAGCCGTCATATTCGACATTATACGCTCTTGCGAGCTCTCGCCACCGTTCCAGACTGCGTTTATCAGGATCTCATAAATCGCGCAAGCTTCCAATCTCGTCAGTTCCATCGTGTTATTCGTGGTATTTTTCGTAAAACTATTTGAATTGCGCGACCAAGTTACGCGATAATGTTGTACGCAGGTATGGCCTTTCGGTTTCTTCCAGAAGACCATGAGAGTACGATTGCCCGATATCGTTGTGGCATTTGATGGTTTTTCAGGTTCTGCGAATCGAGAAAATGAATTATACGGAAAGAAAAAAAAAAAAAGAGAGAGAGAGAGAAAATATGAGCAAAAAAAGCTAATGAGAATAAAGAGGAAAAAGGAAAATCGGGATTCGTGTCTCGGAGCCGGCGGATGGACTTACCGAGAAAATCCGTCGTTCCGGTGGTATTTACAGAACCGTAAGGACCAACGCTACCGTATACGGTAAGATTGAAGAAATAAGCGAGACATGGACTCAGATCGGTCTTCTTGAAAGTTGTCTCATTTGTAGTCGCCTCGTTGCAAAGATTATTCTGACAAACTTGAATGATATATTTAACAACGCAACCCGTGCCCGGCATGTTCCAGCTTATCTTGAGCGAGTCCGTCGTTGTATTTGCGATCTTTAGGCTCAGCGAATCGTTCGTAACTGCGAGAAACAGAGAAGAAGCTTTTTAAAACGAGGCAAAAATGGAAAATTGCGAGAGAGAAAAAAAAAAAATTCTCATCAACTTTTTACCATTCAATCCGGTCGTACCGGTGACAACTCTCTCACTTCCGGCCCCCAGATTCGTATAAGGCGTCACTTTTACGGTATAAGCCCTGCAAGGCTTGAGGGAAATCAAAACTATTTTGTGAATTTCCGTCTCGTTTGATACTGTGCAGTTGCTCTCGAGTACAGTGTCGAGAGACCATTCCACCAAATAATAAGTTACGTTTACGGTGCTGTTTGGTCGTTTCCACGAAACCGTCAATGTTTTCGGTGTCGTATCCACAATCATCAAATCTTCAACTTGAATTGGATCTTCATCTGCAAATAATTTCAATTTTCGTTCGAATTTCTTTTCAATTATTTTTATTTTTTTTTTTTTAACTTGGAGACGGCAATTTTGTAATAAAATTTGTCAGATTATCAATATCCAATCCGATTATCAGCGGTCAAAAATGTTTCTACGAAAGCATCTCTCGCGCTTTATGAAATTTAATTGTAATTATAAGAGTGTAATTTCCATTTTTTTTTTTTTTTTTTTTTAATTTAATCGCCTCCACAGCTGCTATTGCAGTAACGAAAGATTCATACTCAAGAATATTGATTTTTTTTGAAAAACTATACAAGTTCTCTCAATGAAGATAGCTGGATTTTTATAGTTGAAAACAAAAAAAGTCTTTCGTTTGTGATAGAAAAATGTATACCTTTTGGCGATTCAGTGGTATTGCTAGAGGACTCGAGATTTTTCTTCATCGTTTTTGTACCGTTTCGCAGATAATTCGACCTGTACGAGGATAAGGATGGTTCGATGGATTGGCACTCGGGTATTTTGGGATCCGATGCCATGAGATTGCGATGCTTATTGAAACGAATCGCGGGATCACCGGAAGTGTCTATCGTATTATCGGAATCCAATTCCATGAGATACTTTGACTCGTCGAGACTGAAAACGTGAGTTTTCTTGTCAAGTTCATGAATCTTTGGTATCGAAATTTCATTGGATTTTTCGCTCGTCGGAGCGAGCATCGACTGTACGGTCGAAAAATCATCGACGAGACTGTTCGCGATTGATTTCGGATAATTTGTATTTTTCCCGATTACGAATGAATTCGGGGAATTCGAAGCCGTCGTATCTTGTCTCGTCGTGCCCGATGAAACGTTTGAAAAACTCGCGCTCGACGTAACTTCGAGGCTGCTCGCCGACGAATCTTCCCATTTTGACTGCTCGGTCGACGAATTTACGTAAACGACGCAGCAGAGAGCATTGAGTAGTTGAAAAAATATACGCAAACGTTTCCGGGCTTGCATATTTAACCTAAATCCTGTAAAATTTAATTTTATGAATTTAGGTTTACGTTTGGGGGAAGAGAAAAATTCATTATAATGGCGCACCGTTCAATTAATCAAAAACGATGTTAAAATTTGCATCGTTGCAATGCAACGAAAATTGGTTAAAAAAAAAAAAAGAAATAATTTCCAGTATTGTTTCGAAGTCGAAAATCGTTTAAACTATTTTTTCGGTTTTTTATTTTCGCGACCTGGAGCCTAAACATGCCAGAAAAGCGTTAGCAATACTGAAAATGATTTTAAAAAAATTCTTAAAAACCTATTTTCGTTGCATTCCAACGATGCAAATTTCAACATCATAATCAAAAGAGCGTTTGATATTTTCATCTAATTCGAGAAGGGGACAAAGTTTAAACGAAGAAAATTATTAGTGGCGGTATTTATATTATAATAGAGGCTGGCACAACACCGAATAATCTTGAATTCAAGAAATATTGCGGTAGCTCGTATCCAAAATTTTTTAGCTCGATAATTGGAACTACAGTTTTTTTTTGTCCCTTTGCTAAAAAAAAAAATTTCCATGTTCATCCGTTGGAGAATAATTTTGCGCTGAATCCAGTGAGCGATCGGAAATTTTTGAACGAGGAAAGGTTCCAAAATTAAGTAACGTATGATCAAATTTCAGGCATATAAAGGCAATGTGCATAGACGTGAAAAAGTGTCCGCGGTCTTTTGTAAATTTAAATTCATTCGATTAGGCTTAATGTAACGTTTATCGGCCACTGCGACGTTTGTAAATATTATCTTCGTTATTTAAAATTTACTACATTTTTTTTTTTGGGTATTATTATTATCTACTCGATATTGATTCAGTTCGATTATATCTATAATTTTTTGCCTTGAAGACCCGGTCGCCAAAATCGAAATCTTATCAATCTTATCGGTTGACACTTGATTTGGACTTTGAAAAAAAAAGAAGAAAAAACTCTTTTGCTTCCTTACAGAGCGAGCTTTGCTTTCGTGAAAATTTTTTTAAGTTTTTGATGTTTATAGAATGTGCCGAAACATCGAGAAAACACATTTGGAAAAAAATGTCTGTATGTGTGTGTGCTGTTTCTGTACAGATAGGCTTTCGAAAAATCAAAATTGCAATATCTGCTTGAGCTACCGCGCTGAAACTTTGCACGCTACTAAATCCCTCTTGTTTGCTGAAACTTTCAAAAATAAATGTATAACGGATGTCCCGATTTAAGATGATTTTGAATTTTTTCAAAAATCTCTGCGATCACTCTAATTTTGGTAAATTTAAGGATATTTTGCTAAAACTTTTTATACAAATAGGCCAGGGGACAAGAATGTTTGGCATTAAATTTGGCAAGAATCGATTGTGAACTTGAGATTTCATAAAATTTTGAAATTTTCCAAAAAATGTCTGTGTTTGCTCTAACTTTCTTCAATTTGAGATCATTGAACCAAAACTTTTTTTCATAAAAATACTCTATGGGACAAAGCTATTTCATATTAAATTTCGCGAGAATTTCTCAAGGGATACAGATTTAATAAAATTTAGAAATTTTTCGAAAAATGTCTGTGATCGCGCTGTAACGTTCGTGAATTTGAGTTTATTTGGCCGAAATTTCTTATGTATAAATGCACTATGGGACAGGGATTTTTTTATTCAAAATTTGACAAGAATCGCTTGAGGAGTTCGGGTTTCGTAAAATTTTCAAATTTTCGAAAAATATATCTGTGCTCATTCTGATTGTCGGAAAATTTGAGATTATCAAATCAAAAAAATTTACTCAATTACGCGCCAGGATACAGCATATCAAATATCGCAAGAAAAAATTGAATTTTGAGGAAGCCAAAATTATGAAAGCCATCTCGTAGAGTTATAACTTTTTTAATGAGAAAGCAATGTCCAAGTTTCCAATTTTCATGCTTTTTTCTTTGTCATTATGAACGAATTTTCATCTTTTTTTTCTTGCAATCTTAAAAATTGTATCAAAAAATTTGAAAAAGCTATAACGCATATGAGATTAATGTTTATAAGCGCACATAGTCATGAAAATGGAAAGAGAGTATACAGCTCAGGTCTTGATTCATTAGTCCATTAGCTCCATAAAATATTATCTTTCTATACAGAATGCACGTAATGTTCTTTTTTTTTTTTAACGATGAACCGGGCCGAGTCCCGATAGGATCGAAATTTCCCCTTCGAATATTTTATCTTGAAAACGAGAGCGTCCCGATGGCTTATAATTTATCTGATTCAGAGTGAGCAAGAGAGAGAGAGAGAGAGAGAGAGGACAGACAACGAGCGATTACAGGTTTTCCTCCGAGAACTTACTATATATATATATGTGGACCCCTCGCCGCGTTTCAGGTAGCCAAGTCGTAAACCAAAATTTCACCCTCCCGAGAGAAAATCTTTAGATGTCTATCTTGATTTTTCAAAATTTTATATCCAGCAAAGTGAAACTGGAATGTGTGAAAATTTTTTTTTTTTTTAATGCTCGTTTAATGACGAAAAAATTGAAAATCAAAAAACTTATTTTCCCGCATTAATGTCAACCAAAAAAAAATCATCACCGATTAAACGAACCTGTATTAAAAAAACTTGCTTATTCTCCAGAGTGGTAAATATGAAGTTTTTTTTTTCAGTTTTAATTTAAATTAATACTGTCGAAAAATCGCTATTCATTCTGTGGAAAGTTCTGCCGAGTATGCAGTGCAAATTTTAACAAAAAATATTCGGTCATGAGCGTTTTTTTTTTTTTCAAATCAAGTCGTGCAATTTTAGTCCTTTTTCTTTTGGAATCGTCTGCTATACTTTTTCAATTTTGTGGGCACGTTGCTTTATCGACGCATAGAGCAACGAAACGCGTAAGGTTTTCCCCGCGATATTTCATCTATCGCAATAACATTATAAAAATTAAAAAAAAAAAACAACTTCCGCCATGAAATATTAAATTGTAGGTTGCAAAAAAAAAAAATCTGCACGAATTCGAGTTTATGCAATATCTAAAAGTAATCTTGCATATACGTAGCCCATTGGAAACCTATGAGAGCTATTGGAGTCGTATAATTTTTTCTATAATCGGTAAAATTATCGCATATACGCGATTATCGTTGATGGTTAAAACAACGATTATACCTAAATACTTGCGTTACAGTCATGACTGTTTATGGCTCATTAATCCAGTCCCAAAAACGAAAAAAAAAAACAACAATTCTTTCAGCATGGCCAAAATTTATTATAAAAAAAGCACCATATACACACACACTTTTACACGTTACACAGCTTTTTGAAAAAAAAAAAATTTAGAAATGAATTTTTTAACGCGCACAGTCGAATGATTATTTTTCATAAATTATGTATCAGAAAAACAGAGTGTGAGAAAACGACGAAGAGACGGGAAAGTGCGCGGGCAAAAGAGAATTCACGATAACCACTCTGTCCGACAGATACGTACATACAACTTTCCGGCTCGTCGTCATCGCAAGCTCTTGGTCACTCTCTGATATCGCTGATAACGAAGAAACATGCCCCAAAAAAAAAAAAAAAAAAAAAAAAGTGGGAAAAAAAAATTAAATAAAAATTCACTTCACCGCGCTCTCGCCGGATCGCAATGAGGCACACATACTCTCGGGAGGGAGAGGCGCGACACTTTATATTAATTAAACTCGATAAACAAGTCCGATATCGAAAAAATAGACTATATACCGCCGATATCATCGAGCCTTTGAGAGATTCCTATCGGAAGATAACAAAAAAAAAAAAAAAAAAACAAACGGAAGTTAAAAAAAAAATCTGCTCGATAATAATAATGAATTATCGGGAGTAGAAAAAAAAAAAATGTCTTTTCCACGAATTTTTGAAGCATATCATTCTTCTCGATGCGATCAATCGAACACCCACGCGCGTGTAATAATTTATATTTAAAAAAAAAAAAAAGAAGAAAAAAAAAACCACCTTGTTTGCGAACGCGGAAGAGAAAAAATAAAAGGCGTTTGAATCGTTGGAGAAACGATAAATTCATGAGAGTCTTTGAATTGATCGGTAGACTCGTTTTTTTTTTTTTTTTATTTCTTTATTTTTATGGATCCAGACGAAGCTCTCCGGAAACGTTGAAACTTCGAAGAAATTTTACTCGTGATATGAGAACCCGTTATTCATACTGATATCAGCTTCATGATAATTTATATATATATATATATATACACATAAATGTCCAACGGAGATAATGAATGAAAGCCAGAGGCGAGTGAAGTAGACGAGAAGAATTGAGAAGGAAACCAAAAAATAATCTCACCTGATGCTTTTAGTGTATATATGGCTATGTAAAATCCTGCGGGGGAACAGAATTTTCCACCAAAAAATATATTTACTCCAATCTTTTTTTTTTTTTTTTTTCTTCTTCCTCAATAACTTCTTCAAGCACTATACATATTTTAAGTACTAAAAAATTTTTTTCTATATTGGTGTGAAAAATGTAATTTTTCTTTTTTTTTTCTCTCTCGTGGATGAAACGTCGTCCAAGTACAAGACGTGACTAAACACACGAGAAAATGAGGCTCATAGTGGATGAGGAGAGAAAGAGAGAGAGAAAGAGAGAGAGAGAAAAAAAGCATCGAAATGCTGGCAGGGCGGAATACGAGAACGAGACGCTACGAAAGCTTCTTCAAAGAAGGATATATCTCTGACAACCCCCACAAAGAGTTTCTCAGGCAGAGAGCTCGGAAATAGCGAGAGAGCAAGAAGGACCATGGTGGAGAAGAGCAGCGCTTATACGGGGGACCATAGATCTGGTGGTACACACATTTTCACCAATACATATTCGATAGGTATGTATATATATATATATATACATATATATATATATATGTGTAAAGAAAGAGGAGCAGATTTGTGTGCATGCATGCACTTTACCCCCGAGAGGAAGGTCCGGGTACATAAAGACCGTGAGGCGGCCTGTGAAGGACCCCGAGAGGACCGATTTTTTTTTTTTTCTTCTTTTTCTTTGTTGTTGTTGTTTTTTTTTTCTATAGAGGAACACCTGCGCGCTTCCTCAACCCTTATAACGAGCCAAAAATATCTTCATCATTTCGTTCGATAACTCGCCACAATTATTTATTGACGATTTTTTTCGCGACTGTTCGATTTTATTCACGATTTGAAAAAATATATATATATGAATTTACGAACATCTGCAACAAAGCAAAAATATCTTTGCTATTTCGCGTTAAACATTGACATAGTTATATTTAGTACCGATTTTGGGGGGGGAATCTGCGACGATTCAACTATCTTGCATTTTTTTTCAAATTTTTGTCGAAGCACAGTACTTCCTTTCAATGGTGAACCAATATACCTGGACGTCCATTCGTAATAAAAAATATCCTTTCTTTCAACGTTACAAAGTGATGATTTTAGTTTGATAAAATTTCTTGTTTATCGCTATTCGCATCAAGCATAAAACACTTGCTTTAACGCCCCTTCAACATACAGGTAAAAAATATTTTCACATTTCTTAGTTTAACAGGACTGTGTGGCTTGTAAATAATTATTACCGATTACTTTTTCCGTTTTTTCCCGACGACTTAAATTTAGTTTCAGCTTTATGCGTTATTATTTTTATTCAAATCGCCTCCATCCCTTGATAATGAGCCACATGAATTTCTTGTCCATTATTTTTCGAAATTGCCACAATTATTCATCGCCGATTTTATCGGTGAATTCACGATAATTGACCTTTTATTTGCAATATTAAGGAAACAAAATTTCAACGGAAATGCAAATTATCTTGTAACGAAAAACAGAACAAAAAAATCTTGTCTCAATGTGACACAGTCCCTCATCCCTTATAACAAAACAGATCTTTAAAATTGCAAAATTTATTTATTACCGCGAAATCGCGCGACGATTCAAATCGATATATATATATTGATTTTCTATTTCTATTTTGTTTTGTCCAAAATACCGCAAGGTATTCCTCAATTCTCCAGATAATAATAAAATTATATAATATATATTGATTATTGTGTTTCAACCATAAATCAGTTTTTCACTGCAGATTCATTGAACTTACGAACATTCGACTTTACTTACAATTTCTTTGCTTTCTCTCTGGTCAGCAAAAAAAAAAAAAAAAAAAAAAAAAATGCTGACAGCCTCGACGTGAAGTTCTCAGGTATACGAGTCTTTTGTTGTTTCGAGAATTTCATTTTATCTTGCGGAGGTAGGATGCGCTTCGTAAAAACCAAACCCGGAGATTACGACGTATAATGACCGCAGGATATGCGACAACGCATCCTGTCATTATGCGTGTTCTTTTCCATGAGATACTTTCTCCGGACATCTGGCGACAACGTGCCCCCGGCGGGGGCTGGGGGAGGGCAAAACCGTGTCTCGTTCGAGTTCCGGTTTCTTTGGGAATTTTATGCACGCAACACGAGATGGAAAGTTTTTGTTTACTTTAAAAAAAAAAAAAAGCATTAATTTACTTTATTACTCTTTGTCAATTATATCATGGTAGCATTATTGATTCAATAATTCCCTGACTTTTCCAGGTTTTGCAAATATTTCAGGGAGATTAGGGTCAAAGAACGTGTGCATGGAAACACGAGCATGTTTACAAACTATACGGGACGGATTATATACATAAAAATAGCAATGAATCATTTTTGTGATAATAAAAACAAAACACTTTTAACCCACTTGAAAAAAACATTGAGGGAATTCTCAATTCGATCCTTATATTGGAAAATAAATATTGAACTAGGTAACAATTTTTTTTAAGTTAAAATACATGAAAATTTTAAATATTAAAATAAAAAATATAAAAAACTGAAATTGAAAAATTAATTTAAGGACTGTAAAGTAAAAAATAAATATATTAAAAGCAAATACCGAACCTGTTCTTTATTATAAACGAAAAATTTTATGTCGGTGTAAATAAATGAAAAATAAATATAAACACTTATCTACAATAATAATTGTGTAGTTGCGTATCGACAAATCGAACGAAAAAGCATAGCTTTCGAGTTTTAGAGTAAATTAGTTTTTATTTTTTGAAATTTTCATTGTTTGGTACTGACGTAACTTTTGTTGTATATAATAATGTACAAAAATATTTATTTTTATACTTTTCCGTTTTTTTTTTAGTTTGATTCATCGTAGCTCTGGCAAAAAACAAATTCTGAAAAAATTCGAGAGAATTTTCTAAATTCCCTGATTATTCCAGGAGGAAAGAAATTCCCTGTTTTCCATATGCGTAAAAACCATAATTATATTTTATCTAACTTTTTTTTTTTTTAATGCACATGTAATCCATAATATTGTAAATTATAAAAAAAAAAACAGGAATAATGATCATTAGTTACCGTTTCTAGTTGCAGCAAGTTTTCTGATTTTTTCTTCACGCGATGCAGTCGAAAAACAAAAAAAAATTGCTTTTTGGAGTTTACCGATGATATTCAATGCATTACTTTTCCAACTTCCATATTTTCAGGTTCGATTGTCGTGAAAAACGAAACGCCGGACCGACTCGGTGAGTAACAACGATGATCCATAGACGAAAATGAGAAATAATGTTGGAATGTTGGGAAAAAAAAATATAATAAAAGTGACCGGAAGATCAGGCAATTCAGCGTTTTTGCAAGTCCAGCAGTTAGGAAAGCTCTCAAATTACAAATATTGTTATTGTCCAGCTAATGTGACTGATCAAAATACTAAAAAAAAAAAAAAAAATTTCTCGCTTATCCGTACTCGATTGTGGAGGGTACGACGTTAAAAGAATAGCGTCGAAGTAAAAACGTCCGGATAAATAATTAATCCATTAACGCGTTTTTTTTTATAAGATTTTTCATTTTTTTATTATTATTTTTTTTTTTTCAACGTGCATCAGAAGCTCGAACAAAAATACTGGGCGAAGAGTAAATTTAGTAGAGCCTCTGCGGCGGTCCCATGGATGACTTGATGTGCAGGGATCGCACGTTTTGCCAGTGTTTCTTCAATAAAGAAACGAGGAAGTTGATCGAGAGATGTACATTCTGTACCAACTCGTCCGGCGTCATTTCGACGTGTCCAACCGCCACGGACAAGCAAAGTACCTGTTACGACGAGAGCGAAATCGAATTGTTCTTAATAAATTTGATAATTAATAATCGCATGTCCAATTATTATATTTCAATGTGAACAAGCAATTTAAAAAAGAAAAAAAAAACGGCCAAAATACTATATATATACTATATATATACTATATACATATAATATATATATATATACTATATATATACTATATATATACAATATATATATACTATATATATACAAAATACTATATATATATACTATATATAGATAATGCGAAAGACCTCCCCTTTTTTAGATGCATAAATTATTTTCATGCAGCATTTACTCAAATTTTGCATTTTTTTGTTTTTTTTTCTTCTTCATGTTTGAAATTTTTTTTACAAGCGTCGCAATCGAGGTACGATCAATTTTTCAGTATATTAAATTTAAAATTCGAGACTCTGTTCGTACCTTCTTCATCTGGAATTTGATTGTCGCCTTGACTTCGTCGATCTTGCCGATCATGGATTCCTGATGGGACAAAAGACCGGGAAATTTGCCGGCCTTGTTGAGGCCGGGTCCGAGAAGACGTGGGATCTGCTTGATCAGCGATTCGCTGGCGAGAAAAGCGTCGTACTTCTTGGCTAAATTTTTTTGAAGAACGAACGATGATATTATTTGTGCCATTATAGAAATGAATTTTTTTATTTTCATTTTGAATGTTGATCGAGTGTCTCGACACAGATTGAAGTGCAAGGTTATTTATACGCCATGCCCACACCCAGTGCTGATTTGATCTACTTCCGTTTACGACCTTCAATGCCAGATAATTCAGCAATGCAGGTGCTTTTAAGGAAGCAATCCTCTTCCCCGCCCCTCCCCCATCTGTTTTTACCTCGTTTTGGAGCAATTATCGCATTTTAAAAAATTAAAAAAATTAAATGGAAAATTTAAGATCAAAATTTTCAAAGGATCTTTGTCAAAAGTTTTAGACAATCGGGATTAAAGTAAAATTTTCATGTCCTACGCGCATATTAAAAGAGGAGCAACCACTTGAGATTCTTCGAAAAATCCTTTTTTTTTTTTAATTTCATAAATCGTTGGCAAAATATCTCAAGAATGCATCCTGAAAATTTCAAAACGGTATTCGGATTAATAATTTATATACATACCGTTGGAAAACGGTATGTATATAAATTATTAATCGCGTTTGATTTTGAGTTTTTCCGTTTGTGAAACTTTAAACGTGTTTAGACTCGAAACTATATTTTTTCAATTTTCGGAAATCATAACTCAAAAAAAAAATAATCGATAATCTTCAAAATTGAAACACGTTTGTGTAATATAATTTATTGAAACATTAACCTAAAGTTGGAAATATTGGATTGTTTAAAAAATATTTATTATTGAAAAATGCCGTAAAAAAAATGTGCTAAAAATCGATTTTTTTTTTTTTTTGGGTAATTACAGATGCGAATTTCGAAAGCTGCAAAATTCCCGCAAATCGACAACAAGAATGAGGTCACGCCAAGGGACACAGCAGATTGAACCTTGATTAAGGATATATCATTCGTACAATCGCAGTCAAAAAAATTTTTGGCGAGAATTTCAATTACTTCGCGTTGAGGCAAAAATCTGAAGAAAAAAAATCAACCGTATTGAAGATGACAATAAATATTGATTGCCAATAATAGAAATGCCGAAAAACTATGAAACAATTGTTTAAACGGTAAATTGTTGCCGAAATTTCCTGTAAAAATATTTTTCGATCATGCGTAACATATTTTTTTCGATTTTTCCGAATATTCTTTTGTTTTTTTAATTTGTTTTTCATAATTTTGAAAAACTATACTTATAAAAGTATTCGTTCGATGATCCGGATACTTTGCGAGTGTAATATCGAACCGTTGTACGAAAACATATCCAAAGTTTACCGATTTTCATGCAATTTTCAAAATTGAAAATTCTCAAAAACAGAAATTAAAAAAAAAAAAAAAAAAAACAATAGAAAATTATTGAAAAATTAACATGTATTCAGAAAATTCGAGGAATTTGTTACGTATGATCGAAAAAACAGTTTTACGGGAGATTTCTGCAACAATTTATTGTTTAAACAATTTGCTGATAATTTTTCGGCATTGTTGTTAATGGAAATCAATATTATTTTCATCTTCAATATGGTTGTTTTTTTTCAGATTTTTGCCTCAACACGAAGTACTCAAAATTCTCACTAAAACTCTTTTTGATTGGGATCGTACTGACGATACATCCTTAACCCATGAAATAAGTTGAAAAAATTACCAACGATTTATGCAAACATGAATAAATAATTGTCAGAGTTTGGGAATTTTTTTTTTTTTTTTTTCTTCATATTTAAAGAAAATCCCAAAAATCAGCTAATTTTCGGTCTCCCAAAGTAGTTGCTCCCCTTACCGGATACCATGAAATTTCGTTATTATCCCAAAAATATAGTATATTTGTGTGAAAAATGGATCAGTTTTATTTTATAGAGCTCTCGTTTTGTCTCATAGAGAGATCGTGAGGCGATGTTGAGATCTGTACAGGCGCAAAAGAGATAACTGCAATTTTCGAAACGAGCATTCTCAGAGAATTAATCCGCAGCCAAACGGATGAAGGATCAATCGGCTTTTTTGTTTTTTTTTTTAAATATTATCAACCGTCTCTGAATGGCATTGTTGAATTTTTTTTTCCCCATTATCAATCGATATTCGTAATATTGCTTCAAGTTCATAGAGCCTTACCCAATTTCTTGACAAGTTTCTTGTTCTTGTTCAATTTTTTCAGGGCTTCGGCGTCCATGAAGGGAACGTTGTTGGCCTTTGCTTCGTCGCAATGCTGCTGATCTCCCAGAATGCAAACCTGCATTTTTGGCCTGGGAATGTTCTTCAGCCTAGAATCGAAGTACAATTTTTTTTTTTTTTTTTTTTTTTTTTCATCAAGCAAACGAACCGAAGAGATTCATCGAATATGCAAGTTTTAATTTTTGCTTTTTTTTTTTTTTTTCGTTTTTTCTTGAAAATTCATGGACTCGACGACTCTCAGTAGTATAATACTTGCAACATTGATTATTCAGATAATACATGCTTACTGTGCCATCATAGAACATCGAGTTTCATGATCCTTGCAAAATTCTATTTTTTTTTTTTTTTTTTTTTTTTTTTTTTTTTTTTTTTTTTTCCCAAGAAATAAATATTTCGTTGTTGCGCCGCATTGACTAGACTTACCGGAAGGATCATAGCGAGAGATCCCCGAGTTTTCTAAATAACGGTAATATTACCTCCCCAAGTAATTTTAAGACCCTGGGTAAAGGTCCGCCGAGTGAGGCTCGGCTTCCTGATTATTCATGAGGCGATCTTTTCGGATAAATTGTCAATGAATTTTCGTGAATAATTGCCGAAAAGAGCCCTCAATTTCAGGTAATAACGTACTTGACGGTGCCAGAAAAACGCTTGTCCTTCTGCGGATCATAGTTCTTCAGTCCAATTTGGAGCTCGACCGTCTCCAAAAAATTCCTCTTCTTTTCTTGAGAATTCTGGATTGCTCCGTTAACGCACTCGTAGAGCGTGTCGCGCGATACTTTTGACCTGAAACGATCGAACGATTGGAAAAAGATTCGAGGCGCAAGGATATTTTTTTTTCTTCTTCTTTTTCACCTTGATCGTTCGACTAGTCGCGAATTATTTCTAACAAAGGTAAAACGAATGGATCGATGACGAAAATAATGATACTCGAGATTATGCAATTAAGGTATTGCTAAGCGCGGGCTACGTGTGTATTTCATTGTTGAATGGTTCGTTAAAAGGTTATTAAAGGTCGTCGTGCTGATATTTTAAAATGTTACCGTTCGGACCAAATTTTTTCACAATGTATATGACCCCTTTATCTACCTTCTTGTAAAACTTGGATACGATTCGCGGTATCATTTTTGAGAAAAAAAAATCGGAAAGTTGACGTGTTTCATGGATTAATTGCATTACGGTTATGAAGAAATTTCGACCATTCGGCGGTATGAAAGTTATATCCGCTAAGAAAATTTTACCGCCGAGCTCGAAAAATAAATACATTTTAAGAGGTATTACTTGGATATTTTGTAAAAATTTGAGAATTTTGACCGTACAGTTTTTGGGATATCTTGAATGAAAGAGAAATGGCACAACAACCTTAAAGTTGTTTAGAAGTCGGATGGGGATGGATCAGAGTGGGGGAGATTTTCCTAAGCTTATAAATTGGGCGCTGTTTGTCGCTCATCCGCTCGGAGTGAATTTTGACGCGATTTTTGATATATGAATATATATATATATATATATATATATGTATGAATGAATGCTGAATATATATATATATATATGTGTTACAATATCTTCAAAGAAATTCTCCAAAGGCTAACGATTTTGGTATTGATCGACGCGGAATATTTTAGAGAGTACTCGGTTAGTTTTTCCAACTAGAATTCAATAGCAAGATCAGTTATATCGCGAGTTTGTCGAGATCGCGAATGGCTCTTATTTGGCTATGTAGTCGGAGCTTAAAAGTATGCTACTTTGCGATTTTTTTTCTCCGTAAATAAGCTCCAAACTGACTTGAAATTTTACAGAGACTTGGTTCAAATTTTCCACTACACGGTGCGTAAATTTTAAATTTCGTTCATAAGACGTGATTTTCTTCTAAACAACTTTAAACATCCGATGACTCCCTATTTTTATTGTCGTTACCGATTTTTAAGAATTTTTTACACGTGTAGGGCAGTCGGACGTCTAAGATTATTCGATATACAATTTATTAGATAGAAATGTGGCCAGCGTGTCATCTCCGTAAAGTGCCTTCTGAATTTAACGATGTTCAAACTCATAATTTTCGGATAAATGTTGGGTAAGTTGGATTGAAATTTTTTAACTATGTTGGGATGTATTTGTACTCTATTGTAGACAAAAATCAGTTTATCGTAAGATATTCGGGCTCGAGCAAGGAACAACTTAATAAATTTAACGATCCATTAAAACGCGGTAGGGAAATGTGGCCGATATGAAAATATAGGTTACGTTTGCTCGAAATTTTGATATTGAAGGAATTAAAAAAAAATATAACAAGAGAATTTAGGATCAGGGATGAAAGTATTCGTATCAAACGTTCGTTTGATGATACTACGTAGGATCGCAGTTTAATAATTGGATTGAAAAATAATACTCACGTCATGATGAACGCGAGGACGCCGACCGAAGCGACAAACCGTCTCGACGACTCAAACCGGAAAGAAGCAAAACGCCAAAACGGAAAAGCACGAGCACGAAGCAGTACTTGGGGGGGATGAATCTCGAAGAGTGGTGGAATGAATTAGTTCGAAAAATTGACGCTACGTGTCGAGCGAGAGTTAAAGCGCCACTCAGTGGTCGAATTTGAAAATTTCTTGACAGCTATCAGCTGTGTCTCGAATTCCGGCACTGTAAAAAAAAAAAAGGGGGCCGTGAACAGTCGTGAAACTCGTGGATACATACGATAAAAATGTAAAATATAATCGAGAGCGTATATAAATACGATTTTGATGAATAATTCAGCGTGTTATCTAAAATCAACGAAGCTCAGAGGTCGCAATCCGTTCGGTCTAATATCTCGGAAGTAAGCGAATTTGTAGGTTAATTATTTTTTTTTTCAAATAATTGATAAAATAGAATGTGATTTGTTTATTTTTTTTTTATTCATCAGTAGTAGCCTATTGATCATTATTGTCTCATGAACTTTGGAATTTTTATGTAGGTTTTACATTTACTTTGACATTTTTATTATACATCTATATTTTTCTTTGATTCCTCATTAATCCCCGTTCTCAATTAGATCTCTGTTTTAATTTACTCCCACTCGATCGACTGTTTTCAATTATCCTACAACAATTTTGGGTTTTTCTTGCTCCGTCCGTTAATCCAGCTGTGCTCAGAGTTATTGCGTTGAAGAAAAAAAAAAAAATTCATCAAATTAACGAGTACGAAAATTCTTTCGAGTTTCAAACGCGACTCCGATCACAAAATAAATCGTAACTTTGTTTTTAGAATTTTCCCCCCCTGAACGATTTGAAATTCTGCAAAATTACCGTTCTCATGATAGATCGAAATTTCAAGTTTTTTTTTTTCGTCATACGAGCACAATTATGAGACGGCGGGGATAAAAGCTTTTCAATTCGTCGCCGTACGCAGACAAAATCATGGGTTCGGCTATTTTGGACAACGAGGAGCGTTGCCTGGGCGGAATGACTTTCTTTGCCCAGAGTCATCCGTCGGAGCTCTGCGGCAGCAACGGCCTTCCTCTGACCCCGAATTCCATAACAATTTATGGAAAATCACAATTTCTCAAAACCGTCGATCATCCTCATCTCTCCACTTATCTGGATATCATCAGAAGCAAGCACGGTGAGTTGTTTCGATTCATTTTTTTTTTTTTTTTTTTTTTTTTTTTTCGGCCTTAGACGCCTTCTCAACGATATTCGTCGATTCTCAGAGCGTACGGTGGTCGTGGCCGAATACAGCGGCGTTCCGTTGTCCAGCAAGGACTCATTGTCAACGGAGGAGATTATCGGAGTATCTTATCAGTGTCTGTTGGGACTTGAGCACATTCACGAATTGGGTCTGGTTCACAGACATCTCAGTCCCGACAATATATTGATAAATCAAAATGGAAAGATCCAGCTGTACAATTATGGCCTGTACTACATGACCGAGAGCGGCAGAAATGTCTCATTTCCCATCGGGTAAGTCGATTCGATGGGGATTTTTTTTTTTTTTTTGCCTTCGAATCGAACGAAGGTATAAAACTTTTGTCTTTTTTTTTTTCTCTCTCTCTCTCTCAGATATCCGAAGTATACGGCACCCGAAGTATTTCTTGGGCCAGGAATAAGCGGCAGAAAAGTCGATTCGTGGTCTCTCGGTATGATCGTGGCGGAGTGTCTGCTGGGAAAATCCATCTGGTCGGGCGTTAAATTGTCGCAGTGTCTGAGAAAAGTTTTGAGCCTTTTGCACACAGAGACAAGCGTTTTTGAGCGTTTGGCACGTGAAAACGATCGTTACGACGCATACAAGGTTCACTTACGACCAATAAAATGAAAAAAAAATTTTTTTTCAATTAAAAAAAAAAATTTTTTTTCAATTAAAAAAAAAAATTTTTTTTAATTAAAAAATTTTAAAAATTAATTAAATTAATTTAATTAATTTAATTAAAAATTATTAATTGAAAAAAAATTATTAACTGAAAAAAATTAATTAATTAATTAAATTAATTAATAAAATTAATTAAATTAATTTTTAATTAATTAAAAAAAACAAATCCGATGAATCGGCGCAACTTGTATAATTTTTTTTTTTTTTTTGCTAAAAGTACTGATGTATTTATAATTATTGCAGGAATTGCCGCAGGAAGTCAAGGATTTCGTTGATGCGTGCCTTCAGATTCGACCGTCCATGCGAAAAACTTCCGAGCAATTGTTGCAGCTTCCGCTGTTCAAGGATCTGTCGGAGGGTGAGATCAGGGACAAGCGTGAAATTGTCGAAAAGAACGTGACGGTGAGGAAAATGGATGAGCTGTATTATTTGTGGCAATTGGCTGGCGGAGATATGACGATAGAACTGAAGAAGCAAGGTCTCATCAGATCGAGGCCACCGATACTGTCTATTCCAAAGTAAATGAAAAAAATTCAACGTGATCGATGGGGGAAGTTGGTCGAAGAAGAAGAAAAAAAAAGAAAAAAAAAAAATTACTACAAGATTTGTATTGTTACATTTCAGTTTGGTGATTCTACTGGGACAAATGTTTGGCCGAAGAGACACCGCCGGGCTGCTCGATCTCCGAGTAGTCAAGGTTACTCTCGACACGCTGCGACAACGTCTCTCTCATATTCCCTTCATAGCCAATTGTCCGCGCTTGACCAGTCAGTGAGTTTTTGAAAAAAAAAAAAAAACGTTAATCAGTTCTCATTTCCGTTTCGTCATACGTCGGAAAGGCAAAAAAAAAAAACAAAAAATCGTCTCTTTGTAGAATGCACGTTAAAGCTCAGGACGATCTAACGGATGCCGCATCTCAATTGCCCCTTATTATTCGTGAAAGGGACACGGAGTATCAATTTTACCGAATTGTCATTTACGACAGATTGTTACAGGTAAATTAAGAAAAAAAAAAATCTTTCATGAATCTTTACGATGTTGCCGGAGTTGGGCATATTCGAATATTTTTTTTATTCATGAATAATGAAAAATTTACTCCGAAAATTCGTTTATTCATGAATAATGAAAAATTCACTGCGAAACTTTTTTTATTCATGAATAATGAAAAATTCACTCCGAAAATTAATAATGAATCCAGCTCGATTCGGTATTTATTTCAAAATCAATTTTTAATCCAACTCGACTCAGTATTCATTCCAAAATGAATTATGAGTCCAGCTCGATTCGGTATTCATTTTAAAAAAAATTTTGAACCAAACTTGACTCGGTATTCATTTCGTATTCGGATATCATCAAATTGAATAATCTGAAAAAATGGACGGAAAGCATTTTTTTTTAATCTGCTAAAATATATATATTTTTAAGGAAATAAATTTCCATTACGAAATAAATTTCGCTACTCGTTACAAATTTATGTAGTAAATTTCCGCGCCTAATGAGTCTGTAGAAAAAACATACACGCAGAATGTCTCCTTGTCGCACAATATAATGTCCCATTTCTACCATCAGAGCTTATCGAAGCTTTGAAATCATAACATTTGTTCGAGAGCGTCCACTTTTATTATGATTTCGTGTGTGTATATTACGGTGATGCAAATAAAATCGATATATTTTTTTTTTCGCTTGAGTTTGATAGCTGTTAGTACTTGTCAAAAAAGTAACTCTCTCCAAACATAAATATTGATGAATAAATAAATATTTTTTCCTAAAAATACAAAGTCACCTTACTTTTTGAACACGCCTCATGTTCTTTTTTTTGTTAATTTTTTCCAAATTATTCAATTTGATGATATCCGAATACGGAATGAATACTGAATCCAGTGGGATTTATAATTTATTTTGGAATGAATAATGAATCCAGTGGGATTCATTATTAATTCTCAGAACGAATACTATATCGAGTTGGATTTATTATCGAAAAAAAAAACGAATACCCATCTGAGATGTATTCGGTATTATTTTAGTATTCGAATACCAAAAGTATTCAAGTATGCCCATTAGACTGTTTCAAAATAAATCGATAATTTTTTTTTTTCTTTACACAATCTTAAACTATACTTGGACATAAAAAAATAATCCTCGGGAAAGGAGGGGCCGGTCCTTCAAGATTTAGAGGTATCTCATCGGACTTTTGTCTTTTTTTATTTCATTAATGGCTAATTCTTTTACAAACCGAACACCATTCTGACTCACACATTTTTTATTTGGCTGAAACTTTTTTTCCGGGTTCTATGTCGAAAAAAAAGGTACGTGTTCGAGGAATTTTTTTTTTTTTTAATAGAGGGGGTTGAAAGTTTGAGATTTTCGTGATTTTTGCCTTGGAGACTCATTTTCAAAAATTCATAACTCCGGTCATTTTTAAGCTAGAGAAAACTTTTTTTTTTCATTTTGAAGGATAAAAGAGTGAATTTTGAGAAAAACATATTTTCAAAAAAATTTATAAAAAATTTCATATTGTTATAAACATTTGAAATGTTTAAATCAATTTTTAACCATGGCTCCCAAATTTTAACGATTTCTCAATACAACCATCGTATTCTACGTCAAATTTTCCATAAAAAACGTATTTTTTATTAATGGAGAAATTATGTTTACCGGTACAGATAAATTAATTTATCCAGCGCGACACGTCGTATCGGCGCGCGGGTACCTTTGCACGCCTGTTTTTCTAACCCCACATCGTTTTTCTCAATAACATTAATGATTATTCAACTCTTAGTCTACTTTGTAAATCGAGTACAAATTATTATTATTAGCAAACAGGACTTTATGATTAATTGAACAAAATAATAACATGTTAGCAAATGAAAAAACAATTAATTACGATTTTTATAAAATTTTTCTTAAAAACGTTATTTATCAGTAGTTAATAATCTCCTGCTTAATTGTAGGAGAAAGTACAAAGTAGGAAGTACCTTAAAAGGAAAGTAGGAGATTATTAATATTGATTTTTGTATTTTTTTTTGTTTTTTTTTTTGCATTTATCGACGTATATATCGATCGATAATTGTTGCTGCGATCATCAAGATCGTTTTTTCTAGTATATTCAGTATTTATACATAAGTTTGGAATATATTAATCATTTTAGGACTAGAAAAACGTTTGTTCCATCCATGCAAATTAATTATTCACGTATTAACGAAGTAAAAATGACAAAAGTCCGATGAGACACCTGTAAATCTTGAAGGACCGGCCCTTCCTTTCGCGAGGATTATTTTTTGATGTCCAAGTATAGTTTAAGATTGTGTAAAGCAAAAAAAAAAAAATTATCGATTTATTTTGAAACAGTCTAATGCCCATCCGTGGATGTGGCGGAGGAAAATTTTTTGAATTTTTTCTGGATAATTTCGTTGAAAAGAAAAAAGTTTTAAAAATGTTTCGTCAATCGTGCGCGCGCAGGCTTATCCGATAACGAGAAAAGCTATAATTCGCGAAGCTCACAAGGACATACCACCGCCTGTTCGAGGGACCGTTTGGGCAGCTCTTCTCGGTGTCAGCGGCGACGTACAAAAGCGTTACGACATGGTCGATAAGGAAACTCCGACTCACACGGATCGTCAGGTATTTTTGTAATTTTTTTTTTCTTCTTTTGCGTCCTCGTTGAGGGAACTTTTGTTCGTGTGGATTAAAAAAAAAAAAAATTATAACGATCGTACTCGAATATTTACCAGAGTGGTGGGCGAACTTTTGTTCGCAGATAGAAGTGGATATTCCACGTTGTCATCAATACAGCGAGCTCCTGTCCTCGGGCGCTGGTCACGAGAGACTGCAGAGATTATTGAAAGCGTGGGTTCGCGATAATCCGCATTACGTCTATTGGCAGGGACTTGATTCGCTTACAGCGCCGTTTCTCTATTTGAATTTCAACGACGAGGCTAGGGCATTCGCCTGTCTCTCGGAATTCATACCGAAGTATCTTCATAAATTTTTTCTCAAGGACAATTCCGCGGTGATACAGGAATATTTGGGAAAATTTTCCCAGATAATAGCCTTTCACGATCCCCAATTGGCCAATCATCTGAGATCGATAAATTTCGTTCCCGAATTGTTCGCCATACCGTGGTTTCTCACAATGTTCTCGCGTGAGTATTCATGCGTTAATTTTGTTTTTCGTTTTTCGTTTTTTTTTTTTTTTCACCCTTTCGCATCTCTTTAACGAAAAATATTCGCTACAGATGTTTTTCCGCTTCACAAAATTCTTCACCTGTGGGACAAACTTTTGCTGGGTGACTCGTCGTTTCCGCTAATGGTCGGATTAGCCATTCTCAGACAGCTGCGAGATTCTTTGCTCACATCCGGTTTCAACGAGTGCATTCTATTGTTTTCCGATTTGCCGGAAATCGACATTGAACTGTGCGTCAAGGACTCGACGACGATGTATCAGAGAACACCGGCGAGTATAACGTATCGAAGGCATCAGTTCGATCAATCGAAGGTATGGTTTTTTTTTTTTTTCGTTTGAAGTTTTGGCCACAAAAATTGTTTCATGCGGAGAAAAGAAATTCGCTGTTGAAACAAATTAAACATTTTAAAGACTAATTGTGGGGAAAAAAAAGCCCCAAAAATAAATTACCCTGATAGGGATTGATAAATTTTACGTTTCTTGGCATTTACAATATTGACAAAGGTGATTGAATACAGGCGACGAATTGGAGCGAACCGGAGCCGGAGACTGAAAATATGCCACGGATAAGCATCGAAGACTTTTTAAATCTCGCTAATAATGCTCAGGAAAGATTGATAGTAGTTGATATACGTAATAATATGCAGTAAGTAAAAAAAAAAAAGAGAAAAGATAAACTTTATTCGACAAAATCGACAATGGTAACGTCCATTTAATTCAATTCAATTTTTTTTTACAGATTCGAAAGAGGCGCCGTTAGGGGAAGCATAAACATTCCATTTTCCAGCGTACAACTTTCTCATACTCATATCGATACTCTTGGTCCTCAGGCCAAACCGCTTGCCGAGCAAAAAGATCGCATAGTCGTGATAATAGGACCACACGATCAGAACAATGCGCTCGTAAGTTTTCACAAACATTTATCATAATATATATATATTAGGTCGGTTTTTAAAACTTTTTTTTTTGTTACGTACCCTTTAAAAAGTTAGTTTTTAGCCTCAAACGAAGCCTCGTAAAACCGGAACTCGGTAATAAAATTCTAAAAGGTGACTCATCCGGTTTGAATTTTTTCAAACACTCTAACCAAAATATTTCTAAAACTATACAAGCTGGGAAGCTGTTTTTGTTTTCATTTTGTAGATAATCAAATTTTCTATGAAAAAAAAGGTCGAGACTACTGTACACCTAAATGTTCATCTTGTATTCGATACGAACATTTAAAGTTGAGCGCATTGAATAAATAAATGATGATGCTATCTTGTAAATTTTTATTTGGCCCCTGTTCTAAAGCTGAATACAAATAATGTCACGCGAACTGTTTCATAGAAAATTCAATTATTTACACGATACGTGTTGCGATTATCTCTGTATCTTCTACCGCTTAAAATATAGTTTGAAATAAAAATTGAAAAAAACGAGGTTATCATTTTAAATTGTTCTAGAGTTTATTCATAGAAATTCGTTTTATTAAAATTCGGAAATTCTTTGCGATGATTGTAAACGACTTGCATGACGAACTCCTTTTGTTACTCATTTTTAGTTAATAGAGCGTTGCACTCTTGGAACAACGCGACTCCTCTCTGGGTACAGGGAGAAGTAGTGAAAAAATTATGGATAGGGCCCGAAAATTCAAATTTTCATTTACCAGCAATAAATTGTACAGTTGCGCTTGTGGTAAAGCTTTATTATTCAGGTAGAAAGGTATTGTTCTTCGATATCCTGCTTCTAGTGTTTTTCACTAAGTTTCAAAATAGTGCAACTCAAATTAATTAGAAAATTTTTTGGGAGCCAAAATGGACAAAATTCTCCTATCGAAGAATTTATCAATTTAAAAATTTTTATTTTGAACCGTACAGCGAGCGGTAAAAGATAGAGAGAAAATTATGAGACATATTGCGTGGATAATTTAATTTTCCATTAAATAGTTTGCGTGACATAATTTTTATCAGCTTGGAACACGGATGAAATCAAAATTTACAAGCTAAACAAGCATCTTCATTCATTTATTCAATGAACTCAACTTTAAACGTTCGTATCGAGTACAAGATGAACATTTGGGTGTATAGTAGTCACCTTTTTTTTTTAAAGAAAATTTGATTATCTACAAAATGAAACAAAAAACAGCTTCCTAACTTGTATAGTTGTCGAGATATTTCGGTTAGAGTGTTTGAAAAATTCAAACCGGATGAGTCACCTTTCAGAAATTTGCTACAGAGTTGCGGTTTCATTTGAGTTTCATTTGAGGCTAAAAACTAACTTTTCGAACGGTACGGAAGAAAAAAAAGTTTTAAAAAACCGGCCTAATATATATATATATATATATTTTTAAAAAAACTTTTTTTTACGGCAATGAGTGCGATAATATCTGAACTTAATTCAATAGTTTGCAGGTTTTCTCATAAAATGCAACGTAGTTGGAGTTTGCGGACTCCAAGGAGGAATCTACGCTCTGCGTTCCAAATCACCGAATATCTTGGTCAATTCAACGCGTTGACGAAGAATAACAAAAAAAAAACGAATGACTCATTGAATTATTGCTAGAAACCTTGAAATTTATATCCGGACACTTCAGTGTATAATCTAATCTAAGACGAGAATGACATGAAATTTGATAATTTATACAAATATAATTCTTTCTTTTTTTCTTATTCTACCAAAAAAAAAAAAGCCAGGTTGACAATCCACCAAGGTTGTCCTGACCTGGCGGATGATTATTATTATTTTTTTTCTTTCTACTTCATATCGCGCAGCTTTGTCGATATATATATATATATATAGTGACTATATACGGTTGCCAGGGCAACTTGACACAAAAACATTGTGTCGAATTTCCCGACGATTCGCGACGCGTGCCTCAAGAGCCCCCTCCGCGAATCTCGTCTTTTCATCGATAATGGAAAAAACACTGTCACCGTCGATTCGAAAGTGGATTAAAAAACGGCTGAAGAAAGAATTCGAGGAACGGGTGAACGAAGAATTGACGAACGACAAGAGCGCTCGCGCGATCGCCGAGGATATTATGAATTCCAGCGAGATGGAAGTTTTGATCGGATCGATGAAAAATACATTTGACGACGAGGGCCGATTAGATTTTTCGCTTTCGGAAGGAATATCAAAATTCGCGGATGATCGTCAAGTTTTGTCATTGTCACCGTTCGACAGTGAGCTGTCAATTGACGATTGGAGTCCGTTCAAAAGTCCCGAGGATCATTACGCCGGTGTGATCGAGAGGATAAGCCACGAGAAGCCGGTTCACGTGAGACTTGCCGGTTACGAGAGACTGTTGGAGAGCGAATTGGGCAATATCGCTAACAACGAATCTTGGGATATTTTACTGAAGAAACTTGGCGATGGTATAGCCGACGATAGTCGTCCCGTTTTCGAGGCAAGCCTTCGAGTTCACGCGAAACTTCTCGAAACGTCGCATTCTCACGATGCTTATACAAATCTTCTCGATGCTTTCAATGAAAATTATAACACGAAAAAGCCCAACGATGCCCTACCGAATCTCAACAGCGGCATAAATTTCAAAATATTTTTGCACGAAAAATTATTACGTCTCATGCGACTGATCGTTCATCATCAGGATGAAATTGTAAAAGGTGCGAGAATCGTGGACAAAACGATCGATGATATTATCGAACGATTCGTAATATTTCTGAGCTCTCGTACAATTGGCAATTCGTTGCAGGCCAAGACACTCGATAATCTGAATATACTGTCGATTATCGAGCCTCAGGCAGGTTGGAGCAAAAAATGGATTCACGGATTGTCAACGAGACGAAGTTTGATCGTTGCCCTGGGAAAAACGACGAGTCTGCTGGAAAATATTGTCTCGATCGTTGTACGAGGATTGGAAAAATCGCCGGATACGTTGATTCTCACGATCACCGACGAGCCGCTCGAAGTCTTCATATCCGGCGAGACCGTGGAAACCCTGACGTATCTTCACGCTCTGAATTTTCTTGCTCAGCTAGCTTGCTACACGGCCGGACGTACTTTGCTAATCGAGAGTCCATTCGAGTCATCGCCTTCTCTCAATGATTTTGCCATTGCTCTGCTCTGTTCGCTCAATAATCTCGCCTCGTCTGCGACTATCAACGGTGTTTACAATGCTTCGCGTCAAGCTCTCTCTTACATGCTCGGGAAATCGAATTTTCAATTGAATGAAGAATTTTACAAGGTTGCGCTGTGTCCGCTGATGGGAAATACGTCCGGCGATGATAAAATATGGTCTCACACCCTCGACACGATGAATCACATGCTCGACAGCAAGGAGGGCATTATTTTTCTAACCGGTGATCATCGCAACAGATCGATCGATCCCGATGAACCGACTCCGCGTTATCCCATCGTTGCGGCTTTCGAGCATATCGCAAAATTGCTCAAACAGCCGTTCTCGGTTATGAGCATCGAGCACGTTGTCGAGCTCTTTCGTTTCGTCGGACGGGCTTTTTCCGTTCATGCGGTTCATGGAATTCTCGAGAATACCCTGCGTCAGGATTTTTTTCCCGCTGTAGCATATATGTACAGCAAGATGGGCAAATACGCGGTTGGACATGAGAGTACAACTCAGTATCTCGACAGGTAAAATATATTGGATCTTATTTTTCGTATCTATTGTCAATTTTTTTGTTTTTTATAAAAATGATTGTACGATGTTTGGAACTGAAGTTTTACCGTTGCTCCGCAATGGGAATGATTTTTTTCTGCATTTCTTGAAAAAAAAAAAAAAAATTCTCGATAAGGAAAAAGTCACGATCGATAATTTGTCCTTTAACTTTGCTTTCTATTAGAGGAAGCTTCGATTTCGTGAAAATACATTTTTCACCCGACTGCGATAAAATGACCGTATTTCGCACCTGAAATACGGCTCGAAAGTCATCAATTCCTGACCAGAGGGAAGAAAAGTAGATTTCCGGGCAAAAAAGTAAATTTCCGGGCAAAAAAGTAAATTTCCGGGCAAAAAAGTAAATTTTTCGCAAATGACTACATTCGGTCTTCTCTTCAACCACCAAACGTATTTGTTCGAAATAAAAACATAAATATATTTTTAACAAATCTTTATTATATATGTTTTTTTTATTTATTTTTTTTAATAATACATAAAGCCAAGTTCGATCAAATGCGCTAATTCAATTAGTGATTGAAGCGCGGTAGCTGCGAAAAAGTAATGAAAAATAGTTCGTTTTTGAAAAAGAACACTGCATTGAAACTATATATGGATATATATACTATATATGGATATATATTATATATATGGTCATAGGATTGCGTTATTTCTTGTCTGTTGACATTGAAACGTAATTCGCTGCTATCTACCGAATAGAAATTCAACCCTGACTACGCGAGATTTATGAAAGATTTAATACAAATTTTTTCGATAATCGCACAATATTTCAACGCAATTTACATCGTATTTTTTCTGTTTAGAATATTTTTCACTTCTTGCAAATATCTAATTCATTGAAAATAGCAATAATGATTGCCATATTATATTTTCAGTCGATAAAACGAAAAATTTGTGGATAGACAAAGTAGGGTTTGCGTGGGATCTGTTGGAACGCACTTCCCTTATGCGAAGCGACTTGAGCATACCTTCGGTGTTGTTTTTCGTATTTTTTGGTCATTTTATCGTAGTCGGGTGAAAAGAAGTACATGCCACACGGGAGGAGCGGATTTTTACCTCGCACACGGCAAAAATCACGCACTTTCCTCCCTAGTAGCATAATGTACTATTTTCTTCTTTCGAGCTTTCCTCTAATACATGCCAGAGTACATAAAATGTTCCAATGGGTTGAGAAAACTGAATCACCATTGTTTTGCTAAAATTTTCGTGAAAAATTACTCCAAAATTTTTGATTTTACGCGACTTTTCGATTTTTTTTAAGAAAAATACGCGAACGCTATGAATTTCGTATATTTCAAGCCATCGAGTAAATATATTCTTGCACGAATAAGCTAGGGACAGGAATGTTCGATACCGAATTCGATGAGAATCCGTGAAGGGTTTAAGATTTCATGAAATTTAAATTGTTCAAAAAATTTTTAATAACTAATTAAAAATCGTGAGAATTGCGAACTTACGGATTGCTTCCTCATTTTATCTCGCTCGCGAAACTTATAGAATGAGAATTTATTAGAGAGATAGAATAACGACACAATATAGAAATTTCTAATTTTTACGGTTTTTTTTTTTCATTTTTCCTTCGATGTGGGTTGGAAAAATAATCATTTACATTGAGGAAACACGGAGCAAGTCATTTTTGTGAAATAATGAACGATAAACGAATAAAAAAAAAATTACCGAATGCTTTTTTTGAAAATAACCCAAATCATCAATTTCCGCTTGAACCAAACGGAACGAACTCTTTTCAACGAGAAACTTTGGCGAATCTTCCGTTTAAGCGCGGCAAAGAGTATGCTTCTCAAAATCGTGGCAAGTCCGCTCGGTCTTCGCACATTGGTCCGCGAGTCATTGATCTTCGAGGAACTTATTCGCGGCTCGATAGCACCGCTCAGAGCTCCCTGGAATTCCAATGAAATCGTCGGTTTCGTATCGTCGGCGGCTTATTTCGATCTCGGAAGCAAAATCATCAACGATCTCGCGCCTCAATCGTTGTCCACGGCACTTGAGGACGTATCAGCGGTTCTCGAGGATCCTTACAATTTTCACGATCCATGGGACAATACGAATCTCGATAAATTTCTACACGTACTCTCGTCACTGTCGCTGAGCGTCAGATGTTCGTAATTGACAAAAATTTGTCCATTCGTATCGTCGAATTTTCAATTATTATTATTTTCTTCAATTTCTTTTTTTTTTTTTTCTCTCTTCGATTTTCACAGGCTTTATCGCATTCATGGCGGACTCGGGCTACGACGATAGCAACGACGAGTACAATTATCCACGTTCATTGCGAGATTTGATAAAACACTCGGCGAACATCGATTCGCCTTATCATTATCTTGGGCTCTTGACGATCAACGCATTCGTTTGGAATATTGACATTTACATTCATCTGTTGAATTCTTACAATTTTCAAGTAAGATATCGAGTAATGGATCTTTATTTAAAAAAAAAAAATTTTTTTTTTTGGTTTTTCATACTTATCCTCGTTTGATTCGAATTCCGGTCTCTCGGGATCCTTCGAGTCGATTAAAGCTGATTTTTTCCTTTCTCCATTCGTTAAGGACAATATGCTGAAGCTCCAAGAGCTCTCCGTTCATGAATTCGAGGAGGACGGTCAAACGAGAATCGTCCAAATCGTCGACTCCTGCAGCTTGTTGCGTCATCGGATCCTCGCGAATTGTTACCACATCGGTCATAAGCTCGACAAGACGAGAATCGAGATCGAGGATTGCGCATTATTTTCGATCTTTCCAACGTCCGATGAGTCGCAATTATCGCGGGAAGCATCGGATAAAAATTATTCCACGGTATTGAGCGATTTTTTGGAGAACAGCAAACCCGTCCTCAGAGACAGCAGCTGGGTGTCGGAGGCGACGAAAGCTTACAAGAACTCGCCGGATCCTATGAAGGTGAGGTGAAAAATGTTCGCAACGATCAGCGACAAAAAAAAAATTCGTCAATTCTCCGAACAGCGGGGGAAACGTATCGCAAGATTTTTTTTTTGTTACTTCTCCGGAGGAAAAAAAAAAAAACAGATTGCGAATCAAATTTGCTTAAATATTTGCTTTATTCGGTGAGCGAATATTTTGAAAATCTTGAAAAATTCAGCAAACTCGGCAACACTGAACAATTTCGCAAATTATTAATTATTTTTTTTTGCAGTAAAATTACCATGTACGATCGAAATTCGTAAAAATGTTGAAATATTTCGATATTTATAGGTTTTCTTTTTTTTTTTTTTTCACTGTAACCAATAAAAAGTTAAGGGTGGGAAAAAACATTTCTTCGATCCGACTGTAAGATCGCGTGAAATTTATCAACTTAATTTTATTAATATGAAAACTTTCAACATTACGAGATAACTTTGCAGCTAGCTGAATGTTTTTTTTTTTTTTTTTTTTTTTAATTCTGCAGAACTCTGTTCTCATTGATCTACTGGATCAGATGCAAAAAGCTATTCCTACGGCCGAATGGGTCGACAATTTCAAATGGGAGAGCGAGAATTGCATTGAAAAGCGCGACTGGTTGAGCGAGGAAAATTTGTGCTTCGATCTGACTCTGCGTTATGCCGCGCAAAATTGTCCATTCGAGAATATCGAACAGGCAAGAGATGACATAAAAATATTTTTCCAAGCGGCTCATAAATTTATCAAATACACAGCGCCGAATAATTTCGAGGGTTTCGATTGGTTTTTGGCGACTGTCTTTGTCATTTGCGAGGGAAAAATCGACACGTACGTATGCAAAACATTTTTTGATAATTAGTTTTATTAAATTTTTGTTTTTTTTTTGGTTTTTTTTTTGTTTTGGGCCTCAGTGAGTCGCGAGACAATCCTGCTACAGTAAAAAAAAAAAAATGCTGTACAATTTGATCAATATTCTTTGGCTGCATGGCGCAACGGATATTGGCTAAATTTGGCTGCAAATTTTTACCGTAAAAATCAAAACAGTTTGCCTCGAGCTAACCCGAATTCATCATTGGCCCCGAGAGAGTCTCAGATTGAAAACTTTGCCGTCATATCAGCGTGCTTAGTCGCTCGCATGATCCAGTTTTATTTTATCATCACAGACTCTCGAATCGATCGTTAAAAAAAAAAAAAAAAAAAAAAAAATTACGAAAACCAAAAAAACAAAATTTTAAGCCAATTATTTCAGATGCAAAAAATTCATTGAACAAATAATACGATTTCCATCGGCAATGTTTATGTGGCCGATATTCGGGCTCGCTATCGATCATAACAACGACGAAGAGATGGCAACGCAATGTTTGCTGGGTCAGCATCTTGAAGATGTGATTGACGAAGAATTGTCCACGGTAAATTGGGCCCTAAAGGTATCGTTATAGAAGAATAATTTTATATTTTATTCCCCCCCACTGGAAATGCATAATTATTGGAAAAAAAAAAAAAAAAAAAAAAAAAAATCTCTTTGGATTTTAATGTTTTTCAGAATCATTGCGGCGTTCATTGGTGGATGATATGCAACAGACTCATGTCTCAGTGTTTCTGGGGCGTATTACCATGGAACGAGATCGTTCATTTCATCGCAATATGTATTCTAAATTCGGCCGATTATATCGTCTATTACTGCGTCTCATTGCTGCATCACTCTCAGACTCGTCTGATGGACGACATAAGAAGCAAAAAAATGTGGCCGGACCACATGGTAAGCTTCGTACCATTTTCGTAATTCAAAATTAAATTACGCTTGAATCGGTCGCTAAAAAATTCACATTCCTTATTTTCTCTTTAGCCGCTTAATATTTCGGGGAAAAAGTCTGAAAAAATTCAACCAGAGACGGCTCGGCACAGAATTACAAAATTAAAATTCATTATTCGAGCAATAATAAAAAAAAAAGAAAAGCAGTTATCAAAATTTTCATTAAAAAATTTGATTTTCGAATTATATGAGCACGTGAAAATTTAGTAAGCTCGTCCTGTCGATGTTGGAATACGTTTTTTTTTTTTAGAAAATTCAGAATTCTGGAAAAGTTGAGGATAGTTAATTTTTTCGTTGCTTCGAGGATAGCTGAATCTCGAAATTTCGGCAATTTTGATAAATAAAAACGAACGAGCAGCGTTAGAAGTAAATTAGCCAGAAAAAAAAAACACCCTCGAATCTGTATATTTAAAAAATTCATGATTTTATCAATTTTTCGTTAATGACATTGCAAGTCTAAGATTTTTAGAGCGTTAGAAGTAAATTAGCCAGAAAAAAACATCCTCGAATCTGTACATTTAAAAAATTCATGATTTTATCATTTTTTTGTTAATGACATTGCAACTACTAAGATTTTTTTTTTTTTTTTTTACAGTATTTTGGCGATTATCGTTGTCATAATCAAATGACGTTTATCGATCGTATCGGTAAGCGATACAGGAACAGAGTTTTACCGACCATGACGCAGAGAAAACTTGTGTCGACGGAACAGCAATAAAATCGGTGAAAAGTTAAAAAAAAAACGAAAATGAAAATAAAAACCAAACCATTGTATAATAACAAATTTCCCACCGATCTTTTAATCCAGAAGATATCGATACCTCGAAAAATGAAAATTGTGTATTTCTCTTGTAATTATTACCTAGCGTTTCCTTTCTTTTTATTTAATTTTTTTTTTTTTTTTTAGCAACAATGCAAACATGTAGACCTTAACAGACGTGATAAATGCACATTTACTTCGTTTTTTTTTGTACGATTCGCGTCGAGCTACGCGTGTAAATTCAATACTCACGTCACTGCATAATCAATTAAGTTTTTACGGTTTTTTTGTTTTGTTTTGTTCTTCCTCAGTTTTCCATGCTCTCGGCGACGATTACGCGTCGAAAAAAATTGACCGTAGTACGTTTCGAATTATATACAGGACAGTGACCGAGCTAATGAGATCTCTCGTCGATATTAACTCACGCGAACACACCTCCCTCCCCTTTCGGCGTGACACGGTGAATTGAATCAATCATCGTGAATGGTGAATAATTTAGCTACTTCGTTGAGGTCATCGTATTTGGTCCCCCTCGCCAGGACCTGTAATCGAATAATCACGAAATTTTGCATTTGCAATTTTTCTTTCTTTCTTTCCTTTCCTTTCATATTTTTATATTTTAGTTCGACATAAATTGGAATGATTGAAATTTTTACGAAATTTCCGAGTGTTTACGAAATTTTCGTATCTCCATCGAGACTCGCGTAAATTTCGAACTCCACGAGTCGATATTTTCAATTACGAATACGTTTAATTTTTTTTTTCTTCAATTTTTCCATTATTTTTTTTTTTTGTCTTAAAAAAATTTTTTTTTTTTCATCGAAACTCACCTGCCGCGCTATCGACATTCTGTTGAATATATTCCACAGAACGATTCCCACGACAATGTCATTTTTCAGATAAAATACAACGCCCTTGCCGTAATCGTCGCGTTTTATCTGCTGAGCCGTAATAGCTTCCTCCGGGCATTTATCCTCGGCAATCTTCGACGACGACTTCAATTCGGGAACTTTGCTCCTTTCGATCTCAGGCACGGCTGGTTTCTCGGCAGATTCTTCCTTTGGGGATTTTGCGCAAACTTCGTATTTCTCCTGAGATATCTGCTCGTGGTATCACGATTCAAATGTAAAATTTCAATCGAAAAACGGATTAATGCAGCTGTGATATATTTTTTTTTTTTTTTTTTTACCTCTTCGCTCGTTGACCTCATTCCTTCGTTCGACGCCGTGACCGCAGCGAGGGGCGTATCATTTTCCGTAGCTTTTGCGAACACTCCGACGGTGGGCAATGACGAGTCGACGATTCCTATCGCTTCGTAACCGACTTCCGGTCCCAAATCCGACCAGAACATGGATTGATGAAGATACGGTTTGCCTTTTGCGGAAAAAAAAAAAAAAAAAAAAAAAACGTGTGATTAAATTTTTCATCGATCCGAAAAATTAGAGAAAAATTAGACTCGATTTACCGGCGCCCGTCATATTTTCACCGGCGAGCCGACCGGAAATGACCGCATGATCGTGATGCTCGACTCTTCGTCTGCCGAGCCTAACGTCGTAGAAGCAAGCGGCGTCGCCGGCGATCCAGAGATTACTGCGCGCCTCGAGCTCGGCGTTTACAAGAAAACCACCGATCACCGGATCAACCTCCAATTCCGAGGGTCCGGCGAGTTCCGTATTCGCTTGAGCTCCTACAGCGATGATTATCTGATCCGCCGGAAGCTTCAATCGAAAAAATACTCTTCGCTTAATTCATATTTACGATTCTTTTTTTTCGCTTCCGCGTAGAAAAAGTTTCGGTCCGGTAAGGGATTTCGTTTTTTTTTTTTTTTTTTCTTTTCCATATCTATGCATAGATGTAAATATTTTTCTATATTTATACATTAGATATATAGATATATAGATATAAATCGAATTGTGAATAGAAAGGGAAAAGATTTTTGCGATAAAATATGCAGACGATTTTGCGACAATTGCGAAGACAGGGGAAGGGTTCAATGAGTATTTTTGAGGACCTAGAAAGATGGAGACAGGAAAATAAGATGGAAATAAATGCCAAGAAAACGAAGATAATGATTTTTAGAAACGGCGGAAGAATTAAAGAGGAAGAAAAAATGGGAAATCAAAGGAGAGAAGGATCGAAAGTGCAGGATATGTAAAGAACAAGATGAGACGATGGAGCATTTATTGATATGTAAAAAAAAAGTAGAGTCAGTGACAAGGAAAGCAAGAAAGAATGCAGAGTAATGGATGGAAGGGATTGATGAATGGGCAATAAAGGGAGAAATGATAAGTATGCTGTGTGGGAAAATACAAAAAGGGAATGATGTTGAAATTTGCATCGTTGGAATGCAATGAAAATAGGAAAAAAAAAAATTCCAGTATTGTTTCGAAGTTGAAAATCATTTGAGCCTTTTTTTTCAGCTTTTTTCGCAATCTGGAGCCCAAACATGCCAGAAAAGCGTTAGCAATATACGGAAAATGATTTTTTTTTTTAATTTGAAAAACCTATTTTTGTTGCGTTCCAACGATGGAAATTTCAACGTCATTATAAGGATATTATTAGAAAATAAGTAAAGGAATATATATATGCTGTTGTATATTATGGTATTTTGTAAAAAAAAAAACTTGACAAAGTTATGCAAATAAAAATCCACGATTGATCGATATATTTTTCATATAACTGAAAAATATTTTAGATAAACTTTGCAATTTAAATAATTTTCTTAACTTGAAAATAATATATTATCAATGAATGTCTGTAATTTTTAAACAATTGATATTGTTCAAATACTTGCTTCAGTAAATTCAACAAAAAAATCTTCATGAAACAGAATAAAAAATTGAAATCCATTCATTATTAACGATTATTTAATGAAAAAAAATCCAAATGGAAGTTCATTTAATCGGCAGTTGTGACAAGCTAGGCAATTTCCATGTGAATTGGTAGAAATTAATTTTTTTTAACATTCATTGAATTGAACAGAGCACAAGCAATGTATACAACTTGCTTATGGAAAATTGTAAAAACAGGAAGTGTTTTTTTTTTTTAAACTACATTTTTGACAAGACTTACAGTTTTTCCATTCGTCAAAAGAAGATTTAACCGTCCGTCCTTCATCTCGTAGTCCTGAACTTCGGAATTTGGAGTGCAAATGACACCTTCCATCGAGGCTCGTTGCGTCGTCCATTCGCTGAGATATTCCGGCAATACTTGTGACATTATGAATTTTTCCTTGTAAATTTGATAAACACGCTTCGTCGATCCCTCAACTGAAATGAGAAAAAAAAAAAAAAAAAAAAACGTTGCAAGGAATAATATTTGCAGAATAATCGAATTGCAAGGGAGTAAAAAAAAAAAAAAAAACACACGGTTACGAGCCAATGAGCACGCTAGTTCCGATCCTAAGAATCCACCACCGATAATAACGATATTATTGACATTTGGATTGTGAACGTTCTCCTCCAATTCGAGAAAATCCTCTTTCGTTCGGAACGCAATGACTTTTTCCTTAGCTGCGTCGTCCGCGGTCTCGAAAATTGGAATATTCTTCGGCGATGCGCCTGTTCATCGTGAAATATCGTTAAATATCGTTTATAATAAAAAAAAATATCGTTTATAATAATCGTGAATCACGACTTACCCGTTGCTATCAGACACTTTTCGTACTTAATTTCATAATCATCCTCCAGTATAGCAATTTTTTTATAAGGATCGATCTTTTTGACCTTCCAGCCGGACGCGATGGCTACGCCGCCTTTGTCCGAATCGACTAGCTGCTCGACTTTGGCATAAAATTCCGGTGGCTCGTAGAACAAACTGCGGCATGAAATTTTTTTTTTCATTGAAAATTCGATAATTCAGGATTTAAATAAAAATTTTCCTTGTCAAGGGGGGATGCTTCGCGTTACTTTCAGCAATTGCCGAAGAAAGAGTCGTAACGAAGGAAAATTACAAAAGCATTTCGAACGATATCTCTCGTCTGGAATTTCCGATATGTTTTGGCAAAGTAAAAAAAAAAAAATGAAAAACGTTTTTTTTTCCCCCCGAATTTTGAGCGTGGAGCCTTGGGGAGATGAAAAAAAAAAAAAAAAAAAAAAAAACCTTCTCTGTGTTCCGTTCCATTGTCTGAAATTGAGTAACGAAGCGGCGATTCTGTCCTTATTGTACCAGAGCTCTTTCGAGAGCGGCGGTCGCATATAAGGAAGATCCGTTTCTTCCGTTATAACGAGTACCTGTAAAATAATTGTTTGAAAAAAAAAAAAAAAAAAATTTTTTAATTGATTACTCAGAGAAAGAAATTTTTATGCTCCGAGCGATCGATTTACCTTGGCTTTGGGATCTCGCGATTTGATCGATCGGAATGCCGAGAATGCGGCTGTTCCACCGCCTATCAGTAAATACGGGACTTCCGGTGGTATCGTGCTCGATGTTTCCGGCACTCTCGTTTTTTCCTGTCTCTTCGCCTTCTCCTTTTCTTTCTTCTCTAAAAATCAGTTCCGTCAAGTCAAGCCGCTTCGATAGCACGCACAGAGAAAATTTGAAAAAGCTCGCTATCGATAAATTCTTACTTTTGGATTTTGTAGCCGGCGCGGAAGTATCCCCCTTCAACCAATCCGTGCGATTCATCTGCAAAATAATCAATGAATATGAAATGCTAGACTGCAAAAATAAAAAAAACGCGCAAATTATACATCCGTGTTTCTTTGTTATTTTTTTTTTTCTCACAAAACTTATTCGAAGCTCGATTGCGTCGTAATTTGACGATGTAATAAAATTTGGCTCGATTAAATATTGTTTGTGGCAGTAAAAGCATTTACGGTAATTTTTTTTTTTTAATTCCAAAAGTTCATAAACCTTCAATACCTTTATCCATTATTACCAAAATTAATAACTGAATATTCTTAATTATCACTTCGGGATTCAAATGTTTTCTTTTGTTGAATTTAATATTTTGTATAATCGCAATATTCGCATGAATTATAATTACAATAATGGATAAATTTATAGATGACAAATGCAATGGATAAATTTTCATTCTAAAAAATTTATACAAGCGGCTAGCTTGTTAAATTGGCCAAAATGTTAATTTACCAGTACGAATCGGTAAATTTTACCAAATTCTTGATTTGCCCATGAATCTGAAGATTCTTACTGATCGTGAAAAAAAAAAAAAACGCATTTTTCGCAAATACCAAGGTATAAAAAAATATAATATACAAAGCTATATAAAAGCTGCAATGCAACGAATGCAACGAAAAAAGTTTTTTTAAAAATCATTTCCAGTATTGTCTCGGAGTAAAAAATCGTGTAAACCTTTTTTTCGGTTTTTTTTTTTTGCGATCCGGGGCCTAAATATGCCAGAAAAGCATCGGAAATACCGGAAATGATTTTTTTTTTAATTAAAAAAAATCGATTTTCGTTGCATTCCAACGATGCAAATTTCACCGTCATTTGAATTATTACCGTGTAATATCCTGCTCCGGCTATGATCAAAGCGGCCAACAATTGTTTCCAGTACTGGAACAGATTTCCGGGTCCTTTGTCGCCCGGTTGTCTCGGCGGTATAGGACCGCATATTTCTTCGCACATCGGCGGACGAACACCGTCCGGCGTTATCGGACAACCGGGCGGAGCGGGAGCTACCGGAGCAGCCGGTATCGGCGGTTTGGCAATTTTTGCCTGTCCAGCAGGCGTACATTCCTCCGCTTTGAGAGTCGTGCCGGCGACTTTACGAGGTTTCTTGCTCTTAGAATCGCTGGCGTATCTCGCATGATCGATACCCTGTATACCTTTTAGTCAATGACAAATTTGACGACGGATCGATTAATTTTTTTTTTTTTTTTTTTTCCACTCAATTCGAAGCAAAATTTGAGTAATTCGTTGATAATGAGCATTTTGAGGCTATGTCACGGAACACGCTTGGAGTGTAAAATAAAAAAACGTTTCGCGATAAAACATGCACGATCGCGGGTTTGATTAATCGTCGATTTATCAAATACGAGGATAGTGTCAAAATTTGTCAACTCGTGACTCTCGTGAATGATAAACCGTATACGCGGACATGTTTTCGTTGATCACGGGGGGGGGGGGGGGGGGATGACGATTCCAAAGAAAAATAAAAATCTTTTCTCCAGTCCAGAAATTCGATGCAAAAACCTAGGAATAAATAAAAACGAAAACTTACCGACGCATTTGGAGGTTCGATTTATTGAATTGTGATTCGCGTGTCTCGTTATTTTCGACAATTGTCCGATCACTTTGCCGCAGCTCAACATCGTTTTTTTTTTCTTTTTTTTTTTCTTTATTTCTTTATTCTGCTTTCAAAATTTATAAAATTCACTGAATGGAAACTTATAACTCGAATGATCGGTGAAAATCTTATGCAATATGGTGGTCGGGCGCGTGGGGCCGGTGCTTTTTTCTTTCTTCTCCGCTGCACCGCCGGGAAACGATGCGATACAGATCACGATAGAGCCGTTATTGTGAAATTTATTATCGAAAAAATCGAGAAATTGTAATAAAGTTACTGCGAACAACTCCATTACCCGAACTCTCGTCGTTTTTATTATATATCATTTTATATATTTTCGTGTTTTTATATATCGGAGACGATGAATTTTTTTCACTGGGTAGAAAATTTCTTCGCCGAAAAAAAGGATAATACGGAGACGTGAGAATTTTTTTTTTAGGTTACAACGGAAGATTCTGTTAGTATGCAAACTTCACACTGCTCGATTTATAATGGGGAAAACAAAAAAGAAAAACTGCAATCTTTATATACAAGCGCAGAGATACAAGATAGTTCAGATTCATCGATCGCTAATTATTATAATTATCAACGTCTCAGATTTGTTGATAAAATTTATTTATTCATTGACATAAGATAGCAATGTGTATATATATAACTCATTACAATTATATGAATGGATGGGATTTGGTGTATTTCAAAATAATGTGATTTCTTTGTATCCTTTGACCCATCCGGTGCGATATACCTGTGAAATTGTTAATTAATAAATTGATCGGTGTAAAAGAGGGGAAAAAAAGTAAAAATACGAATTGTCTATGCCAATCTATAGGATACATGTTTTTTTTTGTTCGCATACTGCAATCGACGTGACGATTAAAATTCCAGCGGATATCATCAGTTGGCGATGGTAGATGGCATTCTTCGCGTCATAATTCTTCTTCCATGATCCGCAAGGAACCGGATAAAGATCCATCAGGCAACGTGTTTTAGGTGGACATTCGACGGGTGGAGGACAAATGGATTCACAGCGTTCCTGCGTACTTGAGTCTCTTATGGATCTCAATCTTCGCGAATATCGGACTGCGCAGTATATTCGTAAAACATTTATAGTTGCAAGAATCGTAAGACTTCCGGTTTACGCGAGATGCGATACGATGTCGCCATTTTGCGTAAATAATTGATATTACGTAATATAATAAATAATTTTAGGGTTATAATTATACCAATGACGTTAACAAATAGTTGTTAAATATAATAATTATATATTCATTAAGAAATTTTTGTTCAATACGAAATACAATTTAAAATCTCTTGCGCTACCGTTGATAAATTGACGAGGGTTCAAGATCTCGCTTCTGAGAAAATGACGCAGCATCTTCGAATCTCAAGATTGAATTAAATATATATTATATATTTTCTTTCTGTAGAATAAGCACTGTAAGGAAATAATAGGGTTATACGACAGACTCGATATCGATGAATCGTTTGTCAACGAAAATGTACGTGATACGTGCGTTTGTTTTAAGTGTTTATTTTTTTTTTTTTTTAACAAAAGAACAAACACGACAAATAAACGGCCATCTCGTTTTCGCGACAACCTTCCCGCGCGTCTAAAATGTACATTCAAGGAGGCAGCATATGGGCGTGAGTCATTATTATATGCTCTCGCCTCGAATGGCAAAATTACAATAAACTCGTTCCGGAAATCCAAATAAAATTTAATCATTCCCTTTATAATCCTTTTGCTTCTAAAATATCGACATGAAAAATTATTTTTGTTCCGAGCGCGCGCCCCGCTATACAAAGAAATAAAACAATCGATCTTCAGGTCCCTAAACTTCCGGAAGTTAAACACGACTTTTGACTAACTTCATCGTGATGAAAGAAACGTCAAAAAAAAACGAACAAAAAAAACAAGAGAACCCAACACGCACCGACTGGAAGATGATTTCATTGTAAATTCGCAGTTATCACGCAGTGACTCGTGACCCTCGTGACGGAAAGTTAATTTTTTTTATTTTTTTTTTATTTAGAGACAAAATTTCGCGGTAACAGCTGACAACACGAAAGGTAATTCAATGCCAGCGTATACAATACAGCGATAATTTTTTTTTTATGTACAAATAAAGTTTATTATAAATATTATTATATATCATTAAATATTTATCAAATATACTCTATATTATATTGTAATATATATTATTATATATTATATCGCGACTCTCGTCTTTCGTCGAATTGCGCATCGATATTTCCCGAGGCAGGTAGAAATGGAGTCTTTTTGTAAACAAATCGATACATTCAACACGTTTATAATAAAATATACTTCGAAAGAGAAATACATTTTTATTTCGAATATCAATTGTTGCGCATTGTTACAAAAAAAAAAAATTCACCAATAACGTACAATTTCGATACTTTTCGGAAGGACCTTGAAAACAAATTTTTTTTTTTTTTTCATATGCAGATCCATTTACCCTGATAGAAACGGTAACAGAAAGCAGCATATAATGGCGATATTCTGCCGTTGAACCGCACAATGTCACCATTGTGCTGCTGCACTGTCTCTATCAGGGTAAACATTAAAAAAAAAATATTAACATTTTTTTCAATGAAAATTTTTTCACGCATCGTTATAATATTGAGTACAAAAGAAAATGCAATTTTCATACTCCAATTTTTATGCCAATGCCTTTTTCCTCTCTCTCTCTCTCTCTCTTTCTCTCTCTTCGCGTTCTCTCATGACTAATAAGGAAGAACAAAGAGAAGGTACTTGCCATTGAGAAAGTTGTACGCCGAGAGAGGGTTCATGGTCAATGAATCAGGAACAGGTTGGCGATAAAAAGAAAAACAAGATGAAAAAAAAAAAAGAGGGACCTCGGATATATCTCAGTTGGATAGAAGCGAGTAGCGAAGGCAGTCACGTTTTCCCCGGTGGAATAAGCTCACAACATTGTGGGTGTTCTTTTTATAGACAGGAGAGTTTGACCTCTTTTTACTGCGAGCGGTACTGCCGGGTAGTTTCGTCAGTCTGGATTATGCTGTTGTCGGTGATAGTTTTTCGTCGCTAATTAATCAACGATTATTGATTTTTTTTTTTTTTTTTTGAAAAATGCCAGACAGGTAAGAAAACACAGAATTAGAAAAATTCGTGTCGCGTAGCTTGGTAGATGGATACAAATTGTTTTCTGGTTAGCGTATAATTTTTTTAAAATTATTCATATCATTGTCAGGAATAAAATTTTGCTCGGGGCAGGAGTAGTATGGGCAATTACCGTTTGTTGTCTTCTATTGAAGCGAAAACTCTCATCATCCGTCGCATTATTAAGTCTCATACCTTTATCAGATGGGTCAGTCGTGTGCTTTTTCCCCTGTGAATATTTTGACTCCGGCGTGGCTTGTTAATTTTTTGCTTAACAAATATAGCTATTCGATCAAATCCCATTTAAAGCCAGACGGAGAATGATATTTTATTGTCTGGCTGCCTTTTCCCGCCTCATTTATTCATTATTCCATTTTTTATAGTTACCATTTTTTTATAGTCACTCACCATGCATCGGTTTGGTCAATTAATATAATCTCAGTTTGAGTCGCTAAATTAGATCTCGTGAAATTTCCCTGCTCTCTCTCTCTTTCTAAAGCCAGATTACCAATATTCTTTTGTGTATTCATAGCAGCCAAAAAATGGACAATGAGGAGGACCAAAAGGGCACCGTCGAAGATGCTGGACCTTCAGTGGAATATGAACCATCCATATCCAATGAAAATCATGAAAATGAATCCAGAAGGTGAATCTTTATTGTCGAGAGAAAAAAAAAAGCATGAAAATTAAATTTGCAGATTGCTATCTCTCAATTTTTCAAAACTGACAAAGCTCTTCCTATGAGCAATTCGCAGTTTTGGCTTGCTCGGGGAGCAATATTCAAATTTGATATGCATGCTTACTTGTTTTGACTACAAAATATACATGAATTAAATAATATTTTTAGCCAATAATATTTCTATTTATAAAATAAACTTTAAAATCCTAAACCATTTATTACACATATATTATCCATTTAAAAAAAAAAATATCAGAAAACGATATGTTAATTTAAATTTTTATGTTTTTTTTTTTTTATTTTGCCTAGTTCGAATTTTGTTTTTTATTTTTCAAAAATCTTCCAAGAGGAGGCAAAATTTAGGATCTGATTTTTCATCGTAAACAATGAGAGTCATAATTTTTTTTTTTCTTTTTACAGATCATGGACATCGAATTTCATGACCGGTGCGTCACCACCGAAATTCGTATCGCTCGATGAAATCGTGCAAGCGGCCAATGGAATGAAAAACATGGCACTGGCCCACGAAATAGCGGTCGACAAGAATTTTCAGTTGCAAAAGCTCGTCGACGAGGAGGGCGATAGTCTGCAAAAGCGCGTCAAGGAGATAGTTCACAAAGCTTTTTGGAATGTTCTTGCGGAACAATTGGCCGAGGATCCGCCGAATTACACGCAAGCTTTGGTTCTCCTCAAGGAAATCAAAGAGGTATGAAAAAAATCATTCGACACAAAAATTATTCAATTGAGGAATTCAATTTGGAGTATAAATGATTTTTTTTTTAATTCAAAATCTGGTAGTTTAGGAAAAAACATTTAGTACGTATTTTTTATTTTTTTATATTTGAATCAAAATTGCCGTTGATATAAAAAATTGAAAAATATAACATTATGACGTCACACATGTTACGCTATATCTATATATATATATATATCAAAATCCGTGAAATTAAATTGCCTATAACAGGTGCATCTGTCATTTTTAATGACAAATAAACAAATACGTCCTCATTATTTTTACTTACTCTGCATTATGCGCCCCAATGATTTAAAAAAAAAATTTCATTCATACTCCTAATTATTCAATTCGTTGGTGGATTTATGAAAAAAAAAAAAATAAACAATTCATTGAATCGCAGTGTTTGAGCGAATTGGTGATGCCTCATCATACGAAAATTCGTGAAAATATCAAAGAGATATTGGACGTTGATCTCATAAAGCAGCAGGCCGAGCAGGGAATATTGGATTTTCGTCATTATTCCCGTTACGTTCTCACGACAATGGGCAAACTCTGCGCACCCGTGAGAGACGACAGGATAAGAGAACTCGGCGAATGTACGGATGTGATTGAAACGTTCAAGGGAATAATGGAGGTTTTGCAATTGATGAGATTGGATCTGGCGAATTTTACGATTACGATGATGAGACCGAACATCGTGGCGTCAAGTATTGAGTACGAGAAGACGAAATTTGCCGAATTTTTGAAAGTTCAAGCTGACGGTCTTCAATATACGAGACGATGGCTGCTGAAGCACTTTGACGAGGAAAAAAGCGTCGCGGCATCGACGGATGCTAACGGCGTTAAGCAAGTGACGCACAATTTATTGGCAGAAGCTTATTTGGATTTACTCGAGTGGGATTCTAGTCCGGATGCCGAGGTAAGTTTTAATTGTTATATTTTTTTTTTAAATCTGTAACGACACTCCATTGAGGTATTAAGGAGGTTCTTAACCCAGAGAAAAACGGTAAGAATGATTAAAAAATTTGAGGAGAGGTTTGTGCTGGTACTAGGAATACAACGTAATTATATCAGATTTTTTGACTTTTTAAGAATATTTTGATTTTTTGAGGAGAAAAAAAAACCATTAAATATGCCGCTTATACGTGGGCTCTTTTATGGGAGAAGTATTCGAAGCTATGATTGGGAATTAAACAGTGAATGGACGAATAACGAAACTGTAATATTCCGATTGAGCGTAAAATAAGAATATCATGAAAATAATTTTCCGAATTAGCTTAGGTGAAACGAGACATCGCACTGATGGTTAAAAAAAAAAAATATTCGAGGTGATTGAAACAAATGATATTCGAGAAATTGATGAAGAAGCGGCCAAATTAATGAAACACCAGTAAATGGACGAAATTACCAGTGAATGTATTGTAGATGATGGCTATAAAGAATAAAAGAGCCCACATTTTCATTCATTGGCAAGAGATAAGAATACCACACCAGTGAATAAACATTGAACAGGCTTTAGTATTTTAATTAAACGGCAGAGATATGATTCTATTATTATGAAGAATTTTGTATTAATAATGAAGTGAAAATTCTGAGAAAACATCTAGTAGTGATATTATTTGACGCTGTGAAAGATTTGCGATGCTATGGATTTTTTTTCGTACTTGGGGCGCATATTCATAAGAGACAGCCATGTTGTTATAACCATCTGACTGTGCATCGAATACCAGAATATTCCATATCACCTCGATAAATCTTTTTAAAAGATATGCAATAATTTTTTCAACGTTATTCGCGATGCTCAGGACCGTTGGCGGCGCTGATCGCAGCCTGTCACGTGGTCTGAAAAGAGGGTTTTTCTGTCACACTATTAAACATTTTATTCACACTATCAAACATTTTATTCACCGACGCCCTACTATAAAAGGTTCTAAAACTTACCACCAGTTAGCGTATCGCTTCGTGAGCATCGCGAATACATTGCTAAGCTTCAATTATATTAATGAATTTTTGGTCAAAAACCCAATATTGTTTGCGATATATGGCCGTTTATTCACTGGTCCAGCTTTTTAACCTATTTCCAGTGATTGAACGAGCGTTGAAAAGGCTTTTCATAACCTCAAAACGCACGAGTATGCGTACGCATCTCTGGTTCCATTGTACGTTCATTCACTGGAAAGATAAGAGTTCATTCATTGGAATTTTTGTTCATTCACTGGGAAATTGGTAATTTCGTTCATTATAATTTTTTTTTTTTACAAAATCCTTGCGAACAGGGCACTTCGAATATTTTTTTTTATATTCTGTGAACATTGTTCTATAAGATCTAATTAGCTCATAAAGAAATTCGTAATAAGTTAAATTATACGGCTTTATCGAAATAGAAAAAAGGCTTATGCGTTCATTCACTGGTTCAGTCACCCTACTTATAACAAACTTTTTGCAAAAAATTGAAGATTATTTCTATCTTAATCAATAAAAAGCACCACTTACCCTCAAAAATCAATAAAAAAATTATCTTCAATCACTGATTGACAACTTTTAACGCTGATTAACGACGCTTTTCCGTAACTATTTTGCGCGGTATACCAGTACCAAAAACTAGACAAATTTGGCCCGGTATCAAAAATTGACACTAAATTAAACTCTCGGTTTTAACGCTATCTGTGATTTTTTTTTTGATTAATTATATAGTATTTTTCGTTTTTATCGGCGATTCGTAGTCTCTGTTTATTAATATAAAAGTGATTTCGTCCATTCACTGGTCCCCGTCCATTCCACTGGTGGGTTCATCCTATTTTAGGAGTGAAAAAACGTTAACATTTTCCCGAAGAACCGCTTAAACGATAGATCAGACCTTCATAGATATAATTTGCCCATAAAGAAAGTTTTTCACCGTTCCGATTGTGAAACTTGTAAACAGAATTGAGCGTGAGTAAAGAACCTCCTTAATGCAGTCTGTAAATATTTATTTGCCTAAATTTTCTCAAATCGAATACATTATTTTCCCAAAATTCCCCGAAATTGAATATTCCTCGTACCATTCTCTTAACGGAGAGAGAGAGAGAGAGAAAAAAAAAAAAATGATAATAATTTTTCGTTCCTTTTTTTTAATTCGCAAGACATTGATGCTCGATCAAGGCAGACTTCTCGATCTGAGGGACAAAACGAGTAGCCTGAATATCGTCGGTTCAATATTATTGCTGGTCAACAATACGATCGGTGCCCCGATCCAAGGTGTCTCGAGTTTCAAGAAAAACATTAAGGAACATCTGGCCGTTCTCCTGGAGCCCGTTCACTCGAACAAGTAAGATTTTCCCCATAGAACTCGTTTTCATTTTGGTGAAAAAAAAAATGAAAATTCACGATACACGAAACTCGAACGCTCGGATTTTCAGAGATTTGGAAAAGGTCATGCCGAATATCGTGTTGCAAGTTAAAAAAGACGTGAGCGTGACTCTGAAGGAAATCGGAGCTTCGGAAATGTCAGCGGAACTGGAAGGAATTTTGGAGGGACAGATAAGGGATCTCGTTAACGAAGATCACAAAATTCGACATCTCGTCGGTGAGTAATAAAATTTTTCGGATCTTCTCTTGAAAATTTTTCTCAATATTTTTCTTTTTTTTTTTTGCAAAATTTGTCCATCCGTTTTATTATGTTTTTTTTTTCTCCGTTCAGCTCTAAGGATAAGAGAATTCTTGCAAAAGATAATTCTTTCGCAGTCGGCGGTTCATCAGCAGATACCTCCCGGCTTGTCGTCGCTCCAAGAAGAGCTTGCCTCGATTGCGGCAAGATTTTTAATTCTCGTTGCGCACAACAGAAGCGTTTTCGGTGAATATTATCAGAAAATCGTTGCCGACGAAGTTGCGAAGAAGAATGGAGTTTCGAGCGACGACAACGCAATGGAGACGTAAAATAATGAAAATTCCAATTTATGATTAACGCGAAAACGATAATTACGATATTTAATATCGCATAATTATCGAGGCTTATCCTCGATATTTTTCGTATCGAGTGACCTATCAACTTCCCCCCCACTTCCCGCGCTCGTCTCTCGATTCAACTCGATCGATTTTTCGGTGAATCAATTTTTTTTTTAACGATTAACAACGTGACCGGAAATCACGAGAGAGAGAGAGAGAGAGAGAAAGAAAGAGAGAGCACGGTAGCCTCGCCTACAAACGGAGAGAAGAACGAACGTGATATTTCCAAAGATTCTTCGTTCTCTTCGACAATTTTGTATACATTAACATTTTTATAGATTAGAAGCGTGCCGAATAACGTTTTTCGATCTTTTTTTTTTTTTCCCCACTTTCATTTAATCACAAAATATATATAAATATAATTGCAAAATTTTTAAAATAAAAGACCTTTGAGCTCTCGTCTTTTGACGATACGCTCATATTTATCACGATTTTTTGTTTTGTTTCGTCTAAAAATATTGAAAAAAAAAAAACACTCACAAATCCAAGTCAGCATCCGAGAGAAGACTAACGTGAATATCGAACGACGATACGTGATCCTTTTTGAGAAAACTTCGGAATCCTAAAATCGGACAAATAATTTTCGTGCATCAGTGACAAAGCTATAGGTATGAGTAAATATTAGGGTGGATTAAAAAAAAAAATCGATATTTTTCTTTCCGTAGCTTAAAATTGAGAGGTTGCGCAAGCGTATCGTGATTTTCATTGAAAATTAAAGAAACAAATCCAATTCGATTCGAAATTAAAAAACAAATAAGAGTTATCATTATTGCAAATTCAAAAAAAATAAAAACAAAATTTCTTTCAGATGCGACAATTGTCGATACGGAACAATAAATTAAATCTATTTTCAGGTATCGATGACGAATATCCTTTTTTTTTTGACACAAGACGCGTGTCTTTTCCCGTGGTCTTGAACCACTTGCAAGAGATATTGCATCTGTTTTTCGTCTTTTGTCAAGTTATTCTGAAATTTTTTTTATTAACGAATTATAGTTATTTCTCAAGGACGTGGTTTTCTACAAAGAAATTTATAAAGAAATATCCACTGCAGCAGCTGCTAAATTATACGGTCATCTGTGGTATTTATCCGAAGAGCTAGTTTTTTTTGTCGCTCTTTGATGACACGATATCATTGGAAATGAAATCCAAGATCGTAGAATCAGCAAAGAGGACCGAAAGTGACAGCAAAAATACGAAACGGGTCATGATTCCCAAAAATGCTTTTCATCGGTTGGCGTTCCAACATTTTTAATGATTTTGCCACAAAAAAAGGTCATTCAAAATACGAAACGGGTCATGATTCCCAAAAATGCTTTTTATCGGTTGGCGTTCCAACATTTTTAATGATTTTGCCACAAAAAAAGGTCATTCAAAATACGAAACGGGTCATGGTTTCCAAAAATGCTTTTCATCGGTTGGCGTCTAAAATTTTAAATGATTTTGCCACGAAAAAAGGTCATTCATTCTGTTTGAAAAATGTAACTTGCCCCCCGTGACTTTTTTTATTTAGACGTCAGGCAATGTGCGATCGACAAATCGTATAAAGACTGCCAGACTGTATGAAACAGTATCTATGTCATGGTTTTTACGCATTATTGACTCAGAAATTCCCTGACTTTTCCAGGTTTTCCACACAGGTTTGGCAAATATTCCAGGGAGATTAGGGTAAAGTAAAAACAATGTTGAATATTAAAATGAAAAATTATTAAAAAAACTGAAATACAAAAAATAATTTAAGCACTGTAAAGTAAAAAATAAATACATTAAAAGCAAATACCGAACTTGTTCGTTATTATAAACGGAAATTTTTATGTCGGTGCCAATAAAAGAAAAATAAATACAAACACTTATTTACAATAATAATTGTGTAGTTGCGTATCGACAAATCGAATGCAGAAGCGTAGCTTTAGAGATTTGGAGTAAATTATTTTTTAGTTTTTGAAATTTTCATTGTTTGGCACTGACGTAACTTTTATTGTATATAATAAAGAATAATATAAATATTAAAAATCTACAAAAATATTTATTTCTATATTTTTCAGTTTTTTTTTTTTTTCAAGTTGGTTTCATTTTTCGTAATTCTGGCAAAAAGTAAATTCTGGAAAAATTCCAAAGAATTTTCTAAATTCCCTGAGTTTTCCCGGTTTTTCATATGCGTAACGACCATGTATGTTGCATACACCGGAGCGAGGGGTCGCGTTAATAAAAAAAATTTCAGAATAATTTGACAAAAGACGAAAAACAGAGGCAATATCTCTTGCAAGTGATTCGAGACCACAGGAAAAGACACGCGTCTTGTGTCAAAAAAAAAAAAAATATTCGTCATCGATACCTGAAAATAGATTTAATCAATTGATCCGTGTCGATAATTGTCGCATCTGAAAGAAATTTTGTATGAATTTTGTTTTTATTGCTTTTTTTTTTTAATTCGCAATGATGACACTCTTGTTCTTTAATTTCGAATCAAATTGGATTTGTTTCTTTAATTTTCAAATGAAAATCATGATTTTCGTTTTTAATAACAAAAAAAAATTATAAAAGTTGCTTGCGCAATCTCTTAATTTTGAGCCACAGCCCTCTCTTTTCGCGAGGTTTTTTCATTTATCATACTCCAATTTTCTAACAACTATTATCGAGGAAAAAAAAAATATCAATTTTTTTTCTTAGCCACCCTAGTACATATATATACAATTTTGTAACATCGTTTATACAATTCGACGATACTCACCTACGAAAAGATGCCGAAGTTTTTCACTCACGGGAAATAGAATCTCGAGTGTTCGCAAAAGTTCATCGAAATCACCATTTTTCGTGTAGCTCTGTATCATAATGGCAAATTCTTTGTACTTTTCCTTCGACAAAGTTCGCTTTACCTCTCTCAAATACGTTTTTCCCAATTCTTTTTTATCATTGCTCGTGGATTTTTTCTCATCGATCGCCTCGTCCTTTTTTACAAAACTCGATGTTGGCATTTCCATCGAATGATCGCTCGAAGTCGACGGACCCGAGATATTTTCATTAAATTCAACCGGCAATATTTTGCGCTTACGGCGTTTCGGGCTCGGTTCATTCGTATCTTTGATAAGCTCGCAAGAATTCGAATTATCATTGATCCTGCAATCGCTAAAATTGATCACCGTTTTCGATTTATGCGTCGCAATTTCCGAAAATTCTTTTCTCTTCGTGCTCGTATTGACTATCGACGTTTCCTGTTTCGTCTCTTTGTACTCGTTTATGTCGAAATTGTCGTTAATTCTCAATGTCGTTGGATCAATGACGAGAGAGCTAGATTGTAATATTTTCGTCGGGACTTTCTCGAAACTCGCTGGTACAGCTGGCAATGAAAAATCGCTCGATTGACGAAGTGCTCGCATTTTCGTTTTTGGTAACTATATTTTTTTTTTTCGGAGAAAAAGAAGAAAAAAAAAAACATTTATATATCCAGTTATATTCGAGTGGATGAAAATTTTCTCGTCGTATACGCGACTCGAACGACTTACGGCTTGCTCGGCGTATCTGAAGAACGATCGTAGATCCTTCGTGACTACGCCGAAATTATTGAAATTTTTCAAATACGGACGTAGCCAAGCGGACAATTGTTTTTTGAACTGAGGATTGCTGAAACGACAGTCGCACAGTATTATCGCGCCGTAATCATTTCGATGACGTATTATACGACCGATAGCTTGATTCACTGCTCGCGATGCCTCCAACTGATACCATTGTTGCCCCGTCAAGCCCTGAAAAAAAAAAAAAAAAAAAAATACAAACATCGTTAAAGGGTGAAAATATTTTGAAAAAAAAAAAAACGAAAAAAAAAAAACAAAAAAACCAAGGAAAGGTAGTTCGGTGATTCGAAAACATCGAAGAATTACCGCAAGGTTGTATTGAATGAAAATTGAAAAATAAATGAGCTATATTTTATTAATTATTAATTAATATGAATATTTTTCATCCAAGTATGCGCAGATAAGCGAATGTTGAAGCATAGCATGTTCACAAAGAAAAGTTAGTGCATATATATATATATATATATATATATATATATATTAGGGTGTGCGGAAAAAAAAACAATTTTTTTTTTTCGGTTGCATCCACCAAAAAAAGTTGAAGTAAGGTAAAAAAAGAAGAATCCTAAAACGTGAGGCCAAAAAAAAATTATTTCGAACGGCGCATTGCATTTGAATATTTTCCATAAGAATAACACAGGAAAATATTGGAATTTCTGAATGTGGTAGTGCAACTCGTCAGAAAAAAATCACACAAAGATGTCATTAACATATTCTCATGGAGAATCGAATTCCCTACAAAAAAAGTTCTTACGAAAAATTAGCTCGGAACAACCGTTCAAGTGGAATATAACGCGAATGAATATAGTGGAAATAACGCTGTCTGAAATTGAATTGATAGGAAAAAAAAATAATTCAAAAGGCTGTAAAAATCGAATTTTTCGCTTCACGAAAAAACTTTTCGGGGGTTTTTTTGTAGAGAATGTTCTGCTCTAACAACGTCGCTTTGATAGAAGCATATAACGGTTCATTAACAAAAAACGAAGAGCAGCTACAATATTTATTGGGCATAGTGCAAAATTATCGATAGAAATACCCTAATTGCAACAAACAGACTATTAAAAAAAAAAAGAAACGATGATTATTAAGCATTATAATGTAAAAAAAAAACCTATTCTATCTTATTAAACCAAATTCATTGAATAAATCTTTTCTAAACACGATCAATGATGAACGTCGTTCCTTTTATATTTCTTGTTGTACTTGATTTTTTTTTTTTTGTATAAGAGAAATATTTTGAGAACAATTTCATGCAAGTATGTTGGAGCAGAACATTCTCTACAAAAAACCCCCAAAAAGTTTTTTCGTAAAGCGAAAAATTCGATTTTTACGGCCTTTTGAATTATTTTTTTTCCCTATCAATTCAATTTCAGACAGCGTTATTTTCACTATATTCATTCGCGTTATATTCCACTCGAACGGTTGTTCCGAGCTAATTTTTCGTAAGAACTTTTTTTGTAGGGAATTCGATTCTCCATGAGAATATGTTAATGACATCTTTGTGTGATTTTTTTCTGACGAGTTGCGCTACCACATTCAGAAATCCCAATATTTTCCTGTGTTATTCTTATGGAAAATATTCAAATGCAATGCGCCGTTCGAAATAATTTTTTTTTGGCCTCACGTTTTAGGATTCTTCTTTTTTTACCTTGCTTCAACTTTTTTTGGTGGATGCAACCGAAAAAAAAAAATTGTTTTTTTTTCCGCACACCCTAATATATATATATATATATATAGTGTATTGATAATTTTTTTTTTTTTTCAACAATTACATTAAATTATCAAAGATTACGTGCTAATTCATCGTCAAGGCAAAGTTCATGCATTGGGAGGACAAATAACGACGAGGTATTGTGAATTACCTCTTTGTTCTTCGCTCGATTCTCTTCCAGATAACGCTGCTTCAGCATAACACGGGGATCTTTCAACGGTGGATAAGGAAGACCCGTGACGAGGACAGCTCGGCCATTTGCATCGGCAAAATCCAGGCCCTCGCTAACTTTACCACGGCAAACAGCCATAAATATAGCACCTTTGCACGATGGATCCTGTATCTTTTCGTAAAATTCATTCATAACATTGATAAAACCGTCCTTCGACTGTGGCTCGACGTAAATTGGTTTTCTATCGGCGATCTTGGTCCACAGGCCGATGCTTTGCCAATCGTCGCGGCATTTTTTCATCACCGGATAAGACGGAAAGAAAACGAGAAGACCGTGAGGCACGAGACAACTGAAATTGTAGATCGTTCTTCCCAGTGAAGCTACGTATTTCGGATCATTTCTGTGTTTGTGTGCGAGATTATAAAAATATTGTCATTGTCATGGGGGAAATTTTTCAAATTTTCCAACATTTTTATTATTTTTTTTTTTTATTATTATTTTTTTAAAATTATTTTTATTATTATTATTTTTTTAAAATAATTTTTTCAATTCAATCAGTATCTCGTCACCTCGTATTGTACGAAGAATTGAGCTGATGTCCGTCCGGTCCTTCGCTCAAAACACCAGCCACAACTTGTCTTCCCGTGACAATGTGAGGATTCTCGAGCTGGACCTCGATCGGTATTCCAAGTTCCGATATGAAAGGCTTCAACGGTGACAATGTACCGCTCGTCAATATCACCGAATGTATACCCTGCTCAACGAGCTGTTGCATTCTAAAACAATTTTATCAAAATTGAAAAAACAAAATATGTTTTAACCCTACAACAGCTGAGTTTTTTTTTTTTTTGAGCGTTCGAAAGTTGGTACATGGTGAATCTGAATTCATGAGTACTCGATGTGAGAAAAAAAATTATTTCAGAATTTTCCTACCCTCAGAAATTATCCCCAAATGAAAAAACCACCCCAATCGCTTGAAAACATCTTAATTTCATTTCCCATCCGTTCATTTCTGCTAGAAATAAAGGCGAAATCATTCCAGAACACGTAGTGGGATTCTGAAGAACTTATGGATCGATCAACCCTCATGAACTAGCCCTAAATTGAGCGAAACTCAGCTCCCAATTGATAAAATGTTATCATTTCATTTTCTGTTATTTTATCCTGATCTGAATCAAAATATGAGTGTTCCGGAACACATGAGCATTTTCTGAAAGACTTACGGATAATTCCAACCCTTATAAGCAACCCTTCAGTTGGGAAAAATTCACCCGAAACGCCAAAAACGTTATTACTCATTTCCTATTATTTCATCCTAATCCAAATAAATAAAAGTGCATTTTCAGGTGCATCACGCCATCAATCCAAATAAATAAAAGTGCATTTTCAGATGCATTAACCACTGCTAGGGGCGATTTTTTATTTTTCGTTACTGTTAGAGATAATTTTTGATTCGGATGTTCTTGATACAAATTTTCCATGCGTTTTCGAAAATATATATGAACTGAACATCAATGAAAGTGGCATTATTGGGCGTATCACCATTTCCAGGGGTGTTTTTCGATGTTTCGTTACAGTTAGGGGTAGTTTTCCATTCGGATATTCTTGCTACAAATTTTTCATGCGTTTTCAAAAATATTTATGTACTGAACATCAATGAAAGTGGCATTATTGGACATATCACCATTTCTAGAGGTGTTTTTCGATGTTTCGTTACAGTTAGGGGTAGTTTTCCATTCGGATATTCTTGCTACAAATTTTTCATGCGTTTTCAAAAATATTTATGAACTGAACATCAATGAAAGTGCATTATTGGGCGTATCACCATTTCCAGGGGTGTTTTTCGATGTTTCGTTACAAGTTAGGGGTAGTTTTCCATTCGGATATTCTTGCTACAAATTTTTCATGCGTTTTCAAAAATATTTATGAACTGAACATCAATGAAAGTGCATTATTGGGCGTATCACCATTTCCAGGGGTGTTTTTCGATGTTTCGTTACATTTAGGGGTAGTTTTCCATTCGGATATTCTTGCTACAAATTTTTCATGCGTTTTCAAAAATATTTATGAACTGAACATCAATGAAAGTGCATTATTGGGCGTATCACCATTTCTAGGGCTGTTTTTCGATGTTTCTTTACAGTTAGGGGTAGTTTTCCATTCGGATATTCTTGCTACAAATTTTTCATGCGTTTTCAAAAATATTTATGAACTGAACATCAATGAAAGTGGCATTATTGGACGTATCACTATTTCTAGGGCTGTTTTTCGATGTTTCTTTACAGTTAGGGGTAGTTTTCCATTCGGATATTCTTGCTACAAATTTTTCATGTGTTTTCAAAAATATTTATGAACTGAACATCAATGAAAGTGGCATTATTGGGCGTATCACCATTTCCAGGGGTGTTTTTCGATGTTTCGTTACAGTTAGGGGTAGTTTTTCATTCGGATATTATTGCTACAAATTTTTCATGTGTTTTCAAAAATATTTATGAACTGAACATCAATGAAAGTGCATTATTGGGCGTATCACCATTTCTAAGGGTGTTTTTCGATGTTTCTTTACAGTTAGGGGTAGTTTTTCATTCGGATATTCTTGCTACAAATTTTTCATGCGTTTTCAAAAATATTTATGAACTGAACATCAATGAAAGTGGCATTATTGGGCGTATCACCATTTCTAGGGGTGTTTTTCGATGTTTCGTTACAGTTAGGGGTAGTTTTTCATTCGGATATTCTTGCTACAAATTTTTCATGCGTTTTCAAAAATATTTATGAACTGAACATCAATGAAAGTGCATTATTGGGCGTATCACTATTTCTAGGGCTGTTTTTCGATGTTTCTTTACAGTTAGGGGTAGTTTTCCATTCGGATATTCTTGCTACAAATTTTTCATGTGTTTTCAAAAATATTTATGAACTGAACATCAATGAAAGTGGCATTATTGGGCGTATCACCATTTCCAGGGGTGTTTTTCGATGTTTCGTTACAGTTAGGGGTAGTTTTCCATTCGGATATTCTTGCTACAAATTTTTCATGCGTTTTCAAAAATATTTATGTACTGAACATCAATGAAAGTGGCATTATTGGACATATCACCATTTCTAGAGGTGTTTTTCGATGTTTCGTTACAGTTAGGGGTAGTTTTCCATTCGGATATTCTTGCTACAAATTTTTCATGCGTTTTCAAAAATATTTATGAACTGAACATCAATGAAAGTGCATTATTGGGCGTATCACCATTTCCAGGGGTGTTTTTCGATGTTTCGTTACAAGTTAGGGGTAGTTTTCCATTCGGATATTCTTGCTACAAATTTTTCATGCGTTTTCAAAAATATTTATGAACTGAACATCAATGAAAGTGCATTATTGGGCGTATCACCATTTCTAGGGCTGTTTTTCGATATTTCATTACCGTTAGGGGTAGTTTTTGGTCCGGACCTTTTTGCTACAAATTTTCGATTTTATTTCAAAGCGCATACTTGAGATCGGACTCTAAAAAAAAATTTTCCCCGAAAGTTATGCTCGTTTCTCATTTTTTTCGCAATTTTTGGCACTTCTCGACAGAGTGTAAAACTGAAGGGGTGCAACCCTTGGGTTCACCGAATTTTTCATGATTAGATGCATCCTTTATCTTTAAAATGCGATCTTAAAGATGTCGATACGTTCATTTTTCTGAAAGTCACGATTTTTTATAGTTGGTGGGACGTATGTGTCCCACCAGCCCTTAAAGGGTTAAAAATGAATATTTCCTCGCTCTCTCTTTCTCTTTCTCTATTTCATTACCCAAAGCCGGGACTGAAACACCAATAACTGATGAGCTTTCCCTCGGTCTTTGTCACCATTTTCTTCGTTTCCCAACCATCGTTTTTGCTCGTTTTTTTCGGCTCCTCTTTCTGCACGTAAACCTTGTAGCACTCTTTTACTCTCTCGCGATGACGTAAATTATTGGCACCACCGCTAAAAACCGTGCGCAGAAGATCGCAAAATTTTTGCAAAGCATTGCCCTTTCGCGTGAATGGCGAAGTACTCGTGGTCGATAGATAAAGAATAATCTTGTCCAATTTGTCGATCACAAGTTGTTCCTTGCCGTGAGTGAGCTGAAGTGATCGTAAATGTAAATATGTCTTCAATGATAATCAGGAGAAAATACATTTTTTTTTCTTTAAATCCAAGCCGAATTTTTCAAAAATTTGTTTCCTGAAATTATCGAATTATCATTTGATCCTCACCGAAGCTTTTTCCAAAAGTTCGAATATAAATCCGCCCGGAAATGTTTCGCCCTCATCGCGATTCTTCAATGTAATCTCGTCGATTGCCTTCTCGAGCTCGAGAAACATGGCTTTCAATATACACAGATCTTCGGGTGTAAAATCTTTTTGCACGTTGCCCGATGATTCGAGGGAAAATTCATTCTGATCGTTCATATCGTTAGCAACGTCCTGCATCACAGCTGTTATTTCATCGATGCACAGAGCCACGTCTGTACTGCTAATCTGGATGAAGAAAAAATTTGAGTACAATTTGAAAAAAAGAAAAAAAAAAAAATAAGCAATCGTAAACAAAAGTCACTTTTTTTTCGTTTTTTTTGACGTTGCAAAGTGATAAGTGTGAATTTACTTGCAAGGAAGCTGCCTCCTCGCAGGTCTTCTCCACATTGTGCGCCTCGTCCAAAAGTACAATGTTACCCTGCAAATCGATACCCTGAGACTTTCTTGTCTTCGGATCGAGAAGATAATTGTATGGCATAAATGTTATGTCGGCATTTTGCTTCAATTCCTTTGAGAGAAAGTACGGACAACATTTGAGCTTCTGGCCAGCTTTTACCAGATCCTCTATATCGCAAATTTCTTGCTTGAAAATAGGATCGTCTTTCCTTCACAAACAAAAAAAAAAAACCATTCGTCGAGATACTTGCTACGATTAAAAAAAAAAAAGATAGAATAACATGGTTGTTACGCATTATTGACTCAAAAATTCCCTGACTTTTTCAGATTTTTCACACGGGTTTTGAAAATATTCCAGGGAGATTAGGGTCAAATAAAAAAATGTTGATTAAAATAAAAAATAAAAAAAAAAACTGAAATACAAAAAATAATTTAAGCGCTGCAAATTAAAGAATGAATACATTAAAAGCAAATACCGAAACTGTTTCTTATTACAAACGGAAATTTTTATGTCGGTGCCAATATATGAAAAATAAATATAAACTCTTATCTACAATAATAATTGTGCAGTTGTATGGACAAATTGGAATGCAGAAGCGTAGCTTTAGAGCTTTGGAGTAAATTAGTTTTTAGTTTTTGAAATTTTTATTGTTTGGCACTGACGTAACTTTTGTTGTATATAATGAAAAATAATATGAATATTAAAAATATACAAAAATATTTATTTTTATACTTTTCAGTTTTTTTTTTAAGTCGGTTTCATTTTGCGTAATTCTGGAAAAATTCCGGAGAACTTTATAAATTCCCTGACTTTTTCTTGATTATTCCAGGAGGAAAAAAATTGCCTGAGTTTTTCTGGTTTTCCCTGTTTTTTTATATGCGTAACAACCATGAATAAAGAAAATAATTAAATGAATAAAATAAATTAAGAAAATAAATAAATAAATAAAATAAATAAATATGGCTAGGCAATTCACGAGTTTTAACTTTTATCTTGTTTACTCCTCTTTTTTTTTTTTCGTCCTTTAATCCAAGTTCTTGAGTTCCAAGCTTATTGGCTATTTTTCCGGAAATTCAAAAATTTCATAAAATCCGAAAATCTGCTCAAAGTCAGGAGTAAACGGACTTTTTTTAAATTCAAATATCTTGAAAATTAAAATTATTTAATTTTATTTCCATACGAAGTTCGATACCTCAATTCGACGTTGTTGAAAAAATGGCAAGTTCTTCCTCGAACTTTTGCCTGGCACATGTGAATCTTATTGGCTGAATTTTGTTCCCTGGATACTTCCGGATGTATGCACAATTGATCCCTTGAGCCGAGAACGGCGACGTTAACGTGCTTGTAGGAAGTTCTCTTGAGTTCTTGCATAGCTTGAGAAAGTTGAGAATGCGTTCTGGAGGCGTAGACAATTCTTGGCATCGCCCAGCCAAAATTTGCACCCTGCTGAGGATCGAACGTTCCGGCTTGCGTTTCCAAGCCATCTTTGAGCTTGCTGAAAAATTTTCCCCCAAAATCCGGCTGTTCTATGGCACCGGCGACGGCCTGTGCTTGAAACTGAGCTTTTTTTACCAAGAGCCAGCTCAGCGACGAGCACAGAAGACAGAGAGTTTTTCCCGTCCCTTGAAATATCATTTAATATGGTTTTTTTTTTTTTTTTTTCAAATAATCGTCAAGGTTTGAGTTAATCGTTGAAAAATTCTTACCTGTCGGCGATTCCAAAACACCGTGTTTTTTCTGCTGCAGGCATTCGATGACTTTGGACATGTAAACTTCTTGAACGGGATACGGTTCAAAGGGAAATGTAACGATGATTCCATTTATCGTTACGTCCGGCATTTCGATGGGGAGATTTAAAACGGCAAGTTAAAAAATAATGTTTAATCCACTTCACATATTAGCGATCGAGTATAATATTTTATCCATGTGAAACGTTATTTTTTCCTCGAACTCGTTCGCGCCAAATCGGTCGTTCTAACCTCAAAATCATCATGCTAATTGATGCGCATGCGCGACCAAAAGGCGCCAATATCTCCTTGTTTTTTTACTCCGCGAGGCCATTTAAAAATGAAATAAAAATATCGCCGTTATCTGCAATCAGAAATTGGTGATTTCACTCGTATACACACGGATGAGATTACTTTTTTGTTTTATTTCATAAAATAATTGGAGAATTGGGCAAGAAAAATTTTAAAAGAGGTGTGTATTTTCTCTTGTGGTGTCCTTTTAGTTGCAGAAAGTACCGCTAGAGCTCAGATCAGGTTAGTTACGTTGGTCAGCTGACAAGTAGTAGTCGCCAGTCGCCAGTAGTATCCCGGCAACTAGTGTGAACAACTAGTGTGAACGTTCATCTGTCTCTCTCTCCTATTTCACAAAGAAAGGTTAATTTTCAAATGTATTTTCGCCCATTACTCGATACCCAATTATATTTTCTCGAACTTCGTTATAACTATACAATACGCATTGTTTATCTTCTATTAACGATAAATAAATGAGATTACGAGTTTTCTGAGCTTTGCCGAGATTTTTTAGGTCGAGGTCATTAATCCAAGTTTATTGAACCCCAAAATGTAATGAATGATAGATTGCTTTACTCGATGCACCAATTGTGACGTTTATTCAAATTTCACGAAGTTGATATTACACAGGCACAGGTGCCTTTTTTTTTTTAAGTATCCTATTAACATATTGAATTGGGGCATCTTAAAATTGATAAGTGAACATGCGGGCGTCCAACTGATAAGTGAAAGTGAGAAAAGATAAAGACAAATATGTCAATCCGTAACTTCATTTGTATATATCTATATGTACACATGTATGTACTTTCTCGCTTTGTGAGCTTGCATTTTTTTTTATTAAATTTTGGCCACAGATATAGAGAATCTTTCTCCGTTCGGATAAGAAGAAAGGTCATTCGTTCTTCTCCTCTTTTATCTTTGCGAGCAAATTAAATATCACCCCAAGATTCGCATTACGACTATATTATTATAAAAGTCTCTTTATCCGATACTTCTTTAAATTCTATCCTATTTTCTGAATATAAAAATTCTTTCATAATCTTTCGGGCTCTCGTTGATAATTATTTTTTGCAGCGATTTGAACGAAAGAAAAATTGACAATGCGTCTGGTAATTTGTGACACGGTTGATTATGTATCCGAATGGTCAGCGAAGTACGTTCTCAAGAGGATCAATGATTTTCAACCTAACGAGGACAAATATTTTGTTCTCGGATTGCCGACCGGTAAGAATATCCAATTGTGAATGTAAATGTATCATTGTTCCTTGTATATTCCATTTTGCGCAATCGGAATTCCTTCGCTGAACATATTTTTTGGCTTAAAATTGTATTTAAATTTTTTGTATTTTCTTGGGTTTTCTCATTCATCCTTATTAGGGTGTTTACAAAAAAAAAATTTTTTTTGATTTTTCATGCTCCTCCACCCCTCAAAACTTAAGTTTTGATAGAAAAAAAACATCCTCGCGAAGAGGTAGCTCTGTGGCTTGAGCAAAAGCCGCGCCGCTCATTGGACGTTTCTAATTATAACAGCCAATTAACGTCTATGTCGAACTTTTTGGAACAAAAAAATTTGAGACCATAGGGATTGTATTTCAAATAAAAAGAACCTTCAATGATTTCAAAGTTGTAAACGATATTGCTGAACGAAAAGTAGCTTTGCGCGCGAAATTTAATTCATTTATTAACTAAGGATAGAGATCAAGCGCAATATATACTTTTAGTCGCTGATTTCCACCGAAAAAACGCATGCCACGTGTAAAAAAACGTTGCTGGCATCAATCTTTACCGAAAATAAATAAATAAATGACATTTTGCGGTTTTTTTGCATAAAGTCACAGCGAAAAAATTGTTAGAGGTGAATGAATTTGCTCAAATTTCCCTGAGACCAATGATTTCCTATTTCAGCGAGAGAATAAAGAATCATGGAGTACGTATTTGAGTCAAGAAAAAAAATTATCGCGAAAAAATAAAATTTCACCAGATACGAACTGTTTATGAAAATTTATAAACAGTTTTTAATTGCAAAATTATTATGAATAAAAATGATGTTGAAATTTGCATCGTTGGAATACAACGGAAATCAATTTTTTTCAATTAAAAAAAAATCATTTCCAGTATTTCTGATGCTTTTCTGGCATATTTAGGCCCCAGATCGCAAAAAAAAAAACAGAAAAAAAGGTTTACACGATTTTTTACTCCGAGACAATACTGGAAATGATTTTTAAAAAACTTTTTTCGTTGCATTCCAACGATGAAAATTTCAACATCATGAATAAAATCGATCGAAATTTTTATTTAGAACACGATGGTATCGAACAAAGCTGTTCAACTTGAAATTTTTTAGAATTTTTTATGAAAAATTAGAAATTAGGAATAGACAAAAATTTATTTAATGAAATTCTTTTTTCTCAATTCTAAATACTCATGTACTCAAATTCAAATACTCAATATGTACTCAAATGCTCATGGACTCAAATTTTTCCTTCCAAAAAGTTCGTCACAGGCGTTAATTGGCTGCTATAATTATAAACGTGTTCAATGAGCAGCGGCTTCCATCAATTAAGCTACAGAGCTCCCTCTCTTCGCGAGAATATTTTTTTCCATCAAAACTCAAGTTTTGAGAGGCGGGAGCATGAAAAATCAATTTTTTTTTTTTTTTTTCAAACACCCTAATAAATATTATCACATTTCATCCTTTTTTCCAGTTATATTTTCCTATTTTATCCACGACTAGCTGGCTTTTGAACAGTTTTTTTCCTGAACTACTCGAAATGAAACGATATATTAATATATTTATCGCTCGAACGGATCAAATTTTATTTCAGGCGGTACACCGCTGGGAATGTACAAGAAGCTCATAGAGTATCACAAAGCTGGCAAGATATCGTTCAAATACGTCAAAACCTTCAATATGGACGAATACGTTGATTTGACGCGCGATCATCCCGAGTCGTATCACTATTACATGCACAACAATTTTTTCAAGCACATCGACATCGATCCCAAAAACGTTCACATACTCGACGGCAATGCGGAGGATCTCGTTCTCGAGTGCAACAATTTCGAGGATAATATAGAAAAAGCAGGCGGCATCGAATTGTTCATCGGTGGTATAGGACCCGACGGTCATATAGCATTCAACGAGCCGGGCTCGTCTCTCGCCTCGCGAACCCGTGTCAAGACACTTGCGCAGGATACCCTCGAGGCTAATGCACGATTTTTCGGCAATGATATCGAAAAAGTGCCGAAACAGGCGTTAACGGTTGGCGTTGGTACCGTAATGGATGCAAAAGAGGTCATGATACTAATAACCGGCTCGCACAAAGCTTTCGCACTTTACAAAGCAATCGAGGAGGGGATAAATCACATGTGGACCGTATCCGCTTTTCAGCAACATCCGCGAACTTTGATAATATGCGACGAAGACGCGACCCTTGAATTGCGCGTTAAAACCGTCAAATACTTCAAGGTAAAATTTATCAAGCTTGCAAAACATAATTTTTCGTTCGTTATGACTAAAAAAAAAAAAAAAAAAGAAAATCAGAGATAAAAATTTTCAATTTTTCGAAAAAAAAACTCAACTTTCGCGATATCGGTGGCTAATTTTTTTTCCACACAAATGGCTCATCATTGGAGGATGGGTGGTATAAAATTTGACAAAAAAAGAAGAAAAAAAAAAAATATATTTGTATTTCGCGTTTAATGAATTTTGTAAATTTCCACAAAATTGTCCGCTTCGAGATGATTTTTGAATTGAAACGTTGAATGATCGAAAATTTTACGGATCGGCTGGTTTATATTTCGAGATAACGTGAAAATTTGTTGAGACGGGTAAAAAAAAAAAAGGCAAAAAAAATTAAACGTGTGTATTCCCTCAGGCACTCAGCAAAGTTCATCGCAAATTGATTGAGGAGGACGGACATGGTGTGCCGCGTCGCGGTTTGAATGACTCATAAAAATGGTAGTTATTTTCACAGGATGGCTTTTTTTTTTTTTTTTTTTTGAAAAATTTGAGATTCCATTCGTTCGATATAATATATGAGGCTTTAGACGGTGTTGGAGGGTCCGGGACATGCATACGTTGTAATATTCAACGATTAATGAAATTAATAAAAAAAAATTCCATGCTCTTATCGCGGAATCACGCTGACTTATAATACGGTTATACGATTTTTATTTATCTTCTGTTTCAGAACTTGTGGAACATTCACTGCAAATTGATCGAGGACAGTGTTCCAAATGCATGAAAACCGTGAATTGATGTCTCGAAATATTTTTTTTTTGTTTTTGTTTTCAAATATCTTGCAATTACGATTCGTTATACAATTATTTTTAATACTCTATGTTTATTATATATAATTGTCGATACTTCTTGGCCAAAGTTTCGATCGCATGAATTTTTTTTACATACATATGACGGATAATAAATAATATTTTCACATCTTAAATTTTACAGCAATATAAATGAATTTATATGTATATATATATATATATATATTTTTTCCTCTTGTTTATCGACGTTACGTGAAATGCCCGTTTCATGGACCGTTGAGTCGTGTATTCTCCGAGCCTGCGTTTAAATGTTGAAAAAAAAAAAATTCATAGGCCCCTACCGTACTCAAGAAAAAAAAAAAAAAAAGATCGACGAGATCTGCAATAACAAGAGAGAACGAACTTATCCCATAATAATTAACGCGACGGAATTTAATATGAAAAAAAAAACAAATTTTCTCATTATCGAATCTCATGATTCTTCGGTCTGCACGGTCTTGTCCTCTACAGGCGGCGGATCGGAATTCAGGGAACCGTATTTATTCGCAATATTTACGATTTGACGAAGCACACTGTTCTCCTCCTCGAGCCTCGAATAATTTTCTTTGAACTTGAGCTCGCTCTCCTCGTCCAGAGCCGCGGCGACTCGCATAACCGTCGCCATTTCATTGATCTTTTCCGCCTGGCTCGTTATTATCTGAAAAATCATGGAAAAATCTTAGGATCTCCGGCTTGTTATTAGCGGAAACGTAGACGCCTAAAAATCGTGGCTAGCGGGGATAATTTTGACTCGTGATATCCGAAAAATTACACGGTAAATCATTCTGAAATTTTCTCATAATATCCGAGAAGTGCCTCTCTAACGATTTGTCGCATGTTTCGTTAAAGGAGGTTCTTAAGATCAATTTGGTGCGTCAAGGGGAACGCGATGGCGCGGCGCGGGGCAGTTTGCGCTCGGCATTTGTTTCACCCGAGCCATTAATCACCCTCAATTCTGTTTAACAAGTATATTTCACAATCGGAACGCGCGCACAAAGTTCTGACTCGAATCCGATTGAAAATCTGTGGAGCATCTTGGATTCTGTGATACCTCTTGATAAACTTAACAACGAAACGGCATTCCTAACTGAGTTACAAAAGAAATTCGCTGAAATCGACAAGAAATACCTCGAAAATAATTGAAATAATCGAAATACCTCGATCATGTTGCGACGTGTCCACTCAATTGTGACCATGGTGAAACTTTTATTGGCATTATTGTTGGAAGATGTTGACAAATGTTAAAATTCTCGTTCGAATATGTTTATTGTTTATAATGTTAAATATTGAGAAGGATTTCAAGCTCGTTATATCGAATAAAAGTTTTTTTTTTTTTTTTTCATCAAAAAATCGCGTGTCCACTCAATTTTGTTCATGACTGTATTTCACAATCGGAACGGTGAAAAAATTTCTTTACGGGCAAATTATATCTACGAAGGTCTGATCTGTCGTTTGAGGTGGCTCATCAGTGAATTAAAAAACCGACGATAGGAATGAAACTTCGGGAGAGTTTTATCTAAGATGCAATGAACGCTCTCTCAAAATTTCAGAGTATGTTGCCCAGGCAAATTATTGCGAACGAGTAATTTAAAATTACCTATTTTAGCATGGGTCTTGTGGCAGTTGATTCCACTTTCACCGGAAGTGACACGATACCTTTTGATCAAAGACGAGAGTTCTTATTCAAATTTTGAGTATTGAAAGATGAAATCGTGAACTTTCCAATGGTATTTCAAAAAATTGTGTCTTGCCAGAGATTTTCGCGAGAAATTTAATCGCGAAAGTCATCGTGTGTGCAAATCTCGGATACAATATATTTATGTCTGTCATTCTGCACGCGAGGAAACATATGAATATCAGCTATCGTTTTTGACTCGATCGCTCCGACAGCGTTGAATACTTTTGTCAGTTGAGACTTTATTTATAATATTATTTATAATAAATTATGGATAAAATATCACGGGAAACGTCATCGAAATTCATAAATTTTATTCAGACAGAGTATTTGGAAAATATTATGGATAGGTTTTATGATTTTTTTTCACGTCACGATTTTCGACTAGTTTTGTCACTAATGGGCCGTCTTAAGCGGTTCTTCGGGGAAATTTTACCGTTTTTTCACTCCTAAAATAATCTCCGATCAGAACTTCGAATACTTCTCCCATAAGAGCCCATGTATAAGCGGCATATTTAATGGTTTTTTTTCTCCTCAACTACGCGGTCGAAAAATCTGAAATAATTACGGTGTATTCCTAGTACCGGCACAAACCTCCCCTCAAATTTTAGAATCATTCTTAGCGTTTTTTTCTGGGTTAAGAACCTCCTTAAAATCTAAATGTTTGTTTAAAATCGGCAGGACAAAACAGAACATTGGGCTTGCGTTCGGTATGGCTGATTGCATGTAAAATGTGTTGCTGATTTCAACAGGAATTATCTCAAATTTAGAATAGTTGCTTTGCAATTTTAAACCCCTTTAGATAAGTTCATGACTACAATGCATACGGAATTTTTCAAAAAGATTTCAAGGAGTCGTATCGATAGAACTACCATTGCAATTAGATAATTGCTCGAATGAAGATCAGATCGGAGATGATTTTCATTGAAATTAACACTGACATTGTGATTTTATGAAATGTAAATATTTTTTTTTTTCTGAATTCTTCGATTAGTGAAAATTTCAAGTTATCGAGATTCTTGTACGGGTCAAATTGGAAATTATATAAATGTTTGGTATCAAGTTTGGCCAGAATCGACAAAGTGGGTCAAAATATTCTGAAACTTTGTGAAATATTGAAATAAAATGTAGAGCGAACATAGAAAAAATAATAATAATAATAACTATCAATTTACATATAAATTCCGTAGTTTCCCTGGGTGGTGAATTTTTATTTGAATTTTTTAAAATTTTATTCGCACAGTTCAATCGTATCTGTAAAATTCTTTTGTTCATGATAATTTTATTGATTGAAAAATTTTAAATCCAGGTTTGTCCATAATATTTTTCAGTCAAACGATAATCATTCCGATAGATTGAATGAGCTGTGTAAAATAAAAATCTGACCGTTATCCCGAATTTTTCAATGAAAGTAGAAATAAAAAGAATATATTGGGGCATTCCGCGTCGGATCGAACTTACCGAAAGCCTGACCCTCTCAGAATTAGTTTAAACTTTGTGGAAACTTTGTGGTTACTTGTCGAAAATATTTACAATTTTTTTGGATTTTTATTCGCCGACGTTTAGACGTTTGCATTTGATATGATATATGCGGAAATCGAGAATGTCCAAAGTTCAATTAAATATAACTCGAAAACGATTGATTGTATAAGAAAAAGTTTCAGTTTTGAGTGAGCTCAAACGACAAAATATGCAAAAATTTATCGAGGCCGCTGAAGGTTCTTGAAAACTCAAAAAATATTAGTTTTTGAGATTTTTCAAAAACGTATCAATTTTTTTTTTTCGCTAAAAATTTTAGAGGATATTCCTCTCTTAGTGTTCAAAAATTTGTATAAATTTCATTATGGGCCGGGATTTGATTTCAAAGTTTTCAAATTATTTCATATGTCGAAATGAGACGACAGTTTTTACGAAAACTGCGAAAGAAAAAGCTCGTAACTTCGAACCTGAATGCCGGCCAATGATTAAATTCACACAAGTTATTGAACACTAAGAGAGAAATATCCTTCAAAATTTTTAGTGAAAAAAATTGAACCGTTTTTGAAAAATCTCAAAAATCAATATTTTTCAAGTTTTTAAGAACTCTCAGCGGCCTCGATAAATTTTTGCATATTCTGGCGTTAAAGTTCACTCAAAAATGAAACTTTTTTTTTATATAATCAACAGTTTTCGGGTTATAGTTAATTGAACTTTGGAAATTCTCAATTTCCGCATATATATCGAATGCCCAACGTCTAAACGTCGTCGAATAAAAATCTAAAAAAAAATCACAAATATTCTCGACAACAGAAAGTTTTCAAAAAGTTTAAACTAATTCTGAGAGGGATCAGGCCTTTATTTATATATATAAATGTATATATAAATAAATATATATATAAATATAAATATATCCCCATATATTTCTTGGACAATCGCGATAAGTTGCGCAATCTTTGCGTAAATTTATCATCAATTTTTTTTTTGCAGCGTCGACCGCATCGGGATGAAACAAAAATGAATAATGTATCCTCATTCGAGGAAAAGTTGCGAAAAAAAATTTTTTCTCCAATTTATGCATCCGATATAAATTATATAGGATAAAATGATTATTCTTACATTGGCATAATTCGAATTGTGCAAAGCTGATATATCGGTTCGATTTTTCCTTATGAAAGACGCCGTCTGCTGTCGATATTTCGACATTATTAATTCAATAGAATTTTGATAATCCTCGAGAGCGTTTCTCAGATCTTTGTTCTCCGCCTGAATCTCCCTGAGATATCTCGTCTCCTGTTGTATACCAGCGATCAGAGCTGTGTGCGGCCTTTGTTTTGCTTCCGTATTGAGCACATCGATCTCCTCCTGATATTGCTTCATATCGTCGATCTGACTGCACACAGATTGTATCTCGCTGATCAAATTGTCAGCCGTATTCTCGTGATCCGACAAACGACCGACGAGCTTTTTCGCATCGCATATTATTTGTTGAAAAGTCAGTGACATCTGATTGAAAAAAAAAAAAAAAAACAAAAACAAAAATAAGAAATATTGTAACTGTCGTTGAACGAGTTCGACTCATTGGACTTGCCTCTCTCCAGCGGACTACGATTAAAATTTTGCAAAATCACAAATTTATCTGTTTTGTTATTACTTTTTTTTGTTTGTTTTTTCCATTCAAATCAACATTTCATCGCGAGTAAAACAACACAAGTATCGTTCCAAAAAAAAAAAATTGTCGCTTTTGTAGGTTATGATGGAAAAATTTTGTCGTTCGTTGCCGCTAGCTGGCGCTGGGTACTCAGCAGAGACATCTACAGCCGGAAACGAGAACGCGAAAGATGTGACGTGGAAAAAAAAAAAAAAAACCCGGAAATCAGGAAAAAGTTGGGAAAACCTAAGGTGTGCTGAAGAAATGATTGAAGCAAAAACGAATTTTTACAATTGATGTTTTCATATTATTTTACACAGTTTCGGTTGTTTTTTTTTTTCATTTTTCTTTTTTTTTACTCGAAAATGAAATGAAATATACTCGTCGCGGGTCGAATGCGATTTTTTTAATTTTTTTTTTTTTATACCCGCGACGTCGTGTACTCCGATGGGAATGCAAAAGTATGAGATCCAAAGGCGCTGACGCTCGGCAATAATCCGGCGTTCGGGATAATATTCCATGACAGCGTCAATGTTACGTTCTTGTTGCCCCTGTTTGGAAGAAAAAAACAAAAAACAAAAAAAAAAAATGAAAGAGAAACAAAATTGTTTATATTTCTTTCATGAATCGATGAAAAATTCTGTATTTTCACCTGAGCCCATTGCCGTCGTCCCAGAAGTAATATTTTGTGTTCATGTTTTTGAAATCGAGAACGGCGTTGTCGCCGCGCAGCACAATTTTGTCCCACAGTACGATCTGAGAGTAAAAAGTTATTTATCGTCGTGTCAAACTTTTGTTTTTTCATCGGATTGTTTTTTTTTTTTTTTTTTTTTTTTACCTGATTCAGTTGATTCGAGCTGGTCTGATATTCAGCCGTGAGGTACAAAAACAATTGCTTAACATTCCAATTGAACAACGGAGTCAGATGTATATATACAAATATGTCGTTAAGGAACAATCGTAGAATGAATTTCGGTGGATTTCAGTGCAATACGAAATATTTCTGTTTGAACGAAGGAAAAAAGAAAGAAAGAAAAAAAAGGATATCAGTTTGCAGATCAAAGGTTAAGAATCCCAGATCGTTCTTTTCCCTCGAAGCGCTGTAATCCGGTACATTCTTCCTGCGACGTTTGAGAAAACATGAATATTCGAAATCCGGCGAATAAAAAAATTAAAAAAAAAAAAATTCACTCATGGGAATCGATCGAGCGAGGCAAATTTTTTCGTTTCTTCGCTCCGAATTATCAATATACTCGTGGAGATGGTGAGAATCTTGTGTTAAATATTGTCGGAATTATCGGTATACTTACACGACGACTTTCACGGTATTTAACGATGTATTCGCTCGATAATCGATAAATACCGTTGATAAAAAGCAGCAGAACGTCAAACAAGCCGATACGCTCAGTGTGTACGCTAATATAGCATTGCCCCTTGTTAATATCGTGTGCATCGTTTATTCCTTTTATTATTATTATTATTATTATTATTATTAATCTTACACGCGACTGAGATAGAAATAGACGTTTCTATCCTAAAGAATAAAATAAAAAATAACAATCCGGAATTCGATTTATATTAATTGGCACCACGCGCGTCAACACAGACTGGATGTATCCATCTTTTCTTTTTTTTTTTTTTTTTTTTTTTTCTTATTATCCCAACGTCATCAAGCTCAACGTGTTACAATTTCACCGGGCCAATCTGGGAAGTCGGCGGAGACAACTGTATACAACGTGAAGTTAACTTCGATTCGAGAAACATTTGCGCGTGTTCGAAAAGTCATCAAAAGTTTTGCCCTTTATCGTGTTTTTTCTTTCGATAAATCGAAGAACCGAACTGAACAATCGCCGCCAGAGCAGAGCGCGCCCCATGCCCATGTGCGATTAATCCTAACCTTAAACAAAACGAAAACACGTATTATTTTTTGTTCTCGGTGCTTAATAAACATCAAAAAATTTGAATTTCTCGTGTGTTATGTTTTACGGCAATAAAAATTGCAACTATATAATATCATGTCATCACTGTACAAGTACGTAACGAAAATTTCGAATTCAAGCGAGTACGAGTAATATTTTATTCGAATATACAAATATAATTGTTTAAAAATATTCTTACAGATCAATTTATCCGGTCAAGTATTTGAGGGATTATCTCGTGAGTTTGAAATTCGTCACGATTTAAATTTTTTGCCCTTAATAAATCGTTCTTATCGTGATGGCGTAATTTTACGAATTTTCATCGAATATTCAGGCACAGGATATAAGGCCCGACGGGAGAGAATTTTTGAGTTTTCGTCCTATCAGTATCAACGTTTCTTCCATAACGCATGCCGACAGTTCGACTGTATTTAAAATTGGCAATACCGCGGTCGTATGCGGGATCAAAGCCGTGAGCGATTCTATAATTGAAATATTTTCTTTTCCTTTTGTACCTATCGAAACGGAGCCTCGAATGAGATTTTTTTTTTTTTTTCCGTTTCAGGAATTGTCAGTTCCAAAAGCTGAAACTCCGAACAAGGGATATATAATTCCAAATGTGGGACTTACGCCCGTGTGTTCACCGAAATTTCGACCCGGACCGCCCAGCGATAGGGCGCAAGTTATGTCCAAACTGGTGGACGATATTCTGAGAGATTCGAAAATTTTGGATCTCGCCGATCTCTGCATATGCAAGGACAAGCTAGTCTGGGTTTTGTACTGCGATATGGAGTGCATCGACTGCGATGGCTCCGTCATAGATGCCTGTATAGGAGCCCTAGTCGCTTCGCTAGCAACTCGTAAGGGAAATTACGACCGCTCGAAAAATCTTATTATCGTCAATGATCACAGAAATTCTAACTTTGGCTTGTGAAAAATTTACTCGATTATCGTTGCAGTGACCCTTCCCGAGGTGGCGTATAATCCTGAAACCGGCTCGACCGTCGTACATCCCAGCAAAAGACATTCCGTACCGATCAAAAGTTTAATTGCCTGTACGACGTTCGCTATATTCGATGAGTGAGTTGCGAGAAATCTTGTTCGCATTTTCGAAGGTCATCGTGTCCGATATTCGTGAAATTTCAATTTTTCTAGAAAAAAAAAATACCCTGTTTTCATTCTGGACGAGAAAGTTTCGATGCGCTTAAACTCCGTTAAACACTTGCAAGACCAAAAGAAAAACGCTTTTTCACCCGACTGCGATAAAATGACCGTATTTCGCACCTGAAACGCGGGTCGAAAGTCATCAATTCCTGACCAGAGGGAAGAAAAGTAGATTTCCGGGCAAAAAAGTAAAATTCCGGGCAAAAAAGTAAATTTTTCGCAAATGACTACATTCGGTTTTCTCTTCAACCACCAAACGTATTTGTTCGAAATAAAAACATCAATATATTTTTAACAAATCTTTATTATATATGTTTTTTTTATTTATTTTTTTTAATAATACATAAAGCCAAGTTCGATCAAATGCACTAATTCAATTAGTGATTGAAGCGCGGTAGCTGCGAAAAAGTAATGAAAAATAGTTCGTTTTTGAAAAAGAACACTGCATTGAAACTATATATGGATATATATACTATATATGGATATATATTATATATATGGTCATAGGATTGCGTTATTTCTTGTCTGTTGACATCGAAACGTAATTCGCTGCTATCTACCGAATAGAAATTCAACCCTGACTACGCGAGATTTATGAAAGATTTAATACAAATTTTTTCGATAATCGCACAATATTTCAACGCAATTTACATCGTATTTTTTCTGTTTAGAATATTTTTCACTTCTTGCAAATATCTAATTCATTGAAAATAGCAATAATGATTGCCATATTATATTTTCAGTCGATAAAACGAAAAATTTGTGGATAGACAAAGTAGGGTTTGCGTGGGATCTGTTGGAACGCACTTCCCTTATGCGAAGCGATTTGAGCATACCTTCGGTGTTGTTTTTCGTATTTTTTGGTCATTTTATCGTAGTCGGGTGAAAAGAAGTATATGCCACACGGGAGGAGCGGATTTTTACCTCGTGCTCGGCAAAAATCACGCACTTTCCTCCCTAGTAGCATAATGTACTATTTTGAGATTTTTTTTTGAAGACAGTTTTCATTATTCATTGATCAATATTTATCAGTTCAAAAGATACGCATTTCAAGAAGTTACAGTATTTTTTTCCATGTCAAAAGAGCGATAAGCAACCGAGTTACGGCCAATCTCCCAGAGGCCCAAAAAAAAAAAGTTTTGCGGTGCGTAACGTAACTCATGACTGGATCATCTGAAACAAACTAAATCGTTGGAATTAGTTAAAAACAATATTCTCTTGTACTTGACAGCGAGATTTTATCAAAATTTAATTTTTTGACAACACGGCGGATGTTCAAAGTAAAAAATGTTTTTTTAACTAAAAAAATCGTTGATTTTTCGGTTGTATAAAAAAAAATTGAGCGAAAATTCAAAATGTTTCACCGTCAAGTGCAAGAGAATATTGTTTTTAACTAATTCCAACGATTCAGTTTGTTGCGAATGATCCAGTCATGAGGTACGTTACCCACCGCAAAACAACTTTTTTTTTTTTTTGGGCCTCTGGGAGATTGGCTGTAAATCGGTTGCTCGTCACTCTTTTGACATGAAAAAATTACTGTAACTTCCTGAGATGTTGTATCTTTTGAACTGATAAATATTGATCAATGAATAATGAAAACTGTCTTGAAAAAAAAAATCTCAAAAAAAATAAGTTTTTTTTGGCCTTGCAAGTGTACCTAACCCCTTAATCCTTTAACGGCTGATGGGACCCGCCTACTTTGAGAAATCGCAACTTCCAGAAAAATGAACATATCGACATCTTTAAGGTCGAATTTTGAGGATAAAGGATGCATCTAATCATGAAAAAAATCGCCGAACGCAAGGGTTGCAACCTTTCGGTTTTACACCCTCGAGAAGTGCAAAAATTGCGAAAAAAATGAGAAATGAGCATAACTTTCGGGCAAAATTTTTTTTCAGAGTCGCGATCTCAGGTATGCGCTTTGAAATAACATCGAAAATTCGTAGCAAAAAGATCCGGGCCCAAATACCACCCTTAACGGTAATAAAATATCGATAATCACCCCTGGAAATGGTTATACGCCCAATAATACACTTTCATTGATGTTCGGTTCATAAATATTTTTGAAAACGCACGAAATCCGAATGAAAAACTACCCCTAACAGTAAAGAAACATCAAAATCCGCCCCTAGCAGCGGTGATGTGCCTGAAAATGCACTTTTATTGATTTTTTAGTTCATGTAAATTTTTGCAAACGCACGAAAAATTTTTAGCAAGAAAATCTGAATGGAAAACTACCCCCAACAGTGACAAAAAATCGAAATTGTTCATAAGGGTTGGAATTATCCGTGAATCCTTCGGAATATGCTCATGTGTTCTGGAACGCTCATATTTCGATTCAGATCAGGATAAAATAACAGAAAATGAGAGAACATTTTATCCATTGAGGGGGAGGGTGAATTTCTCTCAATTTAGGGCTAGTTCATAAGGGTCGATTGATCCGTAAGTTCTTCAGAATTCCACTACGCGTTCTGGACTGACTTTTTCTCAATTTCCGGCAGAAATAAACTATGGGAAATTAAATTAAGATGTTTTCAAGCAATTCGGGTGGTTTTTTTCATTTCGGGGTAGTTCCCGAGGGTAGGAAAATTCTAGAATAATTTTTTTTTCTCCCATTGGGTACTGAATAATTCAGATTCACCATGTACCAACTTTGCCAAACGCCCCAAAAAAAAAAAAAAAAAAAAACTCAGCTGTTAAAGGGTTAAACGACAAACTACAGTCTTGAAAGTTTTATCCTGTAGCTAGAATAATAAAACAGAATAAAGCAAAACATTGATCTCGTTTAGTCACAAGAACCGAATTAAGCCCAGATCCGGAAGGCCCAGTTTGTACGATAAGGTAGCAAAGGTATGCCTGCATATTTTTAGGTTTCAACTTTGTTTTTCTATCTTCAGTGATCTTCTCATTGCGGATCCTACGGAAGAAGAGGAAACTCAGTCCCGGGCGTGTTTAACGATAGTTATGGACAAAGACGAATTATGCTGTGTACATAAACCTGGTAAAAAATTGAAAAAAAAAAAATTTCATTTCGCTATAAACCAGAATTGCTGCTTCTTTTTTTTTTTTTTTTTAAATAACTTTGTCTCAATTCTGCGACACAGAATCGCTTGGTTATCTAATTTTTATGGAAAAGAAAAAAAACAAAAGAGCGAATCCAACTTTTGCATGCGATTCGGCTCTTAATTTTTGTCGCTATCCAAAGATATCCGCGTATTCATTGGATATTACAGGTGGTGTGCCCGTTTCTACGGATCTTTTCGTCAAGAGCTTGACGAAAGCGAGAAAACGAGCTGAACGCATACGAGAATTGATCGACACGACAATTGCATCGAAATAACGTTTCTGTACGGTTCAACGACGAATATATATATATATATATATATATATATATATATATACATACGCAAACAATTTTGTACGAAAAACAAAGAAATAAAAAGTACGCGCAAGCATCATTTACAAAATACGTATTTATTTTTTAATGTTAGAACAATACTTGAGAGTAGAAAAATTGAAAAATTTGACGGAAGAAAAAGATCATGGAACAGACGTTGATTCGCTAGATTGTTAATAAATGTTTCTTTTTTTATCCTCGGAGACGAAGATTTACTCGAAATTATTCATTTACGTTATTTTCATTATTAAATTAAATTAAATAAAATTAAATTAAAAAAAAAAAAAATGGGTGGCATAAGATTGAGATCAATTATTCGAAATAGAGTTAATCAGTCTATGAAAGCTTAACGAGTATCAATAAAGACAGGTCTTCTTCATTATACGCAAAAATTCTTCCTGCGATATTTCGCCATCGCCGTCTCTGTCCGCCTCGTCGATCATCTCCTGAAGCTCCTCGTCGGTCAAATTTTCGCCCAACTCGCGCGCCACTCTCTTCAAATTTTTAAACGATATTTTTCCCGTATCGTCATCGTCGAAAAGACGAAAAGCCTTGAGTATCTCCTCCTTGGAATCCTTCTCCGCCATTTTCACGGACATGAGATTCAGGAATTCCTCGAACGATAATTTTCCCAAACCGTCGGGATCGACGTCCGCCACCAATTTCTTCATTTCTTCCTTTTTGGGCTCGAAGCCCAGAGCGCGTATCGCTACCTTGAGCTCTTTCGTCGCTATTTTTCCCGTACCGTCCGGATCAAACAGATCGAACGCCTCCTTTATGTCCGCCTTTTGTTCCTCGGAAAGTTCAAACTTCGGGGCGGCCTTCTTTCTTGCCCCCGAGCCGATTTGTTTCTTGACTATCGATGCCTGCAAGATGCGGATAAATCGTCGTTTTTTTTTTTTTTTTTTTATCTGAGAGAAAAAATTTTCACGATGCCTACAACTGTGCGAAGGAATTCAACTTTCGGATCTGAGAGCTTTCAATACTATCGCTAAGCTAGAAAATATGTTGGTTGCTCTTTCTTTCGTGACGAGCGGAATGGGAAACAACGTAAATTAAATGCTATGAGGAGTTAGTTTAATTCATCAAGATATATATTTACCATTTTTATGATATTCTTCCTTAACCCACACTGACGTTTACGATCACACGACAGTCAGCCTTTTTTTCTTTATCTCGCAAACAAAAAATAATCGACCATTCGTGACCCGTACGAAACGTCAAAAATATTTATACCAAGTACTTATCTATATATCGAATATTCGTTTTCCTTTGTCAATATGATATGAGAACGAGCGGATTTTATGGCAAAGTTTTTGAAACATGAGAGCCGGCAATTAGTTTGATCGATAAATACTACGATTGTTTTTCGTCATGACAATTATTATTATTTTCCTCATGGCGTCGGGGCTTTCAAAAAGAAAAACAAAAACATTATTATGAGCAATTGTTTTCACACGCTCGTTAGTTCACTTGTTCACCGCTGAACCGGTGAATCTTGAACTGTTGTGCGTTGTGCGTGGGCGCGCTCTCGGTAGATCAAAATATGGCCGCAAAGATAGCGCTACGATAGTTAACCAAAACTGGGTGTATGTTTACGTTAATTCGTTCAGCAAACTGTATAAACATTACAAGTAATTCATTGTTCGATAATTTTATGAATGACAAGTGTTTGAATTACCGATATGTCGTAATTTATAGAAGCCAGGTACTTTGCGCCATTCGTGGTAATAAAGTTTTTACGTCTCTGCTGCATTACGTGAAATTATCAGATTTTGACTCAATCGGATACCTTATCGGCGAATTAATAATGTACAGGTAAGATTATAAAATTGAAAAAAAAAAATTCTATCAACAAATCGACAATTTGATAATGTATAGATGGATGTATCAATTTTTCTTCATTACGCCATTTTAAATCGACTCTTTATAATTGATACATTATCGTTGAATACGATTTATATATTTTTTTACTCAAATTTGCATTAACAATTGCAATGTCCTGGTCGGATAAACCATCAGCCAGAATCGATTAAAATAGGAAAATACCTCGAGCAATGATTGCGATACGTAACATATAACGAAAAAAAACTGGAAAATGTTTAAAATTTCTGCGGCCTATAACCTCGAAAAATATCTGCAAGAACTTGGATTCGAAAAGATCCGTAATATTTTCCAGTAAAAAGTACATTCGAGAGAAAATTAATTTAATTCAATTGCACTTTGAGATGTTGATAATTCTTTGAATGATGTTCCATTGACCGTGTAGCTTGAAATTTATTGCGTAGCTCATTAAAATGAACAGCGTCAAATCGGAGATACAGTGGTCGCCCATACATCTGAATAAATTTATAACATGGGGCACAGAGATATGCCTGTACGAAGTTGGCCAAATGAAAGACAGCGTACGACCGTCCTGTGAGTTTTATCCGTGCTTCGTCGACATTGCACAGATCTAACACGATTTGTTCAACGTCCCATAAAATTGTTTTTCCTTCAGGTCAAAAGATCTCAGAGTCGACGGTAGCGCATCTTTTAGCCACGAATAGCAGTCATCACTACGTCAAATGCATCGACATATATCCTCGACCTGAACCCGATATTTTGCTAGCGGTGGGACAAGCCAATGGAAAAGTTGTTTTGACCACATTTGGCCCTACGTCCTTCGATTCTCAAGGCCTGACCGGCAAAGAGTTTGGTAAAGATTTTCTCGCGAACCCATCGAATGGTTGAAAAATTTATTTTTCGCAAACTATTTTCATCCGGTATATCATCAAAAATAATTCATAACTTCATGATTTATGTAAACAAGGAAAAATCACACGAGTTAAAAAAAACAAATATCCTAAATTTAATGATTCGCAAGATTCGTTTTAATTGTTATTCGATTTTTTTTTTCAGCCCCTAAGCATGCTCGCCAGTGTAACGCGGTAGCTTGGAATCCCATCGATCCGAATTTGATCGTATCCGGCCTTGACAAATATCGCACCGATCATTCGGTCCTACTCTGGGATATTCAAAAAACTTCCGCAGGTTCGGACAGAGCTCATCATCACGCCAATGTTCAAACCGATACGATAAAACCGATCGCCGAGGCGGGCGTTTCGGAAACCACCAATTCGCTCGCTTGGTTCAACAACGAATCGCGATGTCTTGTCGCGGGGATAAATAATAAACAATTGAAAATCATTGATTTCAGAGGTACTGTCTCTCTATCTCTCAAAAAAATATTTGTTTATTAAAAAAAAAAAAAAAGCTAATTTAGAACAATGCCTTTTACAGATTTCAATATTTTTTTTCATTGCTCATGAGTAAAAAGTCAATTTCAAGTAAAAATTAATTTCATCGCGAATAATAATAATAATAATAATAATAATCAATTGGGAGAACACGAAAAAATAGTTCCCTTAAGTACTGCCTCAACCGCATAAAGTGGATTTTTCCTTCATATCCGCATTTTTTCATGAAAAATATTGAGTTCAATGCGGTATAATTATTATGCGATGAAGATTTTTCCCCATGAACATCGATTTTGATTTTGTGACACGATAATTTTTTTTTTAATTGTTACAAAAAATTAAATTGTCTCAGGTCGTTAAAATTTCGTGGCCCTATTTATGTACTCCCTTGTCTGATTTGCGCTTTCCCTGAATAAATACAGACCCATAGAACACTAATTCACGAAAACACGCGCGCACACACACAGAGTACACTACCATTACAGTACCATAGTACTATACTATATATACCATATATATACTACATATATATATAATGTTATTATTAAATGTATAAAATGTATTATAATAACATATATATATATATATATATATATACCATAGTACTATACTAGTACAGTACATAGTACTGCGTACTATGGTGTACTATTAATTTTTTAAAAAATTGAATTAATTAATTTCAAATTAAATTAATTCACTATTTAATTTTCCTAAAAGTTCAGATACTTACGGAGCAAAAATTCAATTTAAAATTGAACTAATGCACCGTTTAATTTTCTGACTTATGTTCTTCGCGAAGAAATAAAGTTATTAAGAAAATTGGAAAAAATGGACCTTTGCTCTCGAGGTATTACTGGGGTACGGCGAGCATAAAGAAATCATTCAAATTCGAACAATTCTAAATAATTACTAATTATTAATTAAATAATTAATTAAATAATTACTTAATTATTCTAAATAATTACAAAAAAAAAAAATGTGAAACTTGCACAGCCGTCGTAATAATAAAAAAAAATAATAAAGAAAAGTTGTCTCGAGTACTAAACTAATTTTTTTTTCAATTTCATTTGCAGATGCGGTGAAGGTGGTGAATACGACACCGACGAAAGCCGTCTACAGCGTATCCGTGAATCCTCACAATGATTTTCACATTGTATCCCACGTGGATAATCAAATAACAATTTGGGACACTCGTTACTTCGAGAAGCCCGTACTGACGCTGCCACAGGCGAGACAGATCATTAAGGTCCTGTGGTGTCCGACTCGTCACAATCTCTTGGGAACATTGCAAAAGGATTCGGGTGCGGAAAATTTTTTTCGTTCGAATTCGCCGAAATTATTGACAATCCCGTTGTAATTTTTCTCGCTTTTGATCGAAAAATTTCTTTTTCTTTTTTTTTTTTTTCGTTTAATCAGGTACGCTGCATCTTCATGATATTCAGCATTGCGGCATCGGCGGCGGCGAAGAAACCGAACCCGGTGCCCTTGAACGAACCGTAGCACCGCCTTGGTCGAGTCCTACAAGTTTTTCTTGGCATCCATCGCACGTCAACAGACTCCTCGCCATATCTCAGCAAGGTCGGTATATAATTTGAATCAAAATCATTAAAAAAAATCATTAAAAAAAAAAAAAAAAAAAAAAAGTCATTGATACGAATTTATTGTCACAGGTCTCACGGATTACACGGTGTACGAGAGAATCACGGTTAATTGGTCGGCGCGTTCTCACCTGGCGTGGAATCACGCTTCAAAATCATTCAAATACGTTTGCAGTAGCGACAATATTTACAAAGCCCTCGATGATATATCGGTGCTCACGAAAATTCGTGCCACCTCCGAATACGGTCTGCTCGTAAGTTCTTTATCGACGATCCTCGTCGGTCGCCCCAACGAGAAAAGGTATTAAGAAAAATTTCAAATCAATGCTTTTTTTTTTTATTTTTTTTATAGCCGGAATTGGCGCAAAATGGTGAATTAGCGGAGAACGAGACGCTGAAAAATTTGTGGCAGTGGCTATATCTGAGTCGTTCGTTGGTAGAGGATGGTTCGATACCGAGCACGGACAACAAGCATCCGGGAGTGAGGTAATATTTGAATTCGATGATTTTTTCACGATGCATGATTTTTCAAATTGGGATATCCAACATGTAGGCGCGGCCTATTCAATATGGCGCAGAAAAGTTCCAGTGATATGCACAATCTACCTATGTTCAGTATTAGTTTTTTGCCAAAATGTTAATAAATATTAAAAAATATATGCGATTGGGCCGGTAAAAATCCTGCCCAACGTAGATTCGCTGTGATTGGTCTGTTTTTGAGCGAATTGGTCGATTTGTCGAAAAATATTCATGGATAGAAAATTGCCTCGTCTACCGCGAACCGACTGACAGCTGACAGCAGTTGTCGAGTTTTAACAGCCGTGGATTTTATCGGGTTATACCCACTCCCTGTTTTTTGTCGATTAAGGCGGCCCATCAGTGACAAAACTAGTCAAAAATCGTGACGTGAAAAAAAAAAATCATAAAACCTATCCATAATATTTTCTAAATAATCTGTCTGAATAAAATTTATGAATTTCGATGACGTTTCCCGTGATATTTTATCCATAATTTATTATAAATAATATTATAAATAAAGTCTCAACTGACAAAAGTATTTAACGCTGTCGGAGCGATCGAGTCCAAAAACGATAGCTGATATTCATATGTTTCCTCGCGTGCAGAATGACAGACATATATTGTATCCGAGATTTGCACACACGATGACTTTCGCGATTAAATTTCTCGGGCAAATTCCTGGCAAGACACAATTTTTTAAATACCATTGGAAAGTTCACCATTTCATCTTTCAATACTCAAAATTTGAATGAGATCTCTCGTCTTTGTCAAAAGGTATCGCGTCACTTCCGGTGAAAATGGAATCAACTGCCATAAGACCCATGTTAAAATAGGTCATTTTAAATTACTCGTTCGCAATAATTTGCCTGGCAACGTACACTGAAATTTTGAGAGAGCGTTCATTGCATCTTGGATAACACTCTCCCGAAGTTTCATTCGTATCATCGGTTTTTTAATTCACTGATGAGCCACCTTAAATCACAGGATTTTTTTGTCAAATGACAAATCTTAGGGGGGGGATTCATTTTTGTCAAATGACAAGCTTAGGGGGGGGGGGGGGGGGATTCACTCGGACAATGTTGAAGGAGTTTGATGAAAATAAAAAGTTTGATTATAGTGTAAGTTTTAAATATAATTCGATTTTATGAGAAAATTACGAGTCACTGACACTCCTAGGATTGTTTTTATCCTTCGGCGATGATCACTTGTATCTTTCTTGCATCATAGTATACTCCATAATTAGCAAAATTTTATCAAGAATTCTTGAATATATAATCAATACGATAAAATTTGATGATAAAAAATTCTGAATTTTTTCCCCGCGGTACCCTCATTGGGTCCAGCGGACATTTAACGGTCTCTTTATATGCAATAGTATGCAAAATGGCGTATCTGTTTACTAAAATACAAAATTTAATCACGAATTGTTGAATACGATAAGGATTTGTAATTTTTTTTATTTCAAGTGCCATACTTTCCGATAAAAAATTCTTAATTTTCATCCCGCTGTATCCCAATACCGGGATACAGCGGGCTTGTGAACATTAATATGGAAAATGTGTTGTGCATGTTTCCTAAAATGCATAAGTGTAAATGAAAAACGATAAATATACTCGCGATGTCAGATGCGACAGTTTTCTCGATGTTTATAACCCCGCGTATGCGCGCGATGTGTATTTTCCTTACTTCTCGCTCCGTGTGTCATTGAATTATTATATATCGACGATTTTTTCGCTAAAATGGTGCGTTCAATATACTACAAGTGTGTTTCAAATGTAAGAAAATAAATATGCCCTCCATGTCAAATGCATTTTGCAAAGTGTAATGACACGTTTCAAAGAGCTTAAAATACTTTTCTCTTTTACTTTGCTTTCCGCCGATTCTCTATCTCTGTATCTTTCTTATAATTTACATTCAGTTGTGTCATAAATAGATTTCCATAGGTGTCTTTTGCCTCGTTACAATGAAAAAATAATTAAAAAAAAAAAAAATACATAAGAAAAAGCTTTATTCCGTGCGCACCCTCTTATTTGTCCTTTTATTTGCTTAATTTTTAAAGCCCTTGTCCATGCTTTAAAACGGCCAATTGTCTCAACGCGGCGAATATTATGCTGGGTGCATGATGGCAATTTACAAAAATTGCATTGCAATTGATCAAATCCATATGAACACGCCTCTTTCTGTTTTTACTTTCGGCCACCAGATGTCATGTCTCCCTATGTTGGATCCCAATAGAGTCCCAATACCTTTTTCATATTCGGAGCATGCTCCTTGCTTTTTTTTTTTTTTTTTTTAAATCTTCTCAGAACCGTCTTGAAACTCGATGGTCAGCAGAACGGTGGCAATGGTTTTATAAAATCGGATCTTATTCAACGTCCCTGGACGGATATCGGTTCGAATCATACCGCAAAGATGTACAGGTAAATTATGAACCATCAAACTATCCAAAAATCTTTCCACTTTATATCCTCTTTCATGAAAAATTCACGATTCGATGATAACTACTGATTTTTTTTTTTTTTTTTTTTCTACTCTTATCTCTCCTTATTTAAAAATTTTTCCACCAGTCGCGCGTAAAATCTTCTTCTCGATTTCCAGATCGGCCGATCGCGACAAAGCGCTTCAGCTTTGCGGCTGGAGATTCGACAAAGAATCGAACGCCCTTTATAATAATTTATTTCTCGAGCGTTTGGAAAGAGAGGGAGCTTACGCCCGTGCAACAGCGATATCCGTATTCAATCTTTGCCTGCGACAGGCCATTGAGATTCTCAACAGGGGCGCCAGTAAAATGTCAATTTCGACGAATCTGAATATCGTCGCTATGGCCCTCTCCGGTTTTTCCGAGGATCGCAACAGCATGTGGCGCGAATTATGCCTTAAATCGAGATCTCAATTATCCGATCCGTATCTGAGATCTACGTTTGCCTTTTTAACGGCTGACAATGACTCTTACGAGAACGTACTTGTAAGTATATCGCGATTAATTGAGTTTTTATATTTCGATCGAATTTTCTTTATTTCACGTAAAAAATTTATCGTCCCGTGAAAAAATTTTCACCAAACTTCGCGATAAGCTTCAACGATTCCGATAAATCGTCGTGTTGCATGATAATTTATTATTTAATTTTACAGAACGAGAATGGTATGGCCGTGGAAGACAGAGTAGCGTTTGCTCTCATGTTTTTGTCGGATAGCAAGCTCTGCGATTATTTGAAGAAATTGACGCAAAAGCTGACCGAAGAAGGAAATTTGGCAGGATTCTTGCTTACGGGTAAATAAACATTATTCGATCGTCACTTCCGGTTGCGAAAAGTATCAATTGAGAATTTTAAATTTTCATTTTCTCACAAACGTTTACAATGTCCAGGCGCGAGTCTAGAAGGCATTCAACTGTTAAATCGATACTTGGAGATCACCGGTGATGTACAGAGCTGCAGTTTAATCGGAATTCGAGCATTGCCCCCGAGATTACTCGAGGAGAATCAAGTAGAAGTGTGGATCGCAAGGTAACTCATGTTCGGAAAAAGTAAAAGCGCATTTTAAGGATGCACGAGCACCAGGCTTCACGATAATATAAAAATCTGAATTTTTTTTATATGGTGCAGCAGAAGTTTATAGGATAAAATCTGCAAAATTTCAAAGTGGCTCAACGACTCTTTAAGCGAGTAATTATATTCGTGAAATCAAGATATTTATCCCACGCCATATACGAATTCTTGGCTGACACGCAACTTTCAAACGGAAATTCGTATCTTTCACGATCGGATACGATCAATATTAAAACTGTCAAATGTTCAGAAAACTGTCACGATTACATACATTCCATAAAAAAAAAATGGGGGTTGACGAACCTTTTGACATACAATTATCGATTTTAAGGCGGCCCATATCAGTGACAAAACTAGTCAAAAATCGTGACGCGAAAAAAAATCATAAAACCTATCCATAATATTTTCTAAATACTCTGTCTAAATAAAATTTATGAATTTCGATGACGTTTCCCGTGATATTTTATTCATAATTTATTATAAATAATATTATAAATAAAGTCTCAACTGACAAAAGCATTTAACGCTGTCGGAGCGATCGAGTCAAAAACGATAGCTGATATTCATATGTTTCCTCGCGTGCAGACTGACAGACATATATCGTATCCGAGATTTGCACACGCGATGACTTTAGCGATTAAATTTCTCGGGAAAATCCCTGGCAAGACACAATTTTTTAAATACCATTGGAAAGTTCACGATTTCATCTTTCAATACTCAAAATTTGAATGAGAACTCTCGTCTTTGATCAAAAGGTATCGTGTCACTTCCGGTGAAAATGGAATCAACCGCCATAAGACCCATGCTAAAATAGGTAAATTTTAAATTACTCGTTCGCAATAATTTGCCTGGCAACGTACCCTGAAATTTTGAGAGAGCGCTCATTGCATCTTGGATAACACTCTCCCGAAGTTTCATTCGTATCGCCGGTTTTTTAATTCACTGATGAGCCACCTTAAGGAAATTTTTCGCGTGGGTCGGATAATGAGCGGTCCGAATCTCTCTCTCTCTCTTGTTTCATGCGTGCCCCTCGCTCACCCGCGCCCACGTTTTCGCTTATTTCCCGCCACCTTTTGCTCGTACATCCTTTTAAGGATGTTTCTCTGTTATTTCGGCTATAGTGTCATCGAATTGAAATTTTTTACGGCTCATTAGTGTCCCCAAAACGTAACGGGCGAAAATTCAATAAGATCAAGAGCCTCGTTTTCGAGATATTAAATTTTTTAATAAAAACATTATTTAACATGCATTTTTATGGCGACGCATGAAAAATTGGTTCCAATCGTTCTGTAATTCACGAGCTTGAAATGCCAGAGCTTAAAAAAAATTTTATGACCCAGTTCTATATATAATAAAACCGTGTGTCTCGCTTACTCTCATCCGGAAAAACTTGAGACGGGATGCGCCAGCGGGCAACGCTATTAGAAATTTCGATGCTGATTGAGTTTAAAAATGGAAAATTATTTTTTATCATAAAATCATTGAAAATTTATCCATTTTTCTCTACGAAAATTGTATTTTTTGATTAATTTTTGTTTTTTTTTTTTTCTTACATATTTATCGGTACTGATTCGATGAATTTTGACGACAGAGAATCATGATCGGTTGTTACAGTTACAGGGGACTATTGGATGCGTGGAAAATGTGGAATCAACGAGCACATTTCGACATAGCCATGAGAACGTCGACCAGCGAGAAGCCACCTCAGCAGGTCTACATATCTTGTAATTTTTGTGGCAAAAGTATATCGGCCGTTATGCAAGGTCTCAGCAGAGCTCGGGGACCTTTCGGCAGATTGGGCAGTACGTCGAACAAATTGAAAGTAAATATATCGCTTGTAATTGAAATCACAATAACGCGATTCGCGAAGATAATTTTATAATTATATAATTATTATCTTCATAATTATAATTATATAATTATTATCTTCATAATTATAATTATATAATTATTATCTTCATAATTATAATTATATAATTATTATCTTCAACGTTAGATGTCTTCGTGCCCGAGCTGCCGTAAACCATTGCCGCGTTGCGCCATTTGTCTGATGCACATGGGAACCGTCAGCGGATTACAAATGACAACGGGCAGCTCGAACAGAGCCGAGGAGGATGGCAAATTAACGGAATTCAGCAATTGGTTCACGTGGTGCCAAACGTGCAGACACGGAGGTCACACGAATCACATAACGCATTGGTTTCGGTAATTTAATTAAAATAAATGCTTTTAAAAAAAAATCATTGCCCATTCGCTTGCTCCGATTGCCCCAGGGACAAAATTTACAAAATTTACAAAATTTAGGGAAAAATTTGAAGCAAAATTTTTTTTTTGCGATGCTCGAAACGATCGAAAGATTGAAGAAGAAGAAGAAAAAAACAAAAGCAGATGAATTAATGCGTAAAATTTTTCTCATATCCGCAGGCAACATTCCGAGTGTCCGGTAACGTCCTGCACCTGCCGATGTTTCTCCCTGGATGCATCGTGCACGATAGGCCTAGGTTTAACATAAATGTATCACGTGACGAATGTAACAATAAATATTTTATAATACGTGAATATTTTCGTTATTTTATTTCTATGCGAAACTGGAAAATAGCCAAATTTCTCGCGATATACAGAAAATTTTTATTTCTTTCGTTATTTTATTTCTATGCGCAACTGGAAAATAGCCAAATTTCTCGCAATATACAGAAAATTTTTATATCTTTCGTTATTTTATTTCTATGCGCAACTGGAAAATAGCCAAATTTCTCGCGGTATACAAAAATACTTGGTTGAACTCGAAACGCCTTTATGAACTATCGCAGCGCATTAATAGGATCGTTTGACCTGTTTTTTTTTTTTTTTTTTTTTTTTCATTAATGACCATTTCGCTTGTCTTAAATATATTGTGCGATGCATGATAATATTTATTTTAATTCTACTGGACTTACGGAGCTAAGTTTCTTATGTTATAGCCGCCATGCTTGGAGCGAACGATGATTTATAGAGAGCTTTGGCGACTCTCACATGGGCGTTTGATTTTCATCGATTTCCCATTTTCGATCGTTAAGCGCTTGTAGAATTATTATCAGTTCGTTGTAGCCCTTTGAATCTGCAATGTTCCTTATGCTCAATGTTTGTCGGGACGAAATAATATGTATGGGATAAAAATTTTTCGTTATTTTCGCGATAAAAATTTATTTATTTACTTTTGGGTATTCCGGTCGTTTTTTTTTTATTTTTTTATTTTTTTTTTTTTACTAAAATTACAACATTTGTATCGTTAGTAGCGAACGAAAAAATTTCATAAAACAAAAATTCCAAAGTCAATTCTTGTCGAATATCAAGAAACTTTGTATAATGAATTTCGTGCAACGGTAGTACGACTGAAATATTTTATATCAATAGCTGAGAGATTTTTTTTTTTCAGCGAAACTATGAGAAAAATGAAATTCGTCTATTCGTATAAATTTTTCAATGGAAAGAAACCGGAATGAAAATTCATTGTGGCAATTTTTTTGTAACTTGTTATGGTTATTTGTGTTTTATGTTCACTGAACATTTGTTAGATTGAAAAAAAAAAAAGGATAACTAATTCAACGCTTATGGAGGGTTATAATTATTTTTATTAACTAGCGGTTTTTGGATATTTCTCTACGAATAATATGTCTTGGAGATTTCGTAAAATCGGCACTCCAATCTCAATTTTTATCAATTTTTATCAAATTCAGCACCAAAAATTCATAAAAAATATTGAAAATAATAAAAATATTCAGTCAAATAGTTTGAATTCGTCATAAATACAGAAATGAGTTTAAAAATATCAAAATAATAATAATAATAACAATATTTTCAAGATAAAAAAAAATAATTGCAGACTTACCAAAATTTGTGGAATTCTCTGCATCAAAGTGCACGCAATGCGTAGCTTCTATCGTTCCTTTTGACCTTACGGTGCCCCAAACTTCGAGAATACCTTCGGCATTGACCCCCAGGGGATTCGGTAGAGTTACGTTAATCTTTACATTATCAAAAGTCGTGAGCTCTACGCAGTCACCGTTAGCGCTGACCTGTGAAAGTGAGAAAATAAGACGAAAATAAAACAATTCGAGAAAATTGAAATTGAATTATCAATGCGATTTCTCGACTCTACCGTACTTTGGTTGGATTTCCAGCGACGATGACGTTTTTCCCGATATACTGAGACATAGTTTTGCCCAATATGCGCGTTGTACGGTCCGACATGTTTGAGAAAAAAAAATACTCACACAATATGGATATTTTACAACGAATAATCGCCTTTTTTTTTTAAATAATTTTACACGATTCTTGGCGTACAAAAGTATAAACAAAAGAAAACGACGTTGGACCAGCGCCGGTGTTTTTTGGCGGTTAAGTTTATCGAAACGGCCGCATGCAGTACATGCACACCGCGATGTGAGGCATTTAAAAACAAAAATCCCTAGAAATTTTTAGTTTTTTCTTTACTTGTTATTTCTTAGCCTTTCATAATCGATTATCCTCGCACTTCATGTTGCATTATTGCATATGTAAAAAAAAAAAGGGTTTTTTGCTCAATCTCGTATCTCTCGTTTCTCGTTACTTGCATGACCCTCAAAGCACTCTAAGTATCAAAGTCCCCTGGCAAAATCGTGGGAGAAAAGAGAATTTTACGGAGGGGGTGTTCTCTTATCGATACTACACGCAACATATCGCGAAACACATACACACAGACACTTATTCAGAGTGCATGGAATTACGACGAAAACACAATTGACAGCAGGAGATCGTTAAAAAAAATTCTAATTCTTCCTCAATGGGATCAACAAAGGCAGCTTTCGAACGTTTTTTACGACGACGTCGCGTAAGTTTTACGATTACATGTGCTCGTATCGAAAAATCATTTCAACGACAATCTAGCTTTTCCCATATTTATCATTTGAAAAAAAAGAAACCGCAGTCGCCTCGATATATATGTCACGAGGGCAAGCGTTTCGAGCGCTAAAAACAAAAAATTCTCGTCTGACTTGACAGCTACTTAAAAAAATTCAACGATTCGTTTATATTTGTTATTTATTGTTAATTATTGGATTCTTCGTTCGTTAAAAATTTGTTCAACATTTCATGTGTTTTATGCGAGTTTTGAGTATTATTTAATTGTAGTACATAATAAACTAAAGACCATTTGTGATGTTGAAATTTGCATCGTTCGAATGCAACGAAAAAAGGTTTTTTATTTTTACTAAATTAGGTACTTCCAGTATTGTCTCAAAGTCGAAAATCGTTTAATGCACAACCAGCCCTATGCACATCGCCCGTGTCCCACCATACTTTTCCTTTGCCCCAACCCGGCATTCCTAGTGCGTATAAACAGTTATCAATTATAAATTATTCGACTAAAGCCCAGTGAATTTACCCGACACGTAGCCAATAACAGAATATAAAATTTAAAAAATATATATACTAGGGCGATGCAAATAAAATCGATATTTTTTTTTTTTTTCGATTGGGTTTGATAGCTGTTAGTACTTGTCAAAAAAAGTAATTCTCCAAATTTGAGCTTTAAAAAAATTTTTTGAGAGGTCGCTCAAATGACTAATATTTTAGGTAGATACAAGTAAAATCGATATTTTTTTTTTTCGATTGAGTTTGATAGCTGTTGGTACTTCATCAAATTGACATCATTGACATCAAATACTTATATTTTTTGTTGTGACACTGAAAAATCGAAATTTGTATATCATGATCGTTAGTCAAAATCGAAAAAAAATATTAAAGTCATTTGAGCGACCTCTAGAAATTTTTTTTTAAAGCTCAAATTTGGAGAGAGTTACTTCTTTTAAAAAAAGTACTAACAACAATCAAACCCAATCGAAAAAAAAAAATATCGATTTTATTTGCATCACCCTAATATATACGTGCCTGTTGTATGAAATTCTGGCCTTTCGAGAGAAACTAACGGGAGAACAGAATTTTCTTATTAGAATAAATCGCATTTTTTTCTATCTCAATGCTTCGACAAAAGCCATGGGAATCGCGAAGGCATCACTCTTTATTGGCCGGCAAGACTCAATTCAGCGCGGAGACCGTTTTAACGAAGAAAAATCGTGAATCATGCGTCAGAAAGCTCAAACTTTATCCTACTATGAAGATCAGCGAAGAGGCTAGAATGGCCGCCGTGCTAGTGCCGCTGTGCAGTTACGGAGGAGAGCTGAGTCTTCTTTATACCCTGAGATCGCAAAAATTGAATTCCAACAAAGGACAAGTTTCGTTTCCCGGCGGTATGAAGGACGACACGGACGAGAGTCTCGAGGCGACCGCCCTTCGTGAAACATGGGAAGAATTGAGAATACCGAAGAGCCAGGTGGACGTTTGGTCGGGTACGAATCTCATTGGACGAAAAAATTTGAGCGTTATGCCGATATTGGGTTACGTGGGCGAGATCGTGCCGGAAAATTTGTCGATAAATCGCGACGAAGTCGAGGAAGCATTCGTGATAAGCCTCGAGAATCTTTGCGATTCGCGACACTTTCGTTTTACCCAATTTCGCAATGGTCTCCTTTTGCCGGCTTATACAGGCGGAAAATATCGCGTTTGGGGCCTGACGGGACTGATAACTCACATGATAATGAAGGCACTGGTGCCCGAAGCTTACAAAAATGAGCTGAAAATATTTTCAAATGTCGGACAAGCGAAGAGCTCGGATACAGCGAAAAATCGACTTTCAACTGCGTAGTTAGATTTCCAATGAACGAAACAAACGTGATACAATGGGTTTTGTATATTTAAAAAGAAAAAAAAAAAAAATTCGAATTATAGGAAATAGTACGAAATTTAACAGAATTGTAAGATACACGCTCAATATGTAGGTAAACAATTTATTCCAATACCAACACGGAAATTAATATATATACATATATATATATATATATAAATGCGAAGATTTAATTTATAATATTTATACGTTTTACAAAGGATTTATTTTTCATTCCCTACATCTTCGAGGCAGTGTACAATTCGAATTTCCCGCCAAATTCGAATCGCCCTTGCGCGGGAATGTAAAATCGCGATGAAAATGACCAAAAAAAGACTTTATCGTCACGAGGTAAAAAAAACCAAAAACGGTCATTAACATCTAGATAATTGGAAAAAAGTATTTTTTTAAAGTTCCTTTATAACCAAATTATACATTAATGATAAATAAACGTAACTTAATTGTTTCTCCAACGTACTTTGTTTGAATTTTAAAAATGGTGGACGCAACTTGAGTGGTTATGTTTCAAATGCTGTCGCGTCACGGTAAAATGTCCGGTAAAATATGTGTGCCGGTATGATTTTTTCCAGCTTGCTGATTAATGGTAAGACAGAATTTTGAAGGGAACAAAAAAAAAAAATTATTCGTGATATCAGAGATAAAGGCTTATTGTGTCGAAAAAAGAAATTCTTATCGATCCGAAAAGTAGCGACACTATACAGAATTATAAAAAAAAGAATAGAGAGCTTGAACTTCAATCATGCAGAGTTTTAACCGTGCACGATGAAGAATGATGAACGTTGAAACGATATGTTTATCGAGCTCGTTCAGGGACGTTCGAAAACTTGGGTAAAAATTTGGTTAATTTAGGAAAAAAACGTTTCATTTTACATATTTTTATTTTATTTATTTATTTACGACAGTGAAAACTGCACAGTTGACAACCACTTCGCGATGATAGACCAGTTCGTCGTTTGGCCGTCTAGGTGTCACGTCGACGTTGTAGGTTGTAGATCTCCCTTCTCCCTGAGCCCTGCTCATCGGCGGTGCGGAGAGGAGAGAGAGACGCGTAAGTGGCCAAAGTGGCGCAGGGCGAAGTTATTCCCATTCCCATTCGCCGTTTGGTGAAACATTGGGCGAAAAGACCGTTCGCGGGGAGGTGTGTTTATCGGACGTGACCAAAGAAAATTATACACAATGTGCGAAGGTTAGAGAGGGGATTTTTTTTGTGCCAATTTCGTGCTAAAGGCACGCAATAGGCAGGATTTATATAGCGAGGAAAATTTATCTACAACGTCATGATGTAGAGAGCATCTCGATGCAGCATACTCGTCGTTACTCGACACGAATAATTCGTTTTTCATGCCCTAAGAACATCCGTGTTTGCCCGCAGAGGGATACATGGATGCAGCGAACGGCCAGAAGCCCCTCGGTAAGTCAAATAACGACCCCAATATGGATTATTGTTGCAAATATTAATAAATTATATCAAGATTTATTCCCACAAGGATCGTAACGATTGCTGTAATATTTTTTTTTTTTTTTTACTCGAGTTCGTGTGATTGCACTAGCCTAGTGTTTATCTTTTTAAATAACATTTTCAATGGCTGTATCTGCGCTGAATAAATTCTTGATATTATTATGTCAAAGATGCAATTTACTGAATTGTCAATGAGATTTCACAGATATTGCATTCTTTCATTCAGTTTCGATGCAAATCTACTAAAAAAAAATTGTTCATCCGTCGCGATCTTTTTGCTCGATTTTCTTTTACATATTGTCAATTTTAATATCTAACAGATTCATCGGAAATTCCTCGACAATTAATCTAAACTACATTTTCATACACAATGCCGATTCTCCTCTATTTTTTTTTTTTTTTTTTATCTCCGAACAAAAGATTATCCAAATTCCGATATTTCATGAACATAAAATTAAATTATTACGAAATCATTGTTGCAAATTTTGTGACGATATTTGTACGCGAGAGTTCGATCGGAGATCTCCGATCGATTTTAGACCGACGGACCGACTTGTGGCAGGAGAATTTGTGAAATTTTCTCCCTTGCGCCTAATTATCTCAACTAGCGATAAATGTATTTTTCCCGATCGTAATATTCAATCTTGTAACGTGAATTGCGCTCCGCGCATAGCTGGGCAAATGCCCATGGGAGGTGGCAATGGCACGGACAAGAGCAAAGAATGGCAAATGGAGCTGCTCATGGAAAAATTACGCTCCAAAGGATCGGCCTTCAAAACACTCCTGGAGACGGCAAAAAATCTCAGAATGGCCATGCTGGTGAGATTCTTTGAGTTTTCTTGTTTTTTTTTTTCCCAATTAATCGGATGATCAAAATTATTCCGAGCGTTTGGGATATTCGAACGCCGAGCTCTAATTTAATTTCACGTTACGCAGGACAAACGATTCACGGTTGATAGCGTAGAAAAGAATCAATTGCAAAAATGTCTGGATACTCTTCAGCATTCCATAAAAGTGACCTCGCTGCAATCGATGGTGGAACGTTTGGAGAGTCTCAGCAGACAATTGGGGTAAAGCATCTAAAATTTTGACCGTGTAACGCGCATAATAGGGTGTGTCGAAAATGGATTTTTTTTTTTTTTCTTTTTTCTTCGCTCCTACCGCTCAAAACTTTAGGTTTTGACGTTAAAAAGGTTCTAGTTCAAGGAGGGCGCTGTAGCTTGAAGTTTGGAGGTCGCTCAACGAGAATTTAGGTTTCCCATCTAATTAACACGTAAAAAATATTGTTTTTCGTTAAAAATGATGTCGGGCAACCGAAAAATTGGCGATTTCTGTGTTTCTTGGCTTATCTGAACTTTTTTCGACTTACCTTGTTCGAATTTTTTTTTTTTTACGCCACTTTTCGACCACAATAGTCACTTTTTCAAGTTTACAAAGTCTCCAAGATATCAATGAGTCCAAAATTAATTGCTACAAGTACTGATCGTTGATTCGAATATAAATAACCAATTTTAAAAATTGATAAAACATACGAAATTTCTCAAAATGAACATGGTTTTTTGAATAAAATTGAATTCCGTATTTCCGTATCTTCAATTTTATTCAAAAAAACCATGTTCATTTTTAGAAATTTCGTATGTTTTATCAATTTTTGGATTAGGTTATTTATATTCGAATCAACGATCAATACTCGCAGCAATTCATTTTGGACTCATCGATACCTTGGAGACTTTGTAAACTTGAAAAAGTGACTATTGTGGTCGAAAAGTGGCGTAAAAAAAAAAAAATTGGTCACAAGGTAAGTCGAAAAAAGTTCAAATAAGCCAAGAAACACAGAAATCGACAATTTTTTCGTTGCCCGACATCATTTTTAACGGAAAAACAATAATTAATTAGATGGGAAACCTAAATCCTCGTTGAGCGACCTCCAAACTTCAAGCCACAGCGCCCTCTTCGAACGGGGACCTCTTTAATGTCGAAACCCAAAGTTTTGAGTGGTAGGAGCGATAAAAAAAAGTTCATTTTCGATACATCCTGGTGCATAATATTGTCAATGCAGCAATATCAATGTTTTCTTGCATGTCTTTCGAATTTTGACATTAAATTAACCCTTTTCGTATATTCGTCACCTCCCGCCCCTCGTACTTACTCACATTTTCCATATTCTCCTGAATAAATTATTCAATCTTTCACAACCATTTGTTCCACCTTTCTCTCGATTTTCCATTTGCATCGATCCTTGCGCTTAAACTTCTTCATTATCAATTGTTATCTTACTAAAAATCGCACTAATTAAAATTAAATACGTATTTATTTTCACTATTTCCTCACACGCATCTCTGCGTTTCTCCTTTACAAAAATTTTCTTTTTATTCATTTTTTTTCATTTCCTTTTTTTTTTTTTCACCTATTTCCTTTTTTCTTTCTCTTCGCACAAGCATTCCCTCCGTACAATTCTTAATTATATCATTATTATTATCGTCATTACCTTGGGGACGGTAAACTTTCAAATTCAATCAACAATGGAGCACACGAATTTTTCAAGCACGCGTCCACGAATCTTTTGAGAGGATCATTCTTTGGTTTTAATCGGAAATTTTTCCAAGATTCGGCGATACGAGATGATAATTTTTGTTTTTCCCTCGTATATCGTACCAATAGTTGTCACTCTGATACAGTTTAAAGTTCATGATGTCCGGTCCCGCTGGCACCGAGCTCTTCATAACGTCCGACATGTTTTTCGTGGAAATTCTTCTGGAAACGACGGGCGTCGTGAAGGATGTTAAGATTCATCACGAGGGAAAGACCGAACAACAAGTGAGCCATCCCCCCCCCCTTAATTTCTCGTTTCAAGACACACGCGCGTCTCGTATTTTCATAATTAAGAATCGTTGAAACGTAATTATAATTTCAGAGCGGCGAGGAACTGGTCGCTTGTCTCTCGCGCGGTGACTTTGTCGATTTCACAGCTCAATTGGAGGGTCTCGCATCGAATTATCAGCTCAATGCCGATAAAAAAGTAAAATGCAAAGCATTCAGCGCGCTTCAATCTCTCGAGGCTGATCTCGGAGTTCTCGCTCAGTTGCAAACATTCATGAAGGAGCCCTTCAATCTCGTCCACAAGAGTCCAGTTGGTGAGAAACGAATTTTCGTTTTTTTTTTTCTCTCGTTCTTTTGTTCGTTCCCTTCGCAATCGTAAAAGTTTATATTTTTGTTTTTTTTTTGCTTTGTTTTGTTTTTTTTTGAAACAGGTATCTTGGAAAGGCGAAAAGGTGGTCACGCCATGAAACTCACTTACTTCGTGTCCCCATACGATCTTATAAATCAGGAAAATCGTATTTGCGATCAGCTGAGCGCGGAAATCGTTATGATGCGTAAAATTGGTCATTCCGTGACGATATGCATGGAAGGTTCTACCTCGCACAAACTACCGACCTCGAGTATAATCACGGTCAACAGAAGTCCAACGGGAAAGAGGTATTTTTTCACAAATTCATGATATCTCGCTGCAACGATTTTTCTACCCCATGTCTCACGTTGATATTCAATCCGAACGTGACTAAAAAAAAAATTATATATGCCGATTTCCTTGTATATTGGCCTCATATATATAGGCCAATTTTTCTGACATCGAATATCGCAAAAGTTTTCGAAACTTGCCACAAGGGCAGAATATTGGACTGGTTAACGAAAAAAAAAGTTCTTTGCGAAATCACAATTTGGTTTCCTGCAGGGAAAAAACCACAGAGGACGCGATGCAAAATTTTTATATGAGACGACAGGGAAGAGTAGACCGCGCGCAGGAATATTCGTTGACTTGAGAAAGGCATTGATACGCTAAGCCACAAAATTCTACTTGACAAATTTACTGACGTAGAAATTTAGAGGTAGAGCTCGAAAAATACTAAACCCAACGGTCTTATCCAACGGAAAGACCACAGTTTGTGGAAATAGATAACGCAAATGGGGGAGATAAATATTTTCAAGTTTGAGATTCCCCGAGGCACAGTCTCTTATTTATTATTTATTTGAACGATCTTTTTAAAGTTAAATGTGAGGAAAAAAAATATATTTTTTCGCAAACGATACTGTGATACTCTCCGAGGGAGCGTTTTGGGGAGAACTGGTAAATAAAATTGCAAAAAAATCTAGCGAAGCGGTTCGGATGGTTTGAGGAAAATAATCTAACGGTAAACTATGATAAAACAAATTGTATTGCGTTTTATGAAAAATTTATAACAAATTGTATTCCGGATCTAGATGGAATATTAGTACGCGAAGAAGAGTTTGACAATTTACACGGTAATACCAACTGTAAAACAAGTCATGAGAGTCATGAATGGGAGGTATCTCGGGATTATTATAGATCAGAACCTGCGATGGGGTGAGCATATCAATAAATTAGTAAAAAAAAAAAAATTGCGCTACTTCATCTTTGCATTCCGCAGTCTCAAAACAGTACTAAACACCTTGATATTGAAAATGGTATGCGATGCTTTGTTCGTTTCAATTTATGGGTTACGACCAGTTGAACGAGGAAACAGAAGCGTATACGATTTTGGGCAGCTTTTTTGGTAATCCTATGTTGAAATATTAAAGTCTTTTGGGCAGAGATAAGACAAAGAGAGCTAAGGTCGCAAGCACTTAACTTGGTCACGGTGCCATCACGGAGAGTCGAAATGCGATTCTTCAATTGGGAGTATAAATAAATTTTTTTTTTTTATTTCAAAATCTGGTAGTTTAGGAAAAAACATTCAGTACGTATGTTTGATTTTTTTTATTTGAATCAAAATTGCCGTTAATAAAAAAAATTGAAAAATATAACATTATGACGTCACACATGTTACGCTATATCCATATATATCAAAATCCATGAAATTAAATTGCCTATAACAGGTGCATCTGTCATTTTTAACAAAAAATAAAAAATACGTTCTCATTATTTTTACTTAATCCACATAATGTGCCCCAATGATTGAAAAAAAAAATTTCATTCATACTCCTAATTATGGGGAAACTCACGTAAAGAAATTATTCACGAAAAGCTACGAGAGAGAATTAGGCCCGAAAAGGGTAGCAGGACTACTGAAAACGTCTTGGGATTAGGTGACGAGATTATGTCACGCGCTCATTATAAAACTGCGAGATTTGTAAAACTATCCGGTCAAGCCACGAGCATGTGCCTCAAATGTGGTCAAATTCGAAAGGGAAGAGCCCCCCCCCCCCAGACTTACCGGATCAGACCTAGGTGGTATATACTTATAAATCATTTATAGTAAGGAGAGATGTATATAAATGATAAATAATATTAATAATAATAATAATTATTATTATTATTATTATTTCAGTACACCGTCTTACGCCCCTCTGACCGGAGCAAATTCGTCGATGCTACCAGCCTGTTTCGTTCTCAAATTGGCCAAGAAAATGCCAATGTGCGTGGAGCTCGTCAACAGAATACAAAAAGTAACGGAACTCGATTGCGGCGATGTGTCGGCTCCTCATCCGCTTCTAAGTCTTATCGTTCAACACGCTAGCGGCGGACAATTGGATTGTCGAAACAATCGTGGACTCTACGTGGTAAGAAATTTCGTTTAAAAAAAGCAAAAACTGAAAACAATCGATGACCGGGCCAACCGGTTAATTGCGACGAAAAAATACGAATATAAAATTTTCAATAACGAGACTGTAAAACTTTCTCTAACCGATATATATATATATATTAGGGTGTTTCAAATTTAAAAAAATTTTCGATTTTTGTACGGGCCCGCTCAAAAGATGCTTTCTTCCGGTCTAAAAAGAAGCCTCGAAAAGAGTGAGCACTGTAGCACCAGTGTTGGGGTCTCCGAAAACGAATTTTCTAAAAAAATAAGTCAAAAAACGATATTAGCCCCTCTTTAACACGTATTGTTTCTTTTATGTTTCACAAACAATGTATTATGACCCAAAAAGATCATCCGAAGCACATTACAGAGAAATGCTGATATAGAAGGATCACAGAAACATTTGTGGAGTGAAACTTTTGAATTGAAACTTCTTCAGCTGGAGTACTACGGAATATTGTAAAACGCAATGTTTTGAAACGCGCTGCTATGAAAGGCCCTGCTATGTTACGTACTGCGTTTGGACAATTTAGGATTTAAATTTAGAAAATCATATTTCAGTTCGAATTGCTCGAACTGAAATAGTGATTTTCTAAATTTAAATCCTAAATTGTGGAAAGAGGACGAAACTTTAAATAATTGCATGAAAGTCTTCACGGATTTAAAAGTTGTCAATTACATGGACTGAACGAGCCGTGGCATTGATGGAAGAATTCATTCCTCTATTCACCAAAGATGAAGGAACAGAGACAATATATGCTCTACAAGTCGTCAAACATCATCGAAACCAATATCCTACTTGTGAGAAGAGGAAACTGGCTTTAATGCTGAAAAAAAAAAAAAATAAAGTACAAACAATTTTGAAAAGGTTGATTTTCGCTCTTAATCAAGATTTTTTCCAAAAATCAGGCAAAAAAATTAGAAAAAAATGTGTGGCAACCACTACCTCGCGATAGAGTGAAACTTCTTAAATTTTTTGAGGAGGAGACCAAGGTTAGGGAATTTTGCAGGGAGATCCGCTCAAAGAGGAGACCGAGAATAGGGAATCCTGTATAGGAATCCAAACGCAGTAGGGGAAGTTCGGGTAGCCCCGGACACTTGAATAAAGTATATCAAAAACATATAAATAACAGGTTCTAAACGTTTAATATCATACCATTTACGATCTTCAGAATCTCTTTGATGACTTTAACAAAACAATAGATACTTTTTTCAATTGTGTGAATTATATAATAACAGAAAAACGTTACTATCCAATTTTGGGCAATGGGAAAAACGGCGGGTAGCCCCGGACACACATTTTAACGACGATTTAATCGTTCTTTAGCTTTACAAACATCATAATACCAATGGATATTCGACGATTCAATGTTGACAGAGGCTTCGTGAGCCCAATCGCTGGATTTTCGACATTCAATCCAATCTTCGTCGAAGGTTTCCCCACACATCCCCGTAGCCTCATGACGATCTTCATGGGAGCGCGTTCGATAGTTTTAGTTCATTTCTGTTCATTTTTTGTTCATTTCTTCCATTTTTTTTGAAAATTTTTCTTCGTTTTTTGTTTCAAAATGTCCGAAGGTACGCGACAGACTTGCGTCCGGGGCTACCCGATAATCCCTATCTCATATTATTATTGATAATTATCAAATTATAAACAAAATCAAATGGAAAACTGTTATAAACGTAAAGCATATGTAATGGCCTCTGATACAAGTAATAAGTTCAGTCGTATTACCCGTGTCTTTTATATGAAAACCTTCTTCGAAGTCTGATGAGCGCGCACGAAAAATCTTGCCGATGATAAATTTCACAAATAAATTTTACCCGGTCAGCGCTCATGCCAAAATACTGACTTAAATTTGTTCTATGCACTACGGGGCACGTTAATATGCGTCACTTTGTTTACATTTTTGACTCTATTGTTGCATACTTCAAGTGTCCGGGGATACCCGCCGTCCGGGGCTACCCGAACTTCCCCTACGTAACATAGCAGGGCCTTTCATAGCAGCGCGTTTCAAAACATTGCGTTTCACAATATTCCGTAGTACTCCAGCTGAAGAAGTTTCAATTCAAAAGTTTCACTCGAAAAATGTTTCTGTGATCCTTCTATATCAGCATTTCTCTGTAATGTGCTTCAGATGATCTTTTTGGGTCATAATACATTGTTTGTGAAACATAAAAGAAACAATACGTGTTAAAGAGGGGCTAACATTGATTTTTGACTTATTTTTTTAGAAAATTCGTTTTCGGAGACCCCAACACTGGTGCTACAGTGCTCACTCTTTTCGAGGCTTCTTTTTAGACCGGAAGAAAGCATTTTTTGAGCGGGCCCGTACAAAAATCGAAAATTTTTTAAATGTCAAACACCCTAATATATATATATATATATATATATATATATATATATATATATATATATATATATATCGGATCATCCCGCAAACAATGCGGTATTTTTTTAGTCGTTCGGAATCCTGAAAAAAAACCGCATATTATTTGTGCGATTATAACACGATCCTATCATACGTTTTCGTTGAATATCGCAAATTGGACGTTTCTCCTCTCGCGCAGACGCTGCCGGATCAGCAGCACTGTTACTTCATGACGGAGAACAAGAGCATGGAGGGCGTTCTCGTCGGCAGTATACCGTTCACCCATCCGGCTCACGTGCCGCAGATTCTCGTTTATCTGCGCCAGCAGGCACTCTTCAATTCGCTGCTAAACAGTTGCGTCAGATCGATGGCGCGCCAGGAGCTCGAGCAAACGACGATGCTCGAGGTTAGCGCACTCACGTGGCAGCACGTATCGGTGAGCCTCGAGCATCCGTTCGAGGAGACAATGGCAACGATCGAGCTCGATCTTACCGATATATCGGCCCTAAGGTGCAAGCTTTACGGCGTAAGTATGAGCAATACCGAGGCAACGTCCGAAATCGTTGGCAAAGTATTGCAGAGATGCCTGAGTATACCATTGACGATGAGAACGCTGATCAAGGCATGGGAGGGACGCACGAGCTCGTTGCCGATTCAAACGGGCAACGGTGGAAGCGCCGCTGGTAGCGGTGGCGGGACGACGAACGGTGGAAATTACGGCGCTGGGAATCTTGGCGCTGGACAAAACGGCCACGAGGCCAACGGACAGACGGGTATGCCGGATTTTAGTAACGGCGGCGAGCCAAAGATCAAACAAGAGCCCGGCCTGAACGGTAGCAACGGAAGTGCCGGCACAGCGAGAAATCAATCGTCGCAACAATTGCAGCAACCGCAGCAACAACAGCAACAACAACAACAGCAACAACAACAACAACAACAACAGCAGCATTTTTTAGATGCCGGAACGGAGAATAGTATCGGTTTTCCGTCGTTTTCCGGCCAATCCGATACAACAAACACATCTGCAATGCTGAATCCGCTGCAATTGGGAGCTCTGCTGGGTCAGAGCAAGAGCAATTCGCCGCTCGGCGGTGTCACGTCGGTCGCCACGATTCAATCGTCATCCGTCGAGAGATCGAAGAAAACTCGCAAGCGTAAAACCGCCGATGGCACGTGGCGAAGTCCCAAGAGCAAAAGCGACGATACCAGTGAAATATTGCTCGATAGCTCGAGCTCGGATTCGACGCCCCTTGGCACGCCTACCGGTCGCGAAAATGCCAATGGCGCGAGAACACCGACACCGACATCCCTGAACGTCGGTCATATCGCCGGTCTCGATATCACGAGTCACGAGCCGAGCGATATCGTCGCCAATGACGCGAGAAACTCGGATTACGAAATCATTGACAATGAGAGCGAGGTGATGGAGGTGCACGATTTGCCGGATGATTATGGTGATACGTCGAGCAAGAGAGAAAGAAAATCACGAAAGAATCGCGAAGAGAAGAGAAGTCCCGTTGGTTACGACGAGATCAAAGCATCGAGTCTCGTGCCGCCTTCGGTAAGTATAACACCGATAACGAGCACGTGTATCGGTCAAACGACGAATTATAATTCCGTACTTACGGGCATGGGTCTCGAGAGACGACCCGGTATCGAGATAATACCGATATCAACGACACCGCAAACGACCCTACCGAGCTCGATAACGATAACCCCGATAGCGAATCCATCGCTCAAGAGCATGAGCAGCGACGAGCGTCGGGATCGCAAGAGCAAAAACAGCAGCAGCAGCAGCAGCAGCGACGACAAGGGTCGATTGGAGAAAAAGAGAAAACGTAAACGCGAGGATAGTCCTATGGGACCGCCCGATAAATTGCCGCCAAAGCAATCTCAGCAGGATGCACTCGCGAAACCCGTATCCGTGAGTATAAAACCAGCCGAGACAGGGTCGAGCGGGAGCTCGAGACCCTCGTCGCCCGCCACGACTGTGAGAAAATTTAATCCATCGCCGACCCACGCGAGTCATCTCGCTCTCGTTGGCAAATCAAGCCCGACCCTCAAGCAAAACGTTTCTTCGGCGAATTCGAGCTCGACGACGATCGTCGCGGCAGCAGCAGCAGCAGCGACGACGACGACGACGACGACGGCGGCAGCGGCGGCGAGCACGAGCAAGTCAATTCAGAGCCCGAAACACTCGCCCGTTTATAACAGTCCGAAGCACGCTTCGAGCGGCGCAACGACGAGCGTAAGTCCCAAACACGGTACATCCTCACCGAAGCACGGTAGCTCAACGAGCTCCGGTAAGCCAAGCATGTCGGCATTAAAATCCGCTACTGCAAATAATTCACCGTCCTCGGGATCGAGCAAAAATTGCAGCAACGATCAGGCATCAGCGTCGTCGTCATCATTGTGCGCTGCTGGATCATCCGCCGTGTCCTCGTCGACAAAACAAAAATCCTCGTCGTCGTCGTCCAGCAAAGATTCGAGTCGCGAAAAGGAACGTAAAAACGTCGCGTCTACGTCGTCGTCCGCGTCCGCGTCCGCGTCGAATTTATCGTTCAGCGTCGGTGGCTCGGGTCGTCAGAGCCCAAAGACAAAATCTTCGAGCGGCAAATTGAAAGCGCCGGATGTTGCGCCGAGCAACAGCGGTGAAACACCGCCGGCATCGTTGCCCAGCAGCGGAAGTAGCACACCACCATCCGGTAGCTCGGATCTCAGTAAATCGGCTATGGCAGCGCAACAGCAGCAGCAGCAGCAGCAGCAAGCTCGAAATCGCAAAGGTTCGCTGAGCGCCGTTATCGACAAGCTCAAGAATGCTCAGCACTGCAGCGACGAGATTTGTCCCGCCGGCGCAGGTGGCAGCAATACCGGAACCGGAAATGGCGGAGGAAACGGCAGCGGTAATGGGCAAAAATCATCGAGCGGAAACGGAAGCGGCAACGAGAGCGGAGGCGGTGGTGGTTCGAGTCAAAAGGAGCGCGGACAGAGCGGCTCGTCGGGTACGAGGACAAGCGGCGAGGGCAAATCAACTAGCAAGAGCAGCAGTCCGTCGTTGGATGGGAAAAATCCAGCCGAGTACATGGTCAAGCACAGCTCGGACGGTATGAAGATAACGATCAACAAGACACGGGCCAAAGACTCGAAAACCGGTGGTGGTATGAAAGTTTCATCGAGCGCGGGATCAACGGCGAGCGGTGGATCGAGCGTTTCCGTCTCGTCCTCGGGCTCGGGCAACGGTTCGCCGAAGACTCACACGGGTCTCAAGCCCGGCGTTAATTCGGGCCCGGCTTCGAAGAAACCTCAGACGCAATCGTCCCTGAAAGTCACGAGTCAGAGCGTCAGCGGTGGCGTTTCAGCGTCGTCTTTCAGCAACAAAGTTGGACCTACGAGCGGCAAAATATCCGCTGCGTCGACCGGTAAATCAAGCTCGAGCAGCGCCGGTTCAACGGTCAGCGGTGGTCAGACGACGAAAAATTCCGGATCAAAAGGATCGACGGGCTCGCCGAAGATGTCGAGCTCCGGTGCCACGGATCTCAGTAGAAATCGCGAGAAGCCAAGAGCGACAAAATCCTCGGATAAGAGCGCCGGTGGTTTGTTCGCATCGAAGGTAACGTCGGACGGGAGAAAAGCGAGTCCCTCGGCGATACGCGAGGAGAGCGAGAGCGAGAGGGCATTCAAGGTATTGGCAGCGCACGTTAGCCCGTCGACGATACCAAATTTTCCGCCTCAGCTCGTCGTCGAGGGTCTCATCAAGCAGCTTGATACGAAATTTCAAATACCAAAATTATCCGCTCGTACCAATGCCAGCACCGAAATCCCCGATAATAAAAAGCTCAACGCCGAAAAATCATCATCGTCGGCGCAGCAGCAGCAGCAGCAGCAGCAGCAGCAGCCCGTGACGAATCTCGAGCTACAGAGCGCGAAGATGCTCGTTGATAATTTGGCGACGATTAAATTGGAACAAGCGAAGATTGCGTCAACGGCGATCGCGACTTCTGCGAGCGCGTCAGCGAATAATTCAAAATCCGCGTCGTCCGCGTCGTCGGATATAAACGAGACGAGTGGCGCGATCAGGAGGGACATTGCGCAGACGAAAATTGACAATATTGCCGTAACATCGAGCGCCATACCGATTATTAATCTTGGCGCCGCGATTAGTCCGGCGAGCCATTTGCTGCTACAGCCATCGTCGTCGTCGTCGTCGTCGATGGCCTCGACCGCACCGCCCTCGACTGCCACCGCCGTTTTGGCTCACGATTCCGATGTACCCACGAATCTTTCAATGTCGACGGGCGATGATTCGCGCGATTCGTGCAACGAACTCGTAGCGACGATAGCGCCGATAACGACAGCAACGCCGTCAAGAACGAGCTCGAGTCTGCCGAGTTGTCAGCAAACGTTCGCAAAGAGCAACGTTACGACTTCCGGTATCGTTGGTAGCGATGAAATCGTCGCCGGTAGCGTTCACGCTTCCGTTGATTCACCGTCGATCGGCGATACGACGATTCTCCCGAAGGCATCGGCTTATCCAGCTGGCACGGGAATTTCCGGTATCGCGAGCAATCCAATTGTCGTCGCGGCGACAACATCCGAGAGCCTGAATTTGTGCACAAAACCGGCCGACGCTGCTCTCAGCAAGTACATGAAAACCATCGACGACGGAAGAAAAACATTGGACAAAGCTGTCGTTTCAGCTGGTGGCTCGTTGACGCCATCGGGCTCGAATTCACCCAACGACGTTGCGTCGAACAAAACGGTGGCTGGAACGATAACGGGCTCGCAGGAAGTCGCCGAGCTGCTGTTGGATTTTTCAACGCCCAAAGACGTCGCGAAAATTCCCATTTCCACGATACCCGAGAGAGCAATGAGCCTGCAGTCGGCGCCCGTTAGAAGAAATACACCTCCGCCACCGCCACCACCGCCACCGCCTCCCAATCTCTTTCCGCCGAGTCCATCGGTCAGTGTTCATATCGTTAAGAGTCCAGCACCGTCGCCGAGGGTCATACCGCCGTCGCCTCATTCGGCAGCTTCGCCTTGCATCACCGACGACGAACTCATGGACGAGGCCCTCGTCGGTATGGGCAAATGAAGATTACTGAAAGTACCGTGGCTCGTTAGCATCGTCGATTTTTCTTTTTAATTTCGCGTATTTATTCACGACGATGCGCAGTCTCTCATCAGCGATATATATATATATATTAGGGTGTATCGAAAAATTAAAAAACTTTTGGCTACCCTCAAAAATCAAAGATATCATTGAAATAAAGGTATCCGTGCAATGATTCGATTTTTTGACAATACATAGGGGGCGCGCGGAACGTTTAAAAACACCATTTTTAGCGTTAAATTCACTTTATCACTGATAACCGGGTACAGTTCATTCCAAAAATTCTGATTTTTTTTTATATAAGGTGCCCGGATATGTACCCTTTCAAACCCACATTCACGGAACATTAACGGATGGTTCATATCTTCGAAAAAAATCTCTAAAAATCAATATTTTAACTATTTTTCCAATTATACCTATCGTTAAATGTTGATTTTTTTCTTCTAAAACGTTTTTGTATTTGTTCCATCTTTTTTTTTCTTGTAAAACTCGGTATCGGTATTGCTTGCAATGCGAAAATTGCTGAATAATAAATCTTTATTTTGGAAATTTTTATATTTTATTGATTCACACCAATTTTTCATGAATATGAAAATTTCCAAAATAAAGATTTATTATTCAGCAATTTTCGCATTGTAAGCAATACTTATACCGAGTTTTACAAGAAAAAAAAAGATGGAACAAATACAAAAACGTTTTAGAAGGAAAAAATCAACATTTAACGATAGGTATAATTGAAAAAAAAGTTAAAATATTGATTTTCAGAGATTTTTTTCGAAGATATGAACCATCCGTTAATGTTCCGTGAATGTGGGTTTGAAAGGGTACATATCTGGGCACTTTATATATAAAAATCAAATTTTTTGGAATGAACTGTTTCCGGTTATCGGTGATAAAGTGAATTTAACGCTAAAAATGGCGTTTTTAAACGTTCCGCGCGCCCCCTATATATTGTCAAAAAATCGAATCATTGCACGGATACCTTTGTTTCAATGATATCTTTGATTTTTGAGGGTAGCCAAACGTTTTTTAATTTTTCGATCCACCCTAATATATATTATATATATATATATATATTATATATATGTCTCAACGAGAGAAAACACGAAATTTTTCACGATCCGATGAAATATCAATGCCTGCGAATGCGTTTGACTCTTCGGTTTTTGGTTTTCCCGTGGAAAGCCAGTTAAATTTTCGACGCACGTTAGAAAAAAAAAAGTATATTGATCGCTGCAGTTACGGAACTACTTATCCGTTGAATCGATGATAGAATCGTTGAATCGTTTTTACAAAACTTTTATCAGTAATTCGTACTTTTGGCATTGAAAAAAAAAACAAAAAAAAAAAAGAATTGTTAACGATTATGTCGACTCGTTATCGAAGCAGATGAGCCGTTTGAACAATTTTCGTAAATATGATAAATCCAAATTGTGTATTTTTGAATCTTAATAGCACGTCCTTCGCTCAAAGATTTGCGATATTTTTTCTCGATGCTTTTAGGACGCTGTGAAACCCTATCGAGTGAGAGATATCGTTATTGATAGGGGTTTCATATTGCCTTAAGATCACCGGAGCAAAATGGTTGGTCTTTGAACTTTGAACATTAAATTAAAAAAAAAAAAGACAAATTTTGATAACAATGACCGTTATCAAGAATCTATTGATGAATTTATAGAGCATTTAACGTGAAAATTTTGACGAACTTACGTGGGATATTGATGTGAAAAACCAAACGATGATATAACTTTTAAAAAATTGACACGATTCGTTGATAATCGATGAAAATAATATGCCATTATTTTTTTGTAACGAGAAAATACGCTCTTACAGTTAATTCATGAGAAGTATTGTAAAAACGATGTTTTTGTTTTTTTTTTTTTTAATTCTCCAATTTTGTACACACTTGACCGGTACACAGGGCTGCTCCTAGCTACTTTAATTAATCGGAGTCCTTCAGTGCTTCCTTCATCGTTGAAATGGGATGGGGAAGACAATAAACACGTAAAAATTCTACGAGCTGTCGACTGCCTTATAATACGACGCGATTTTCTTCCATGTTGTTCAAATTTTCGTCGCGTTTGTTAGCACTCGAACAAAGCCCATTTCCAATTATCCCCAAAATTTTCGTGCACGAGAGATTTCTATAAATATACATATATTCGTATATTTTTTTTTCTTCCTTTTCGTCTCGTTTCTCGAGTCCGCTTTTATAATCCTTCGAATAATACATAATTCATGGAACAACACCTTTTTTCCAAATGTCAAAATAATCCTGGATGAAAAATATGAAAAAGAAAGCTTTTGAAAAAAAAAACTCGAACCGACCCATCGAACCTCTCGTGATTTTGCATAACTTTGGGTAACGTTTTAGCGAGTCCTTGCAGTGATAGGATATTTTTAAATAATGAGACACTGTGCTTTAAACCTTAATTTTTTTTTTTTTTCTTTCACATGGGTTATCGAAGAGAGAGAGAGAGAGAGAGAGAGAGATTGCGAGTGAAAATTTGGGCGTTCGTACAAAGGTCTAAAAGATTATTTATATAAATTATGCAAATGTCGACGAATGAACAACAGAAACGCGTTGACGCGAAGATCCGTTAGGGGAAAAGAAAAAGACAAAAAAAAAAATGATAATAATGAAAGCAAGAAGGAAAAAAAGAAAATAAATTATCGAATTTTCTTATTGACGATTGAAAATTACGATTCGTGTATATTTTCATTCGTATTGCTAACAAAATATCTACGTACACCCGTGTATATACGGATACGATATATATGTATACATGTAAAATACGGGCGTGTTTGAGAACGATAAATTAATTTGTATATGGGGATTATGAGCTAGAAAGATGAGCGCGTATATATATATACATAACATGTATATATACGTATGCAATATACATAAGTGTACGGACGATGTACATATGCATAATCATGTTCTATATTTTTTTTTTTTTTCTTCGAAAATATGAACTACCAATATTTATGTATAAGGCTCGATGATAAATATATTTCTTTGTTTCGAAAACTATCGCGTATTCATTCGCGATTGAGCCATGATCCATTTATTAATCAATTAAAGGCTCCTGAAAGAAAAATTATCGATCGACCAACAATTTTTTTTTTTTTTCCAACTTTTACTCGATTCACTTTTTTTTTTCGATCAATTTCCGTGGTTTCCCCGCCTGATATACGCCCGCAGCGCTTTTATTCCTTGCTTTATCGATACAGGTAACTCCCCCGGGACTGCTTTTTGAACAATTTTCTCTCTTTCATCGCGAACAAGCCATACAGTTGAACAATTGTCCAATTCTGCTGTTTTCTCAAATCATCGACAGTGTCGATCGAATATCACATACGAACTATATACCGACTGATTTGCACGAAAAGTTCGAAATGACGAAGATATAATATTGAAAAAAAAATGAGCAATATCAATGTATCGCAGCGAGAGACGATTTTTTTTTTTGCGCTGCGCAGGGGAAAAAAAGAAAAATGTTCTCCATTTCTGGGATTCTACGCGCAGAGAATGCGGAGAACAGAGAAGAGGAACTTATTTATGAGAATCGACAGATTTGCAGAAAGGACATTTTTTTTTTTTTTTCTGTACATTTTTGTGCTTTTTCAAACAAGTTTCCCTGGTCCGATGAAAATCGCACATTATCAACGAACAAACAAAAAAATATTTAACGATTCTGAAAGCATGTCAAGCTTCTTGGTAAAATCAGGTCAATCATATCATCGTGCGTCTTTGGACAATTGACACGAGCGAAATATTCCGTCGAATATAAACTTATCATAAAGCCGGTGCCTGTGCAAAGGGAGAACCATAGGAACACATTGCCCCATGATCGTCCTGTTCTCACGACAAATACCAGCAGAAAGCCTATAACACCAAATTGTAGTATCATCATTGGCAACAGAAAGCCAAATGTAAAGGCGAGTATGAATTCGTGAAATATCGCGGAAACGAAAAATACGGCGGACGTTGAGATCAAACGATTTCCCGATGTCACTATCTCGTACATATCCTTGTAGATATAAGTATAGAGCCAGTCGTGAACAACAACGTTCCAGCGTCGATAATACATCGTGTACGTTGTGGAGTTCCACCAGTCCTGTAAGAAAAAAAAAAAAAAAAAAATAGAATAATCGTTATGGTAATATCGGTAAGACAGTTTACAATGACCGGATGTGATATTTACCACAATTAAATATTGAATTTGATATATTATACACAAAAAAAAATTTTTTTGCCACCTTTCGAACGGATGGTTCAAAGATCGAAAAATTGCAACACTCCGCTCGAAAAATTTCGTATGTCAAGGCTATAAATGGTTCCGAAACGTTTTTTTTTTTTCGTTTTCCATTTAAGTTACGAATAAAAAAAATTTCTGGTGGATTTTCATAACTCCGTACTTGTTTAATAATTTTCAAATTTGTGGAAAGTTTCTGTAAGGTGAAAGAATAACTTGAATATATACGAGAGTACGTATCAAATTTTATTACCTTTATAATTTTAATTGATTATATTTATTTATTTTTTTCGATTGCAGAATTTCAAAAATTGTTTTCAGGTCAATATTTTCTTTAATTTTTCTTCTTTTGATACGAACAAAATGAAAGCTACTTATTCGAGTTTAGGTTTTTTGACTAAGGGTCTGAGATTTCGATGGTGTTGAACGACTTGAAAAAGATGTTGGACAGGGTCTTTAGTAAGAGAACCATTAAATTGCTTCACCGTTGCGACATTCCTTCTAGCAACGTCATTAACAACTTGCAAGAACAAAACATCCGCACTGACATATCCAGTTGTTTTAATTCATAAATTTCTCAGATATCTAACGAACAAATATCAGCAATAATCAACTCTAGGACAAAATAATATCCATTTTCTGACTCGAAGTAAGATCTCATTTATTTCTGAATTTATTTCTATTTAAAAAATTAGTCATTTTGTCATGAAACTCTGGAGTCAATTTTGGATTCGATTGCTTCAGAAAAGTTAAGATTATTTTTCGTTTTTCATAATCCGGTATCGTCTTGATACTCTCGCTCAATACAATATTCGAAATTCCATCGCTTTGTAAAAAAAAAAAAAAAAAAGAATCACAAATAGCTCTGAGTAATAAAACTTGATAAAATAAAAATTTATTGTTTCAACAGTTTTGAACGTCCATGGAAAATTATTTTTTTAAATAAAGTTTAATTCTAAGCATTTCGAAGATCAAAACCTCAGCTTTTAGAATCTTTCTCTGGACTTGAAAAATATTGAATAACCACAAAACTATGTGAATTGACCCGAAAATTGAATAAATAGAAAACAAACAAAAAAATTTCGGAACCACTTAAACTTGACGGAAAAAAAATTTTACTACGCGGGATGTCTTTTTTTTTGACAAGATCCAGTGACTTAAAAAGTAGTACTATGAAAATGAAAAAAAAAAGTTAAACTGACACACCCTAATATATACATAGCCATAGTGAATCGTGAATTCAAAGTTTCCATGTCCAATGGAAAAAAAATCGTTGTCGCGTGTGCTAAGAGCAATTGATAACTATTGGTAAAAGTTTTATATTCCGAATAATTATTATTGAACATCAATAATATTTTTTGGGATAAATCGTAACGATCGGCACATTTTTTAAATCCTGAATAGTCATTATTGAATTTTTTTGGTACTAACTTTCTGAGAACAATAGTAACTACCGGTACAGTTTCTCATATCAAATATTCATCATTGAATGTCGAAATTTGTGAATTTTTGACTCAGTCCCAGTAATTATTGATAATTTTAATTCTGAATATTTATACTGAACATCAATAATATTTACTTTTTTAGAGCAATAATATACTTATTGCTTTTTTACTCCGAATATATTTATTACTAAACATCAATGGTCCTACAAATTTGTGTCAGCATTAATTTTTTTTTTTTTTCATTATTCACAGGTATGGGAGTGAAAATATAATTTTTTTTTCATATCAGCTCACTTTGTAGAATAATCGATCACCGAATCTCATGACCTCGGCAGCTGCATTCATCCAGGCATGGAGAAGACAGTAAAAGCCACTGAGAAATATGAGAATGCTGGGAAACGAAGTGCCGTAAACCGTCAGGACGAATGAACGAGCGTCGAATGGATGTTTGCCGAATTCCTCGAACGGTGGTATGATATGTCGCTCGAATATAAATGCCATGTTGAATATAACGAGAATTACCTCGCACAAGTTCCACAGAGCAAATCGCCATCGTATGTTTCTCGTTCTGGGGCAAAGAAAAGAAGAGAAACGAAATTTTTTTTTTTAATTTAAAAAACAATGGAAAGTTACATTTCACGTTGCACTTTCTCATTTATTATCGTCATTCGACAAGTCTCCTCATTGAGAATGTCGGGCGAGCGAAGGAACAAAATTAACGAAAAATAATAATAATTCGAGAGTCGTGCGAAGTCTTTTTTTTTTATTTCTCAAAATTAAAAATCCAACGAAATTCAAATTGTCCTTTTGCTCGAACTTTTTTTTATAGATTTTCCGCCTTATAGCTCGAGATTTATCACAACGCGTCAACTATAATAGTCATTTTTTTCTTTTTTTTCCCGTAAAATTCCAAAGTTTCGTAAAACTGAAAATTTTATATCGATTTTTATCAAATTCAATGAAAAACGAAACGAAAAAACGTATCAGCTTGGATCGAAAGAAAGTTCTTTTAATTTAAAACAAAACAAAAACAAAAAAATTCTCATTAAACTTTACCGTGGATAGGTGTCGCGATAGATGAGAGTAGGAGCAAACATGAAGTAGAGAAACTTGGAAAAACCTGGAAATTTTAATTCCCTGTCGTCGGAGTGAGGCTTTTGGGAAATGACGAGAGGCGCTATGCTCCTCACAAAAGCATGAATCTTCATCACCATTCGTACCTGAATTGGAATATCGCGTTCGCGTTGTTGAAAAGAATTATTTTTAAAAAAATCGTTACTACGAATCGGTATGAGGTGGAAGAAAAAAATGTTCAACCTGTTCGGTGAGAATCACGACTCGAGAGACTGGTGGAAGACCCATCACGACCAACATGTATACAGGAAGAATTATTAACGTTAATTGATAAGCCACGAAAAGTACGAGCCATCCATAGTCCCAAACTTTCAGTCTGCATGCTACAAAAAGAAAAATTTCGAAAAAAAGTAATAACGAAAATTAGCATTTTTTTTTTCTTAAATATATATATATTTTTTTTCGATAAAATTAAATATCGTTCGTTTATTCAATGCAATTAAATTTATCGATGAAAATCAATCGAGTCTCCTGGGCATGAACAACGAAAATTTTCAAGCGCAGAATAATGTGTAAATATATATATATATATATATTTTTACTAAAATATTGATTGTAAAGTTTCGAGCTTTTCTCACATTTTGGTGGAATGTTGATGCGCCGCTGAGCCCAATAGTTACAAACACTGTAAACCGCAAAAGTCGAGGCGACCATCAGCAGCCAAATTTCTATGACTATGGAAAATTTGGCGAATCCTCGCATTATAAGTTTCGAACCAAGATGTGCCCTGTGCAAAAAATAAAACCAATTTGAATAAGCTGTCGTTTTGAAACAAAAAGAAATAAAAAAATAAAAAAAAAAAAAAATACAATTATTGACCCACGAATACTCACGATCCGGTGTGCACCAAGTCGTAAATCACCGTGTGCAGTGATATCACAAGGAGTATCATGATAAATATATTGTATATTGCCCTAAAATGCTTGATCTCATAGAGATCCGTGAGTACCGAATTTCTTTGAAGAAATTCCTTCTCCGGTAGACCTTCACTTCCCGAAGCTTTTCTGTCTCGTTGAATACAAAATGGATTCATTATCGATGATAAACCAAAACTTGCAACTACGCTAATTTCTTTCTCGTGATTTTTTTTTCAAATTTACAAAGCTCTTCCTTGAGAGAATTTGATATAATATCTTGGGTACTTTGGCATAAAAATCTCAAAACTTTTTTTTTTTCAACACGAAGCTTTCTCTACTAGGAAGCAAACAAAAATCAGATCATAGAAATATTCATAGTTGAGATTGAAATAAAAAATAAAAAACGAAAAATTGTGTCACTTTACCTCTTATCGGAGTACAATTTTTCCGATTCCTCGAGACGAAGAGCATTCATACCGTCAAATTTATTAGTCCTCTGGAGATCTTTAATTACATCGGACATCATTTCATCAAACTGCTCGTTCACATGATTAACGAAATCGTCTCGGAGTCTCTGAAAAATTTGGTGACGTGTGTGTGTGTGTGTTATCGTTGCATATGAGAATGCAAAAGATGAGATCCTTGATCGTTACGTATCGCAGATCACAACGAAATATATATATATATATATATATATATATATATATATATAAATGCCAGGTTCATTGGTATCTCGATATTAATGATAAATGTCCAGACTCGTATTTTTAGAAATTGAAGAAAAATAAAAACTGCATCAAAGAGAAGCATGATACATATCTCGTTCAGGGATTAAAGGTCAGTGGAAATTTTTTTCCACTTTAGCGATAAAGCATATATACTGTGATTGAGAATAAATAATTACAAAAAAAATGAAGTCACATCGTTGATAGATGAATTTTGAAATATTTCTTCATATCTAATTAATGATTGGTAATGACTGTAGGGGCATTATTCGAGATGTAATTGAAGAAAAAAAAAAAAAAAAAAATGGAACCGATCGAGATATTGCAACGAGCTTTTCCCACCAATAATTATCGTAGTCTCAATAAATTGTGCTAATTACTGAATTAGCATTCACACAAAACAAATAAACGATAAGCTTTTATATATATATATATATATATAGTGATATTAAGTTTCGTTCTCCATTGCAAAGATAAATTTACAGTTTTCCCAGAGTATTTTGCGTATGATCGTTATTGCACTTTTACAATCCTGTTCTGAAATTTATCCGGATTGGGAATCGATGCAAAAAAAAAACGGAGGAAAACAGCAAAAGACTTGAAGGAAAAAAAAAACAAAATCTGCTCACCTTCATACGTTCTCGCACGTCTATCTCAGACATACCGCGAATATCGTCATCGGAAAATTGTGGTTTTTCTGATCCCTCACTCACTGCAATCGTATTATTTGTACATGAGTTTATTGAAATATTACGGAAAAATTTTTAAATATAAAAATCCTATTACTAATTGATAATTCGATCAATAATAATAATTTCCATTTGAAAATCCTTTCATGCGGTGCTATGAAAAAAAAAGAATCCCCCTTAAAACAATTATACAGAGACTGTAAGAATTTTCACACAATTTATATTCAAGTTAAATTTATTTTTTCCCACTTGAGTAATTGTCGTGCTGACTGAAGCAAAGCCATTGTATTATTTACAATCATTCGTGAACGTTCGCGGTAAACTCTTAATCGTCCCCTTGTGCTACATGCCATAATATTTATGGACATACAACGAAAACCAAACATTATTAGCTCTTATCGATACTCTTTCGGTCTCTCGTAATTCATGACCGAGAATCCGAGAAACGAAAAATATTACTCAAATTTATCTAACAATATTACAATGAATTTTTTCTTTTTCTTTCAACCATGATGTATTTTTTTGTAGAAATGTGATGAAACATTGAGAAAAACAAAACAATCTAAACACATAAAAAAAAGGAAAATGAAATAAAATTTCAGTACATTTAAAAATAAAATAAATTGGCTGAAAAATAAAAGTAGAAAAAAGTTTAACTACCGGATAGATATTTTTTAGAAAATTTTCAATAAATTTGATATATGTTGCTCCCTGATTAACAATTATATCGTCTAGATTGATTTGGATAAAATTATTTTGATGTAAAGCCCAAAAACAAAAACTTGTTTCAATTATTTTGCTTGAATTCGGTACTGAGGTGAGCAGTCCTTGAATTATCAGATAAATGTAATACGTTGAAATTAAATACTTTTCTTTTTTCTCTCAGTGATAACAATTCAAAACTTTTCGTCGATAGAACACAGTCTTGGTTTTCTAGCTCTCTCTTTCTCTTTGAATCTCCTTGTGTCTCAATGAGGGAGCAACCACTATAGATTGCCTCGACCACCGATCACGACTACTAATGACAAATTACAGTGACACGAAACCAGAGAAATGTACAATCAAAATTTCGTCCCGATCTCACGATTACTGTATCTCTCGAGATATGTCAACTCGTCAAAGATATAATAATTTCCACTGTTCATATATTCGTATCATCGAAAAAGAAAAAAAAAATTCACTGATAAAATACGAAACACACGTCTATAGGATAACCAAATACAGCAAAGGAATTCCAAAAAAATAAAAATAAATACATCAATGCATTTCGATGACGATAAAATCAACAAACAATAAAAAAAAAAGTGCCTGTCTCAATCATTCTCACCTCCGTTGCTCTTTATCGTTTCTTCTCCATTTGACTCGTTTACCCTTCTTCTGCGATGCACTTTCTCGTTCTCCTGCTCGGCCATGACGTTCGATTTTTTTTTTTTTATATCGACCGTAAATCCTCCACTGGTCTCATTAAAGTCTGATCCAAAGTTGAACAAAATTAATTTCAATATGTCAAATTTCGAGGAAAAATCTTCAAGTTGAAACTTTCAAAATTGCCTCCTCCGAAATTTCACGCAATGCTCGAAATCTGCGAAAATCAATCTTGCCCAATTTCGACTTTCTCATGCAGGAAGCTTCGAGGATTGTGCAAAATTTCGAGCAAATAATTTTCAATTTCCAACATTGACGTTTTTTTTTGTATTGTCACGCAGTTTCATTCTTTTTTAAATTTCACGATTACTGATCTCTGCTGTAATCGAAGGAAGCACAAATTTTATATGAAAATTTCCAAAATTCATTATCGCCGTAATTCCGTGCTTTAATTATATTCCATGCGTGTAAAAAATTTCACCCCGATATCCCAGGAAAATTTGAGGAAATATTCGGTATCACAGACATTTTTTTCGAGAATTGCCAAATGCCAGCAAGTCCGAGAGCCAATGAATAAATTATTATGAAATTGCCGGGACCTCACGTGTAAACACAAATATCGAGAATATTTCTTTTGTCGTTTTTCGGACATGTTAGTATTGAAAACTCAATTATTTCCCGTGAGAGAGCAAACAAAAAAAAAATACGAAAAATTTGGAGTAAAAATAGTGTACTACCGAATGAAATAATAATTTTGAGTAAAAATTTTAAAAATTCACGACATCGCAGAAGAACAATCTCACGGGTACTTTCATTACCTCTCACCGCGAGAGATCAGGATAATTTGTTCAAGAGTCTCGTGTATTTACGTTGAATACTGGAAAACTTAAACTAAATATGAATAACGAAAAAGAAAAAATGTTATAAATTCGATGTGATATTGTCACGACGAGGCCAAGATTTCGACTGTCCTCAGAACGTGAGAACTGGACTTCTCGACCCTACGCACTCATAAGTTTGACTCGATTTAATCTTGTTATGAAAATAAAATGAATGAAATGAGAAAAAAAAAAAAACTCTTCGGCTCATATTCCTTTTCCACATTGGCTCTCAATCGGGACCTACTGCTTAACTATATATATATGTATACTCCATGTTTTTCCATACTTTTCAACTTTTATCAAAGCGGTGTGCGTTTGTTTGTGTGTATATATATATACACTCGCACTCGATGCCCTCGCGGTCTGGCACGGATAACTGGATATAATATCAACGAGAGGAACGTACGACAGCTCTTCTATCAATCGGGCTTAATAATCTCTCTCTCTCTCTTATTCTCCTCTCTCTTTGACGCCATTATTGTATATCTCTCGTTCATATGTATATACATATATACATATATACATACATGTGTACATGAGGACTTTGTCATTCGTTGGCGGCACAATCACAGTGCGCTTGCACTCGACAATCTTACTTCAAGTTCGCTCGCACTCGTGTTTTTTCTACGTTTTTTTTTTTGTTTTAATTTTTTTTTCTTAGAGATTGCAATCAATCATTGGAGAAATATAAAATTTTGAAATTTTGATTCACTATTTGCTTGGATATCGAATTGGGCTCTCCGCCAAGGACTTGTCAAGTGTGCAGCATATTGAACGAGAGTACCGCTGACAATAGATGCAACGGATTAGGAGCAACGAGAGAGAGTTGATTGGAATTTTCTGACGTGATCTATTCATTGGGTCGGTTTAGGTCGAGAGATCGCGAGCACGCAAACTTTTGCTGCTGCATGAAACAACGAGGTCGTCGAAATAAATTTTGCTCTAATTCGATGAAGTTTCATCAACTTAACACAAATGTATATATATATATATATATATATATGAGAGATTTCACAAAAAACCGAGAGTTCACAGACGATTGTATTTGGAATTTGTTTTTATTGAATGATTTTTATTGACTGATTTTTTGAATTTTTATTGAATTTTTTTTTGTTGTTTGAAATTTTATTGAATTTTTATTGACGATTGTATTTGGAATTTGATTTTATTGCATGATTTTCGTTCAGGTTCATTGATTTTTCGTTGGTTTTTTTTTTTTTATCGTATAATTTAGCTGGAAAGAAATAAAAAGGAGACTTTATTAAGTTTGAATGACAGTTTTGTTCACAATCAGTACAATGAGAAAAGGTGGATAGTGTTTGAAAAAATATGACCATCGGAGTTTCTTTTTTTTTTTTTTATTTTTTACCAACTAAATTATACGAAAAAAAACCAACGAAAAATCGAGAACCCTGAACGAAAATTGTGCAATAAAAATCGAAGATCGGCTCGTTCAGCTCAAAAGTTGCGTAATTATTTGAGAAGTTATATATTTGAGTTTTTAAAATAAAAAATGGCTTATTTTCAGTTTAGTAATTATTTTTTTCCCACATAATTCTGTGATATTGCCGTTTTTTTTTTATTGGAAAGCAGATTTAAAAAAAAATAGCAGTATTGTTCTTTGAGTTTCTTACGAATTCTCATTCCGTCTGCTCGAAAATTTGCCTTGAATATCATTTCCACTGAATGAAGATGAAGATTGAAAAATCCTTTCAGGGATGCGTTTAATACACAAAAATCCGCAAAAAAAAAAAAATATATATATTGGACAAATTCCAAGTACCATCGTCCTTTTGTTTTTTTTTTGTAAAATTCCCCATATATATGTATAACGAGGTCTTCTGAAAAATTGCTTCGTTCTTTATGAGTAATTTTTTTGTTTATCAACCATTTCATGGATTAAATTTTAAAAATGAATTTTCAATTTTTATTTTCCTCTATATACTTGAATAAATTGAGAGAAAAAACGAAATGAATGTTCACATTTTCTTTATAATCAATTGATCCGGAGTTGTGAATTTTTTCATATAACTTTAAAAAAAATTTTACTCCATCTTTTTTTTTATCAGATATTTACCAAAGTATTTGAAAAAAAAAAAAAATTCAAAGTTTAGAATATAATCAATGACTTTGTTGATTAACAATTTTCTTTGATCGCAAAAGAATCAGATTTATCGAAAGGTATACGCGATACTGAAAAGATAGCTGAAAATTTATAAAACGTAGATCGTAGATTCATCGAAGAGTCATAATTAAAACGAAATACGTGCTCGGTGAAATTGTTCTTCATTATTATTAAATAACACAGCTAACTATAATATGTACAAAGGTATAAACTTTTTCACCGAGTGCACGAAAGTCCCAAACTTTTGTTTGATTTTCGCACGTTTCATCGACGATCGTCGTTTCGTCAGGTGTTTTTGTAATGAAGCACACCCGGTGGTGGAGCAGCAGGCAAATTGGTTGCAAACTGAGTCGATTCCTGCACAAGAAAAAAGTATCCTTTTTTTTTGTCAATTTTCTTTCTTGTTGACGCGAAAAGTGAAGAAAAAAAAAAACTCGCCATCAATGACAAAAGAGAGAAAATAAAAATCCTAGCGAGGAAAAAAAACATTGAGATAATTTCGTACCTGAGTTACGTGTCCGAGAGTGTTATTGGTCGTGTAATTACCACGCTGAGGATACGTGACGGTAGGATGATTAGAAGATTGCGATAATCCAGGAGGAATTACGTTCGGTGGCTTGTAACCGGTGACCTTGAATTAAAAAAAAAAAAAAAAAAAAAAGAAGCAAAATATACGAAATTAAAATCACGTGTTAGGCGATAAGAAACTCCGATAATATCGGTATAGTAGGAGATATTGAAACTCGTCGAGTATTCGGTGAAAGTGCATGATTCAACATTTAACACCTTGAAACCTCGTGAAAATAATCTGTAAACTGAAACTGGACGAGAAAAGTCATGCACCGAGGCCTCAAAGTGGTGCACCATTGGAATATTTGCGAATTATCTGCACGGCAAAATTTCCAGGAAAAAAATGTAAATTTTTGAATCAATGCCATTTCTCTAAGTTTTCACGTACATGAACAAAAAAAAATGCTCGTTCGACAGGGTTGTTATCCGTCCAGAGTCCAATGGCCAGATTCTTCGAAATTTAAGCTCTCCAATAATTATACCGTCCATTTCTGTTTCAAACCTTTCGAATTTTAGCCGAAAATTTACATTTTTATCCTGAATTTTTACATTTTCTAGTTATCAGACTCCAGATAAAAGTCTCCCAGATCATCTAATTCAAATTTAAAATCATTCGATTTCATAATTTAGTAATGTCATTGATTCGAAAATTAAGATGCACTTTGTTCAAGCGTCGAATCGGTAAAGCAGCACTTTCACGTGCTCTCTCAAAGGAATAAAAAAAAAATGTAAGACGCGAGCCGAAACCGTATCTCCTGATCTCACTGGATACACAAAAAAAAATAATTGAAAAGATTTTCCTACCCCCGAATGATTTCAATGAATTCAAGCTATGCCGCGTTCGATCATCGACCGAGATAATAAAAATACGTGAAAAGATTGTAGCAAACAAGATTACGTAATTACCTTGTCATTGATCTCAGGAAAGATGGTGCTGAGATTGAAATTCGTCAGGCTGGTTCCCGACGGATGATGATGATGATGACCGAGTGTCGCGTTGTTAACGCCGAGAGTTCCGACTCTCCGATTGGAATTCGTCGTTAATCCAACGGAGCTCGCGTGCGAGTGATTTTGATAGATCGAATTTGCATGAGACGGTGGCGCGAGAAAACTCGAGGGATGCGAATGATGATGATGCGGATGCGGATGCGAATGATAATCATCGATTTGCGAACCGATCGAGGATACAGGAAATTCCAAATTGTGCATGCCACCATTCGTTTCGGTCTTTCGTTTGCTCTTTTTCGTTCCGATAGTCGTATAAGAATTGCGCTTTTCGCAATTTTGATTCTTCGCCAAGCTGACACCGGAATAATGCTGCGTTTGATTCTTCGAATTTCCGCTGACCACGCTGCTCATGCTCGACGTTGTCGCGAGCCTCGTGCTCGTGACCGTGGAAATCGTTGACGAGACGTTTAACGTCGTTTTCACGCTCGACGACGACGACGACGACGACGACGACGACGTTACGTTTGGCAATAGAAAAGAATTTGTCTCGATAAAATCGCTCGGATTATCGTGCAACGGCATCATGTAGCTCGGTGTCGGCGCATTGCCGGATATGCTCGTTATGAAATTCGTCGTTGGATATATATTCGAATTTGGCGAATACGCGTATGTGGAAGGATTGAAATTTTGATTGTGCGCTTGACCGTACGAGTTGGGATCGTCGGTGGAATTTGAGAGATAATTTATCGCTGGCATTATCATATCCGTATGAGCCAGACCACTCGGATATTTGTTCGTCGGATATTCCGTGGTAAAGGATTTTATCATCGATGCCTGCAGCTTGTTGTCCGAATTGTTGTTATCGTGAACACTCGTGTTTCCGCCAATCAGAGCCTCGGCTGTGTAATTACTTTTGCACTGTCTGTTTCTCCAATGTACGTCGTTTTGCTGAAATTTTTGAGTCTGTTGATGATGCAGCTGTTGTTGCTGCTGCTGCTGCTGCTGCTGCTGTTGTTGCTGTTGCTGATGCTGCTGGTGCTGTTCTTGCTGCTGCTGCTGTGACTGCTGATGATGCTGATAGGACTGATCGGGAAAAGTATGGGGGGTCGATAATTTTTGTTCGTCCGCTGTTTGGCCATGCAACTGATCGACGAGACTCGTCGTTGTCGTTGTCGCCGCTGTCGCCCCTTTTCTCGTCTCAATCTGACGTTTCGCCGTTCCACGAGGACTGGCACTGGCATTTTTTCTCTGATGCTTTCGCGTTTGTTGCTGATTCGTCTGATGAGAAGTTTGTTGTTGCTGTTGTTGTTGTTGTTGTTGTTGTTGTTGTTGTTGTTGTTGTTGTTGTTGTTGTTGTTGTTGTTGCTGATGATGATGATTATGATGATGATTGTGCGAATGATGATTGTGTTGCTGATGCGATTTTTCAGCCTTCTCGTGTTCCACCAGCTGGCTGACCGACAAAAAAGTTGTTCCTTGAACGGTTTGCTGAGAATTCTGTGCATTGATCATCGTCTGATAATCCCTGACGGCGTGTTCCTTGTCCTTGACGACGGGAGCCTGAACGATATCCTTGCTGCTGCTGCCGCTGCTGCGAGATCCCATCTGACCATAGAGAAAACTCTGTTTCTCCGTTATATTTGTTCCAAGAGCCAGATCACCGACGAGGGTTGGCAATGTCGTTGGCACAACGACATGCTGATCCATCGCCTTCAGCGCTGTACTGTGCTCGATCGGAGAATTTTTCGTCGGCGACCATGAGAATGTCTGCTCCTCGGGATAATAACCGTCGGTTATTCGGCGCGGATCGCTCTGCAATGCTGATATATTTGGAAAACCATGCGCACCGCTCACAACCGTTGCCTCGTAATTGTTGTAAAACTGATGATTCGACGAGCTCTGATTGTACGACGATGGCTGTGTAAATATATTGTTTTGACAAAATTCGAGCTCCTTGCCGATCGGCGGCAAAATAATATCAGCTATATTCGTACTGTGCTTTATTTCCGGTGTCATCATCCAATTTACCGGCGGTCTAACCGGTTGTTGCTGGTTCTGTTGTTGTTGCTGCTGTTGCAACTGTTGCTGTTGTTGCAAAATTGTTTTGCTCTTGTTCGATATCGTCTGTTGTTGCTGCTGCTGCTGTTGCTGCTGCTGATTGCCATGCTTAACACCGCTGTAACTTGCAATATCGTCGTGATGCATAATCGTCGCTTGGCCCTGACCATAAGGCTGATACTTGAGCTGTAAATTCGTATCCTTCTCGTCCACGTACTTGTAATTGCTCGAGCTGTAAATCTCGCTGTTGCACTTTATCGTCGCGTTGCTTTCCGGTATATCAAAAACAGCTTGAGAATCGTATGTTGGCATTGGATAATTCGATTTTTCCGTTTTACCCGTTATCGCCTGATGGCTCTTCGAGCTCGCTTGCTGCTGCTGCTGCTGCTGCTGCTGCTGCTGCTCCAAATTTGTGAATTCCGTTTGCGTATAAGCCGAGCCCATCGGATACTTGCTCGTCTTGTTTTTATTATCACCGATGAACTTATAATCCACGCTGTTATTCACATTTGTTATCTGCGGACGAGAAATTTTTTGCTCCGTCGTTACGACAGGTTGAACGATCGTTTTCGTCTTGGCAGTATCGTCGAAGATCCGAGGCTTCAGGCTATCGTGAGCCAATTTTTCTTGCGGCTTCTCGACGATCGACGACGTTTCCGCGCTAAATCCTACGGTTGGCAAAATATTTCCATACGATTCTTTGTTGGCAGGAGGATAAGTGTAATTCTCGCAGGAAGTTTTGACTTCGGTCTGCTCAACGTGATCACCAGACGAGTCGTACTGCGCGTTGTTCGCGTTGCTGCTATTGCCAATATTATTGCTGTTGTTGTTGTTAATGCTACTTCCGCTTATGGGTGAAAAAGTCGTCCACGAGAGTATACTGAAGTTCGATGAATTGTGAGCAACGGTTGTCGTTGATTTGATGGAATTGCTGTCGGAAATCGTTGTGGTCTGGACGTAATTCGTGATTGCCGAGCAGGTTTGTTGCTGCTGTGAATTTAATTGATTAGCGCCATAGCGTGGAATCGTTGAATTCGCAATTATCTGCGATTTGGTGGTCTGAGGTATCGTCGTACTCGTGGAAGCATCGAAAATCATTTTTTTCGTATCTCCTCTGCTACAGGGCGCGTAAGTTTGCGTTTCGTTTCTCTTTGCTTGCTGAAAAATCGTATCGGCAACGACGCTATCGTTCTTCGTTTCTTTCGCAAAGCTCGGATAATTCGTGTTCTGCAAAAAATTATCAATTTTTCCATTTATCGAACGACTCGAAGTATCGTTGCGCTGATTCTCACGGGAATCCAATTTGCCGGAATTCCCGATAATGGCGCGTTGATCCGTTGATTCCTTGCTGCTTTGCTGCATAGCGGGATAATTTTGAAAAATAGCCGGCGTTTCTTTTACGCTTACGTTGTCGCTGATACGCGACAGAGCGTAACTTCTAACCTGCTGATTCGCGCTGGTATCTTGAATCGTCGAATTTTTCGTACTCGCCGCGTTATAAACCGGAAATCCTGCGTTAGCCTCTTTGACATTGACATCGTAGCTCGGATAAGACTCTTTGTTTCTCGACAGATAATCGTGCTGGAGAGTCTGCGATACCGATGGAAAAGCCATGTACATGGATTCCGTGGAATTTACGAGTGAATCTTTGCTGCGATTCGGATATATCGCCGGGACAACGTCTTTGCCAGTCGTGTGAGCCACGTAAGCGCTCTGGACGGCCTGCGAACGTATCATCGATGGATATGCCATTGACGGGCTATCGTGGCTCGTGCTCGTAATGGAATTTTGCAGCGTCGAATTTATCATCGAGATTTTTGACGCCGCGTAATTGGCACGCGACTGATGAGACGAATTTACGAAATTCGGATAGCTCGGAACGTAATCGGGTATGGTTGGATAACGACCGTTAGAATCGTATTTTGACGAATCGCTGGTACAGTTGGAAGATACGATTGTTCGATTGGAACTCGTTGTCACGTATTTCGTCACGAGTGTATCGTTTTGCGACTGGCTATCGCATTTGATCACGGAATTTTCACATTTTCCGGAAGATCCCGTAGTAAGCGTCGCACGGGGGTTATTCGCGGCGATAACGTTCGTCGTTACGCTGGAATTTTCATTGATCGACGCCGATTGAATGCTCGTTGGAGCGTTGCTGCCGCACGGTCTTGGGTTACTCGATGCAGCGACGAAATTTTCACCCACGGCCAGCGCTGTCTCGGGATACGCCACGACTTTGTACAGGGGTTCCTTGATCGTTTCGTTATTGACGATTTTTGGCAAAGCTTTTGGCATCTCGCTCGTTGATCTGTGCGCAATTTTGATAATTTCCGGCGCTTGAGAGTTGGATTTTTCTGGAATGATCGTCGTCAGGGGAGAACTATCGTTCTTAACTTTGAAGCTGTTCGGCTCTATGGCGCCAATTTGAAGCAGCATCGGTGGTGTCTGACTGTGATACTTAAGGTCTTCCTTCATCTCTTCCTCGAGGACTTCGGTCTTGCCGTTCAGCGACGAGACCAACGGAAATGCCATTAGAAAAGCCGCTGTAGGTGATATTGACTCGGGATTGTGCGAACTCGATGGTACCTGAAGAGACGCGAAGAGATCATTCGATAGATCGGAATGTAAACCGTCCGTACGATTATTGCCGATCGGCACGAATGTATTTATCGAACTGTAGGTCAATGATTTCAATGTTTCATCCTTCGCGCGTTCGTTTAATCTCGTTTCATCGACGATACTCGCCGTATCCGACAAAATTGATGTCGTATTCGGGGCTTCAATGGGCTTGGAGCAAACTTCCGGTTTCATCGTTGTCGTTGTATTCGTATCGAGATTTAATATTATCTTTGTACTCTCGACTATACCGCCGTCGTCTGCGCTTGCGTCGGTATTTTCCGTTGCTCTCAGAAGACTGTCGAAACGTGTTCCAAGATCGCAAACGTCCTTCTCCTTGTCCGATACAACGCCAGCCTCGGCGATCGCCTCGTCGACTTCCGAAAGTCCCGTTCTTTCCGTATTCATCGCGTCAACGGAATTTTTCGATGCTCCCACAGCTTTCACGGTAGACTCGTCGTTCTCCGGCTTGTTTGTAACTTTATCGTCCAATTTTGGCGACCATTCGTTGGAAACTTTTTCCCCGATCGATGAACAAATCGTCGCCGGATCCTCCGTGGTTTTCGACGATTTATCCGACTCTGGCGGGCTCAATTTATTCGTCGTCGTGCCATCGGACGATTCCGCGTGATTCGAAATTTCCGGCTCGGACGCTTCGCACGGTTTTTCCAATATCGCTGGGGACTTTTTCGACGAGTTCGCGCTTTCGCTTGAAATCAACGATGAACAATCGTCCTCCCGTTTCTTCGTTTTCTCGCTCGCTTCGTTCATATCCTCGCCTATTCTCTCAACAACGTTTCTCAAACTGTCAATCGACTCGCATGTTTCCGGAAGTGTGGCAATTTTTCGAATTTTTGACTCCTGATCGTTCGACGGCTCGTCGATTGCTTTTCTCTTTTTATCATTGATCTCCGAACTTTCAAATATCGCGATATTCGTTTCTTCCGATGATCCGTTCATCTCTACGGGATTATTTACTTCGACCCTCGTTACTCCGTTCTCGCTGGGTGTTTCCTTTGTTTCGGTCTCGGACTTTTCGCGTTTCTGTATTTTTTTACTTTTGACAATTTTTTTGGATTTATTACGCGAATCCGAATGATCGATGCTCTCGGTATATTTGACCATTGATGATTCACGATGAATCGCGGGAATTGGAACTTTGTATGTCATTGTCGTTGTTGTGATTTCTTTGCCCTTCGGAAGAATGACTTTTCGACCGGTGATCTTCGTCGCTTCGATGATATTTTTCATGCTCCAGTCGCGCGAATTAATTCCCAAGCTCGTCTGTACACCGGATACACCGTTGATCGTAACTTTTTGCACGGCTTTGATCAGCGCTTCGTTGCGCAACGGTAATACGGAATTTTGTACCCGATTCGTCAGCGATTGCATGACGATCATTTGATTCTGCTGCGCGTTACCCAGGATAATTGGATTCGACGATTGTGACTGAGCACCGACGAGAATATTCGGCGTTAGGGATGTTATCGGCGTTACCAGAGGCACAATTTTGCCGGCTGACCATATCAATGTACCTGGCAATAGATTGGCGATCGATTGACTCTGCGACGATGCAGCGTGAATTTTCTTCTTCTTCATTTTCGAATCGATGATTCGTCCTTTTCTCTTGACTTTCTTTCGCGACTCCAGCTTGCGAATTCTCTTGCTCGGCTTCGCCACTGTCGTTTCCAACGAAGGAGCCACATCGTTCTGCGAAGCAGCTGCAACGAAGAAGGCAAAAACGTTATGCTCCGCGATATAACGAAAGTTATCTTTTTTTATTTTTAGATTTCATCGATCTCGATGGTTTCAACCGTGATTATGAAATTGAGCTGTACGAGGAAACGCAAAATTCGGTAGAAAGATTAAAAAAAAAAAAAAAAAAGACTGGTATTTTGGTAAATGGATCTGAAAATCGTGGAGAAGTAGCAGAAAGGCTGGAGGAGGTTTTTGGACGTGCGGGGAAGAACGAGAAGGAGAATAAGAAGGGAATTGGCGGAGGGGAGATTTATCAAGAATATACTTGAGAGATATTTTTGATATAAAAACTGACGAAAAGTTCTATATGTCGGATGTATTTTTGGAAATATATGAATTTTTCATGGAGCCAGAGAATATACTTAAATGGAATATACTTCCATGGAGCCAAGAATATACTTGAAAGATATTTTTTATATAAAAACTGACGAAAAGTTCTGTATGTCAGATGTATTTTTCGAAATATATGAATTTTTCATGGAACCAGAGAATATACTTAAATGGATTATACTTAAATGGAATATACTTTCATGGAGTCAAGAATATACTTGAAAGATATTTTTGATATAAAAACTGACCAAAAGTTCTATATGTCGGATGTATTTTTGGAAATATATGAATTTTTTATGGAGCCAGAGAATATACTTGAATGGATTATACTTAAATGGAATATACTTTCATGGAGCCAAGAATATACTTAAAAGATATTTTTGATATAAAAACTGACCAAAAGTTCTATATGTCGGATGTATTTTTGGAAATATATGCATTTTTTATGGAGCCAGAGAATATACTTGAATGGATTATACTTAAATGGAATATACTTAAATGGAATATACTTTCATGGAGCCAAGAATATACTTAAAAAATATTTTTGATATAAAAACTGACGAAAAGTTCTATATGTCGGATGTATTTTTGGAAATATATGAATTTTTCATGGAGCTAGAGAATATACTTAAATGGATTATACTTAAATGGAATATACTTTCATGGAGCCAAGAATATACTTAAAAGATATTTTTGATATAAAAACTGACGAAAAGTTCTATATGTCGGATGTATTTTTGGAAATATATGAATTTTTCATGGAGCCAGAGAATATACTTAAATGGATTATACTTAAATGGAATATACTTAAATGGAATATACTTAAATGGAATATACTTTCATGGAGCCAAGAATATAATTAAAAGATATTTTTGATATAAAAACTGACGAAAAGTTCTATATGTCGGATGTATTTTTGGAAATATATGAATTTTTTATGGAGCCAGAGAATATACTAAAATGGAATATACTTAAATGGAATATACTTTCATGGAGCCAAGAATATACTTAAAAAATATTTTTGATATAAAAACTGACCAAAAGTTCTATATGTCGGATGTATTTTTGGAAATATATGAATTTTTCATGGAGCTAGAGAATATACTTAAATGGATTATACTTAAATGGAATATACTTTCATGGGGCCAAGAATATACTTAAAAGATATTTTTGATATAAAAACTGACGAAAAGTTCTATATGTCGGATGTATTTTTGGAAATATATGAATTTTTCATGGAGCCAGAGAATCTACTTAAATGGATTATACTTAAATGGAATATACTTAAATGGAATATACTTTCATGGAGCCAAGAATATAATTAAAAGATATTTTTGATATAAAAACTGACGAAAAGTTCTATATGTCGGATGTATTTTTGGAAATATATGAATTTTTTATGGAGCCAGAGAATATACTAAAATGGAATATACTAAAATGGAATATACTTAAATGGAATATACTTAAATGGAATATACTTTCATGGAGCCAAGAATATACTTAAAAGATATTTTTGATATAAAAACTGACGAAAAGTTCTATATGTCGGATGTATTTTTGGAAATATATGAATTTTTTATGGAGCCAGAGAATATACTTGAATGGATTATACTTAAATGGAATATACTTAAATGGAATATACTTTCATGGAGCCAAGAATATACTTAAAAGATATTTTTGATATAAAAACTGACGAAAAGTTCTATATGTCGGATGTATTTTTGGAAATATATGAATTTTTCATGAAGCCAGAGTCAAACGGTTGTACCTGCAACGCTTCGACAAGTTGTGGAATTTGCATTCTCGTTGGACGCACCATCGCCGTCATCACGAATCTCGCAGCTCTCATTAATGCTACTATTTACATGATTCTCTTGATTCTCGGCTGGGCCACGCTCGAGGATTTCCTTAACGTCCGAAACTTTCTTCGCTGTATCGCCGACGAGACCAACGATTTTTTGCTTGGAAGGCACTTTGTATCCCATCTGCTTGCTCTTACGTTTATCGGGTTTCTTGCGCTCGGCCAATCTGTCGAGATACTTTTCGCCATCCTCGACGTTGATTTTGTTGGACCATTTGAGCGGCGAAATTTTTTCCAACGCCGGCTCGGCAGGCACGCTGATACCGGCGTCTCGAAGCAGAGCGGACAGAAGCTGAGTATGCGAAAAAAGTTGGGTCACCAATTTTTTCAGACGATTCAGTTCTTCCTCTGGAAACATTTAATTAACTCGGTATGAAATAGGTGATGAAATTTTCAGAATACAACGAATGGGTAAATTTTTGAAAATTTTTATTACTCATGCCGTTTTTCTTGTAGTTCATGCAATATGGGGGGGGGGGGGGGGGGGGGGGAGAGAAAAAATGTAAGACGATCGATTCACAGATAAAAAAAAAAATTCCAGATTTTCATGTCAGTATGTTCAAAATGTCCCGAAACGTCGAGAAATCATGTTTAGAAAAAAATATCCGGACGTGTGTGTGTGTATTAGGGTGGTTCAAAAAAAGGCCTTTTTTTTTAGATTTCGCTTTTCTCCGAGATTCTTGTACTTTTTCACTAAAAAATAGCTCACGCGAAAGGGCTGGGTTGAAAAAATTTTTTTACTACTGCCTCAATAACGTTGAAATTTTGAAAAAAGGCCATTTTCGGGAATTTCAAAATTGAGATATCCGTAAATCCTTCGGTGCCTATGTTTTGTATAACGAAACAAAAGTTTTTGTCAAACCTCAGATGCGTGAAATTTTTTTTAGTACCGAAAAATCTATGTTGAAATTTGTAAAAACTAATTTTAAAATTAATTTTTCGGTACTAAAAAAATCGCACGCATCTCAGGTTTGACAAAAACTTTTGTTTATGTCAAACCTGACAAACAAAAGGTTTTTTAAAACCTGAGATGCTTTTATTTTTTTTAGTACGGAAAAATCTATATTAAGGTAAAAACTAATTTTAAAATAAATTTTTCGGTACTAAAAAAAATCGCACGCATCTTTAGGTTTGACAAAAACTTTTGTTCCGTCATATAAAACAGCCATCGAAGGATTTAAGGATATCTCAATTTTGAAATTCCCGAAAATAGCCTTTTTTCAAAATTTCAACGTCGTTGAGGCAGTAGTAAAATTTTTTTTTCAGCCCAGCCCTTTCGCTTGAGCTATTTTTTAGTGAAAAAGTACAAGAATCTCGGAGAAGAGCGAATTCTAAAAAAAAAAAGGCACTTTTTTGAACCGCCCTAGTGTGTATGTTCTGTCCTCGAAAAATTCGGAAAAATTCAAATCCGTCTATCTGGAGAATTACTTAAAAAAATCAATCTGAAACTTGGCACACGGATAGACCATGTATATCCATCCTTTGTTCACTTCAATATTTGTTCAAATCGCTCCGGAATTTTTTAATTTGCGGGATTTTTAATTTTTCCGAAAAATGTCTGCGGGCCCTCTGACTTTTGTAACTTTTCAGCTATCCAGCTAATTTTTTTTTGTACACAAATAGACTTGGTCACAATCACGGTTGGCATTGAATTTGGCAAAAAAAACGATTGGGGAATTAAGACTGTAGAAAATTTTGAAATTTTCAAAAAAATTATCGTTATCGCTTGAAATGTCATTGAAAAATTTGTGTACGTTATTGTATCGTGATTGAAATGGAATTTCGAGAATTAAGCATGCAAATTGAAAATTTGCACATCGTTTTCTCATTATTTTATTTTACTGGCAAAGCTTCTTGCTTTATGGGGGAGCCAAATTTGGAAAATCCACTTGCTCATAGAGTAATCTTGGCGAGCAAGATAAAATAATGAGGAAGCAATGTGCAAATTTCTAATTTGCACGCTTTTTTACATTATTGTCCGAAAGGAAATTCGTCGATATGAAATCACCGGCTCGCTGTCACTCGATCTATCAAGCTGATCTTGAAATAAACCCCTCGGAATCAAATTTTACAAGCAATTTTCCAATGCTATACCTATCAAAGTCTTTTCCACATTTTTCAAAAATAATTATTTTTACAAATCATTTAATCTCAACAGAAAAATTTCTACAAATTCAAAAGATTTTCTTTCCATGATTTTCGGTTGGAAAAAAATTTTTCAAGAGTAATGAATAACGGATTTTCAATGATAATCAGTGAAAACTGACAATATCGAGAAAAAATTACTATAATCTTTCGTAATAATGTACGGAGACAGGACATACTGTGCGCTTCGCCCGCGTGAGCTCCGAACAACTCGTCCGTGCGACTGTTCAATTCCTTTATGTATTTCGAGGCGTGAATGAGTATGTCGACTTTGTTTCTTTTGCGTCCTTCCTGATGTGGAGGTAAAAGATCCGACAGAGTTTTGAAGTAAGTGTTCATACGATTTCGTCTGTCTCGTTCCCATGTTTTGGCATTACTAAAAAAAAAAAAAATACATAAATACAAAAAAAAAAGTGCAAAGGCAGGATTACAATTTTCTGAGTAAAGAACTAAAACAAATATCACGTTGGATCTTACGTCTTTTCTTTACGGGGCATTATTTAATCCTTCGTCATTATTTACCCGATCACCAACGAACCACAGGACATTCGAGTGATCTAGTTTCGTGAAAATCATTTCGTCAGCTCTCGCGTCAATGACATTTTCATTATTCTCCTGCTGAACCAACAATCGTCAAACTTTTTTGACATTTCACAAATGGACATGGCACACACTCTGGGATTCCTGATTTTAATTACACTCGGGATTTTACCGATCTTCGCCCAACGCTTCATAAATATGAAAATTGCAGTTTCGTTGAACGTATAATTTTATTCATTTACTCTTTTGATAATTGAATACATGGATAATTGAAAATTAACAAATATTTATTTTATAATGCAAAAAGAATCGTCGACTCAGATCAACTCAGCTGGTCGCCTTTTGACAGCTATATGGGGATTATTCGTCGGCCATTTTTCGATTGGCAACTACGAATAATTTACCTCCGTGAAATTCGCCGAACGATATATTAACTTTTTTATTATATTTTTTTGGCTAGACGTACCGCAAAACTAATGTCGCAATAGCCGCGCGACGTTATTTTGCTCGCTTGCGTTATATGAAAAATTAATTATTTTGTTTTGTTAGCATACAGTAACTTCGACAAACGTTGCAATTATGATATTCATGACGTTCATGACCGAGAATCATACGGAGGCGTGATTAATTTGTGAATTTTTCGTGTCTGCTGGAGGTTGGCAACAATGACGCGCGCACGGTCAACACAATTACGGGTAAACTTCACGACAGTGAGTTTTTGACAGCAGAATAGAGGGTGCGCTTGTGTGTATACTGTGTTTTTTTTTTTTCGTTAAAACTCGCAGAGTAAAAGATTTGTTTATTTTACCGTATTTCTTTTGAACGTGTTACATTAAAAAAAAAAAAACGCGAAACGTCAATACTCCTGCTCGTTTTTATCGAGGTAAACAGCAATATTTTCGTTATTTCGCGTAACCGCAACGATAACATTGTGATTATGAAGGCTCTAATTGAGTTCGACGAGTGCCTTCGTGATACTCCGAAATTTCGGTAAGCCATTCGTAAGCTTTCTAATGATTCACACTTGCCTCGTTTGTTTCTCAGATTTTTTCGATTAATTACCAATAATGACACTCTTATCGTAATTAAAAAAAAAAAAAAAGTACATACGCATGACAATTATTTCAACGTCTTCGGCGAATCACAAAGTTATATATTTTTCTTTGTTTCGGTAGCATTGTTTTTTTTTTGTTTTGAAAGTCTATGTAACGTTTTTATTTTTCTTTTTCTATTTTTCCCCAATTTTTGGGCAATCGAAAAAATTTCCTTTCCTTTCAGATCGTGCATCGAGGAAGCAGAGGGAAACATAGATCAGCTAGAGCAAAAATTAGACAAGGTATATTGTGAAAATAATGTATTTTTGGGCTTGATGGCTTAACGATTGTTAATTAGTTTTGTCAATCGACGCTCGGAGGCTTGTCATGTCTTAGTCATTGCTCAACGAGTGACTGTAGCTCGAATAAGCAAAATTTGAATGTTTTTCTTTTTAATGTGCTTGAAACATTGCAGTTTTTCAGATAGATTTGAAAAATTGCGATTTTTCAATTTCGCTAGAAAAATCAAAATTTTTACATAATTTCTAACGAAATTAACAAATTTGCGCCATGAATTTATCGGTAGATAATAATTTCTAATTGCGATAAAGCTCCAAACAAGCGACAAAAGATAATGAAAGGATGAACATGAAAATTGGAGTTTTTGAATTTTTAAAATAAATCGTAGCATTATATTTCTACATCTCGGCATTGCGACTAACTATCGTCGTATTTCTACTATTTCAATATCAATCGAAACACAATTATCTCGAAAAATTGTTCGTCATTGCGTTGAACGATCAGTACAGTTTGACGGCTGGTACAGGTAAAAATTATACTTGAATAATTGGAATTTCAAATTTTTTGCCGTATCAATTTTTCAGAAAACAATTTCTCCGTAGATTGAAATTTCTACTGAAAATGCAATATAAATCGGAGATAGCGATAATAGACGGCGATCGGTTGATTGAAAAACTTAATTTACAATTTTTTAATATAAGATTATTAAATTTTGAATAAAAAAAAAAAATTATTCATCGCAGTTTTACAAATTTGTGCACGAATTTGTGCGACGGCATATTTTATTTTCATCGCAATGACGTTTTTTCGCTTCTCATTCTCAGGTATTGAAAAATTGCAACTCCATGATCGACGCCGGAAAAAATTTTGTCGGGCAGCAGAGGTGAGGAGCATGAAAATACTTGTCATTTTTATATTTTCAGAGTTCTTTTTCAAAACAATAATCGTTGATTCTTGAGAGCGATGAGAATATTTTTTTTTTGTCGCATCGAATATTTGTAATATATAAATTTCAAGAATTCGCGTACGTTGGATGCGATATTGCATGGCTTTGTACGGTGCAAATTAATTTTAATAGCTGCGGGAAGGGGAGCAAGGGGACAGCGAGCGTGTGTAAAATTACTGGCGTGAGCTGCTATATGACTCATACAATCTTCTCACGCTCAGCGCACAATCAGGCTTCATAATTCCTGCTATACCGATGGTACCGCCAGCTGCATTGTGAATGATTTATGAAGAAGTTGGCGTAAAAAAGAAAGAAAAAAAAAAAAACAAAAAAAAACAAAAACAAATTACGTTTGCCGATTTTTTCACACGAGTTTCACACACTGATGTTTATAAAACGGTATCAACGGAACATTGACCTTGCATACAGTCGATACACTGAATTAATATCCTTGTGAAACATACACGAGCCTCTCTATTCGTACAGACATGTTTTTTTTTTTTTTTTTTCAAAACTTAATTAGTTACGAAGAAAACGAAAGAAAAAAAATTACAATCTGCCTCATTCAATATTACGACTTGCAATCAACGAGTATTAAACCTCAGACGGTCACACCTCATGAGAATCCCGTGGTGGTCTCGCATGGGGTGTAAGACACCCCAGGCACTTTTTGAAGTGCTGTAGAATTTCGTAGAATTATTCTGGGGGCCAGAAAAAAATTGAGAACATATTTCAAACGTTTTTCTATTAACCTATCCAAGAATGTAACGAAAGCTTTAAATTTTTTGGTATGTTTAAAAAATTTGTGAAAAAAAATTCCCAAAAATATCCTTTTTTTTTACAAAAAATGCTGTATTTTTTTTTTAATGACATATCGACAAAATTCAAACAGGCTCCGATGCCTGAAAAGATTCTGTTTCCGGTGACTATATTATTTTTTCTGGGTTTTCAAAAAGTATATTTTGCACTATGAACATGCCAGGTTTCAGCGGCGAAATGATGCACAAGATGACGATGACTTTTCATGTAAAATTATTATTTATTTGTTCGAAATTCTCAAAATCCGAGCTCGAAAATGGCCTGGGGTGTGCTACACCCCGTATGACCCGTCTTGGATTAAAATTCTATACGCACAAGGCTGTCTCGTAAAACTTTTTTTTTTCCTCTAAAATTATAAAAAAAAAAAAAAAATTTCAGCCAGGTGGTAGACTCTGTTACCGTCGTAATTTTGTATTTCTAATTTTCTCATGAAATCCAGAGTTTTGAAAATAATTAATGATCATAGTAAAAAAAAAAAAAAAATACAAAAATCACGCGAGCGATGTCTCAGAATTGACAGAGCGATCTTTTCATCGAAACTGAATTTAGCATAAGAATTAACTTTCTATTGAGAGGGATTATTTTTCTTTTTTTTTTTTTCAGACACCCTGATACACGCGTGATTGACAAAATATGTACAGTTATGATTTTTTCTTTGCAGCCAGTTCGCGAACAGTCTCTGGGAGTTATCTCTATACTTTAACGACGACGTTGAGATAATGACATTTTTGAACAAGCTCGTACATGCGCTGCAAGAAATGAACAAGTTTCACACGATTTTGTTGGATCAAGCGTCTCGAACGGTGGTCAAGGATCTCAGCTCATTCATCAAGAGGTGAGTTTGAGAATTTTCGAAATTACGAGAAAAAAAAAAGGAACAAAAAAATATCCAAATTAGATATTAATAATTGAATAGAATATTTACACCTTTATGATCAATTGATCGCACCTTATCGGATCTCGATGAAAGTTTAATTTTTTTTTCCCCCCCTCTTTCATCGAACTTTCGCAATTGGAGTCCGATATCGAACTCCGGCAAACGAAATAAAAACCAATCTGCCAAATATGTACAGGGTGTCCAATAGGAAGGTGTGAAAACTAATAAATTGGTATTTTGCAATAAATAAAGGAACCAGATCAGTGGAATTTTTTTTTAATAGAAGAGAGTTGCCATTTTTATTTTATGTCAATTTATTACAAAAAAACGATGTTTCCATAGAAAAAATTATATATTTAAGCAAATACTAAAAAAAATGTCAAAATCAATGATAAATATTTTCAAAATGTGAGCCATTTGAATCACCATAGTACTCTAATCGCTTTTTAAAACTATTAAAAACGTGTTCTATAGTTTCATTTGAAATGCCATCGACAGTCTTCCTTATTCCTTTGACCAAATCATCTACAGTTTTTGGGTTGTTTTCATAACAGTGATCTTTAATATAACCCCACAAAAAATAATCACAAGGATTGAGATCGGGTGAATAAGGGGGCCATTCCATCCCTGTTCGTGTAAATCGAGGATATCCAAGGCCGATAACTCGATCACCATAAACTTTATTGATGGTTTCGAAAACTTCTTGTGTTCGATGAGGTGCTGCTCCGTCTTGCATAAAGTAATAATTCTTAACGAGATGTTTTTTCTTTGCATAGGGAAAGTATTGTGTCTCCAACATCTCTTTATAGCTCTGTCCGGTAACAGTAGATTCAAAGAAATGCAGGTAGATCCCTTTTATTGAGACAGCTGCCCATACGGATACTTTTACAGGATGAAGAGACGTTGCCACTACGACTTTCGGATTTTCTGAACCCCAAAAGCGATAATTTTGTTTATGAACATAGCCATTTATCCAAAAATGGGCTTCATCGGAGAAAATTATTTGTTTTTCGTTCAATTCTCCATTTTCCAACATTTGACACAATGAGTTGCAGAACTCTTTTCTTGTTTTCATGGCATGTTCATACAATAATTGATGCGTTGTTATTTTGTAAGGATGCATTTTCAAAAAATGACGTAGAATATTGTGCAACGACGATTTGCTTATTTTTAAAGCTTGAGCGGCTTTACGGATTGAAGACTGAGGATTTTGTTCAAAATAGTCTTTAACTGCTTTAATCGTTTCCTCTGTAGTTACCGAGGTGGAAGGGCCTGACAAATCTTTTCTACGGTCCTGTAATGTTCCGTACTCTTTAAAATTATCGATTACTCTGCAAACGGAAAAAAAAAAAATAGTTACAATCTAAAAAAATTTTCAAACATGAGATCTTTAGATCTGATTGTTCATAAACCTTGATATAAAAAATATTCAATTCTTACCTTCTAAGAGTAGTTTCGCTTCTGACTTTTTTACTTCCATACTTCGTACGAAAGCCTCTGAACGCTTCACTATAAATTTTCCCTCTTGAATAATAACATTCAATGAGAAAAACTTTTTCTTCGATAGTTAGCTCACTCATTTTTAAGAAGACTGTCCGCTTTCTACCACAGCTAGAATATAACTGACAGGTCTCAGGTACAAATTTCTGAAACGCAGGGTTCCTTACAATGTTAGAGAGGGAGGGGAGATTCGATTAGTTTTCACACATTCCTATTGGACACCCTGTATATATCGAGATTTATAAAAAAAAAAAAAAAAAAAAAAAACACATTCTTAACTGTCAAAAACAGTGACATCAAACGCGTAAAGGAGTCTCGTCACTATTTCGAGAAGATATCGGCCGATTTGGATGTGGCGTTGAACAGAAATTCTCAAGTGCCAAAAACACGTCCCAACGAGTACGAGGAAACGTCAAATATATTGTCAGCGACGAGATCGTGTTTTCGTCATACGGCATTGGATTATATACACGCACTTACGATGCTACAGTCCCGCAGACGTCACGAGATACTCGGCACGCTGCTGAGCTATATGCACGCGTGTTTCACGTATTATCATCAGGGAAGCGATCTTGCCCAGGATCTCGATCCATTTCTCAAGGATCTAAGCGACGAGCTCGTAAGAATGCGCGTCGACTCGTCGAAGCTCGAGAAAGAAATGGAAAATCGTCATATTCACGTTACGAGCCGAGATATTGCGATAACATCGACGTCGTGCAATCCAAGCCGAATGGAGGGCTATCTGTTCAAGCGTACGAGCAACGCTTTTAAAACGTGGAACAGACGATGGTTTTGCCTCAAGGATCATCAATTGGTGTACAGAAAGCGGACGGGCGAGGAGGATTACACGATTATGGAGGAAGATTTGCGTTTGTGCACGGTCAAACCGGTCGTAGATTGCGACAGGAGAAACTGCTTCGAAGTATTGAGCCCCGCGAAGTGAGCGATTGCACAATTACACGAGCATTTATTTTTATTTTTTTTTTATCGAATTTCACATTCCAACATTATTTTTTCGCTGTTTTCGCGATTATCCACGTTCTTTTTACATTTTAACAATCATATCCGAGTACGATATCCAAAAATTTTGGTTTTATATCGACAATTTTGATAATATTGATTTTTTTTTTTGTAAAAAAAAAAGGCTGTGGCCTGCTCGTGCGGTAACCGTACGAATGATGCAAAATTAATCGTACAGATATAAGTCTCGGTAAAGCGCGAATTATTCGACGAAAAATCCGCCATTAACGTATATAATCAATGTATGTACCTATTAAAATTTCCGAACTGATGAATCGTCAACGAAAGAGAAATAGGAAAACTCGTCGTGAAATAATTCGCGTTTTACTGCACGATTTAGTCATTTAAGGTACTTATCCGTACGAGCAGACACTTCGAAAGAAAAAAAAAAAAAAAACAAAACGTTGGAAAATCAGGATAAGAAAATTAAAAATGCCCGTTTGATGTCCGAGCTGCCGAAAATCTGCCGACTTGCTGGCCCAGATAATGACACGACAGAGTCCCGGTTAACGAACAGTCGGGGAATAAATAAAAAAATAGTTATTATACTTCTATTTCTCATTTATTCGCTTATATTTACACTTATTTGATGAATAAATGAAAAAAAAAAAAAATCAATAAATTGCGTAGAATTTCTGAGGGGATTGGAGAAAAAAATGAAAACTGTTTAGGTTATCGAATACCAATCTGCAACTCGGATACTAAATTCGTTGTTCCAGCTGATGACGGAATAGATTAAAGTGCCGATTTTCAAAGCTGAATTCACAATTAATATAAAAAAAATATTAACTACTCTGAACTTTTTTTCCAGTCGTAACGTTGAAAACTGAAACTTTATTTACGGTTATCGAATCAACGATCCGATAAAAAAATGTTAACTATGATTAAATATGGTAATTAAATCTGGGCCGTTTTATCATCTAACTCGGGAACGACTTTACTTCACGCAAGCTTTGGACACATTTCGAGCATCATTTTCGTTTATATTTCTCCACGGATTTTCGATTTTACGAGATTTGGGAAATTTTCTTTGTACACTTTTTTTTCCCCCTTTTTTGACGTTTTTTTTTCTTCCTAAATTCGCAAACTTCGATGAATACTGTCGTTGGCATATTATAATATGAGATTTTTCCATCATCAGGAGTCACATGCTGCAAGCTGACAGCGAGGAAATGTATCTTGCTTGGGTAACGGCAATGCAGCAGGCCATAGGAGCGGCTATACAGAGAGGCATGAGCACGAGCTCGAATTCCAGTGCTCTTCAGCTTCAGGATCGCGACAGCAAAGGACTCGCGAGACCCCCGTCCAAACTAAAACCCAAGTACGATATTCGTGGTATATTTTTTGAGGATTTATGAGACCTCGATGTTTGAGAAAAGAAAAAAAAAAAACTGAGATTATCAAGTCCAGTAGTAACTATTCAAGTGCAATATCAATTATCGGTTCACGTAATTTCCATGAAATTAGCATAATTTTTCTGTTAAAAAAAAAAATAATAAGTGAAAAAATAATAACAATGTCTGAATATTGCATTACCAGACTCTCAAATATTCATGGTACACGGTATGGATCGCATGTTTTTTTTTTTTCGATATATTTACATTTCATTGGGATAAACGGCAAAAATTTCGTCACATTTAACTTTTGGCTTTGCCATAGGTCTCTTTGAAATTTTTATTTTACAAAAATTTGCGAATGAAATGAAAAAAAATGTATCGATTTTTCGTACAACGATCATTGTACTTTTTTTTTGTAAATTTCATTCGTATTTTTGTGAGACGAAAATTCGGCTATTTGTCTCGTTACAGAGTTTGGGAACAATTATTAAAGATACCGGGAAACGACGCCTGCTGCGATTGCGGTGGTCAAAATCCCAGATGGGCGAGCATCAATTTGGGAATAACGCTGTGCATTGGTAAGTTATGAAAATATTCATAAAAGTGATTATATAAAAATCACAAATATACTTTAATTTTTTTGTTTTTTGTTTTTTTCAAATTTCAACGTCAACCATTGTCCTCAAAGATCGGCCCAGGTATCTTGACGCATCGAATTTTTAATTCGCAGAATGTTCGGGTGTGCATCGCAGTCTCGGTGTTCATTATAGCAAAGTTCGTTCTCTGACACTTGACGATTGGGAACCCGAGATATTGAAAGTAATGGCGGAATTGGGAAATACCATCGTCAATAATATATACGAGGCTATGCCAATACCACCGGAAATGATGAAAGCAACGCCAAAATGCAAAGGGTAAATTGAAGAAAAAAAAAAAAAAAAAAAAAAAAAAAACACAACAATCGTGAATTTAAAATCTTTTTTTTTTCCCCCCCCAATAATTACAGAAATATTCGAGAGGCTTGGATAAAAGCAAAGTACGTCGATCGTAAATTCGTAAAACCACTGACGAATATCGCCACTAGTCAGCACTCGAGTCGCGAGATGCAGAGATTTCGAAAATGGAGCGTTCGTAAGTTGCGCCGAAGACCGCGTAGTCGTGAACAAATCGATTCGTCGAGTCGCAGCAAGACATCGACACTTCCGTCGGTAAAGGAACTTCAGCATTCCGCGAGCTTGGACGAGAGCAAAGAACACGTGTCGCTCGATAGTATCGGCAAAAAAATCGACGGTAGCTCGATGAGCTCCGAGGATAGCGCGATATCGGATTCGAAGAATTTTTCGAAAATTTACGGCAAGATTAGGAAAAATTCGGAAATATTGCCAGCCGAAAATCGCAGGTTCGAGACGAAGAGTGCGGATTCGTCGATCGATGCGACGGATGAGAATCGTGGGAGCGACGATTTCACGGAATTATCGCGTGACAGCTCGATAATCGAGGATAATTCGGCGTTAGACGAAAAATCGGTGAAAAATATCGTTTCGAAGATGGAAACTCATTTGCACGGTGGATCAACGAGGGAAACGAGCGAATCTACGGTGAGAAAGGATATCGGTACGGAAAAGAGTACGAATGAAAAATTACTCGATTCCGATGTATTGCTCTTTGGATGCGATTTGCCAAAACCATTGATCGAGGGAAGCCTCGAGCTTAGCTCCGATCAAGATTCAACGGCCGGCGAGGATGAGGAATTCGCGGACGAGGAGGATATAGAAAATTTACATCCCGATATGTTGCTTTACAAAGCCGCTTCCGCTCACAATCTTCCGGTGATGTGCATAGCATTGGCCGCCGGGGCCGATAAAATGTGGTCGAACGTCAACGACCGAGGACGAAACGCTATTCATCAGGCAATAATAAGCGTAAGTTTTTGATCGGGAGATTCGACTGCCCGTTGGAAAAATGCTGAATCGTATTTAAAAAAAAAAAAATTTCACACCTTGCCATTGTGAAGTTTCCATTATGGGGACAAAAAATAGTGCATTATGCTGCAAGGATGGAACGACGGTGATTTTTGTGACCAGGGTGAAGTCGAGTGCAGCCAACTTCGCCCGAGTCAAAAATTACTGTCGATCTGTCCGCGCTGCATACTGTACTTTTTGTAAAAAGTGGTTCTTTTTTGTCCTATTTCGGAGCGGAAAATAATTCTTTTTGAGTCGGGATTCAATTCGTTAATTTTTTTTGTCCTTGGATAAAAATTGTGGTAAAAAATGCTTCAAAACAAGTGGTTCTTTTTTGTCCTATTTCGGAGCAGAAAATAATTCTTTTTGAGTCAGGATTCAATTCGTTAATTTTTTTGTCCTTGGATAAAAATCCTGGTAAAAAATGGTTCGAAACAAGTGGTTCTTTTTTGTCCCATTTCGGAGCAGAAAATAATTCTTTTTGAGTCGGGATTCAATTCGTTAATTTTTTTTGTCCTTGGATGAAAATTCTGGTCAAAAATGGTTCAAAACAAGTGGTTCTTTTTTGTCCCATTTCGGAGCGGAAAATAATTCTTTTTGAGTCAGGATTCAATTCGTTAATTTGTTTTGTCCTTGGATAAAAATTCTGGTCAAAAATGGTTTAAAACAAGTGGTTCTTTTTTGTCCCATTTCGGAGCGGAAAATAATTCTTTTTGAGTCAGAATTAAATTCGTTAATTTGTTTGTCCTTGGATAAAAATCCTGGTAAAAAATGGTTCGAAACAAGTGGTTCTTTTTTGTCCCATTTCGGAGCAGAAAATAATTCTTTTTGAGTCGGGATTCAATTCGTTAATTTTTTTTGTCCTTGGATGAAAATTCTGGTCAAAAATGGTTCAAAACAAGTGGTTCTTTTTTGTCCCATTTCGGAGCGGAAAATAATTTTTTTTGAGTCAGGATTCAATTCCTTAATTTTTTTTGTCCTTGGATAAAAATCCTGGTCAAAAATGGTTCGAAACAAGTGGTTTTTTTGTCCCATTTCGGAGCGGAAAATAATTCTTTTTGAGTCAGGATTCAATTCGTTAATTTTTTTGTCCTTGGATAAAAATCCTGGTCAAAAATGGTTCAAAACAAGTGGTTCTTTTTTGTCCCATTTCGGAGCGGAAAATAATTATTTTTGAGTCAGGATTCAATTCGTTAATTTTTTTGTCCTTGGATAAAAATCCTGGTCAAAAATGGTTCAAAACAAGTGGTTCTTTTTTTGTCCCATTTCGGAGCGGAAAATAATTCTTTTTGAGTCAGGATTCAATTCGTTAATTTTTTTTTGTCCTGGGACAAAAAAAAATTAACGAATCGAATCCTGGCTCAGAAATACTTATTTTCCACTTCGAAATGAGGAAAAAAAAGACGCACTTTCCGTGCACGCGTTACGAAAAAATAATTCCCACTATGAGTAGCCATTTTTCTCAACTCAATTTTGTGCATGAAAGACTTGCAAATGTTAGAGACGCGACCAAAGAAATTTTACGAAAAAAACATTAAATCCTGGCATTGCGATACCATACTCAATCGCCATTGGCATAAGAAAAACTCGAACCCCTTTTTTTCCGCTATTTAAAAGCTTTCTCCGTGAGAAAGCCAAAAATTGATGAATTTCACTTTCACTGTATTAAATGTTGCGGTTTTTTTTTTTTGCCTTTTCAGGGTTCCGTCATGTCCTGCGAGTATTTGCTCTTGAATGGTGCAAAAATAAATTATCAAGATTCGGAAGGAAAAACGCCCCTGTATTTGGCCACGGAACTAGGTGAGTTTTCACCCACGAGATGGGGTTTGAATGAAAAAAGAAAGAAAGAAAAAAAAAAACAGTCATCCAAGATTCTTTCTCGCGAGAATGATTATTATTTATTTTGAAAAAATATGAAAATCTGTCGATACGACGAACGAAAGTGAAAAAAAATTCTCTTTTGTGTAATTATTTTTTTTTTTTTTCGTCATTATATTATTGCAGAGTAGATGGAACTTTATTGCAATGAAATTGATTCAGTTTATCGATATCATTGAAATCGAGTGAATTATTTTATTTGCGGAGAAAATCGCTTTTCTGAAAAATTAATAATCGCTCAGAATTTAGCTCGATCAGGCAATGTTCCTCGAAGCATTCCGTATATATAAATTATACAAAAAAATGTTTACAAAAAAAAAATCGATCTTCAATGGGCCACAACTAAAATAGTTAGTTTGGGTAGAAAAAAAATGTATGCCAAACGATGAGAATTTTAGGTTGAGTGGAAGATCCGCCGCATTTTACTTTTAATTTTTTTTTCCCCTTTTTATCGAATTTATGATAAGTTTGTGTCAAATAAGATGCTCTTAGAATTTCAACTCTTCAGTAGATATTTAATAGAGGCGTCCAACGAATTTTCTGATTATTGTTCAATCAAAATACACAAAAACATGATATTGCTCAAATTTTTTTCCCCTTTTTATCGAATTTATGATAAGTTTGTGTCAAATAAGATGCTCTTAGAATTTCAACTCTTCAGTAGATATTTAATAGAGGCGTCCAACGAATTTTCTGATTATTGTTCAATCAAAATACACAAAAACATGATATTGCTCAAATTTTTTTTTTTTAGAATTGAATAAATTTTTCATTCAGTGGAGTTTTTTTTTGGCAATACCGATGCTAGCTTTTCAAAAGACAAAGGTCTTTTGACAAGTGGGATACTTGATGAAATTTGAAGATGAAATTTGACAACTTGCAAAATGTATCGCCTTTGATCTTCGTCTTTTGTCACTAATAAATTAAAATCCTGGACCAAAGCAACTGCTCTTTCAGCGGTATCATTAACTACTCTCAAACCCGGTAAAATTTCCATAAATTTGATATAAGATGCCTCTGTTTTCCATGATTCCGGACTTAGGTCAGGAAAATCATAAGGCAAATTATATTAATTAAACAAAAACAGTGATTTTTTAGTGACAATTTTTAAAGTGATACCCATAACGCAAACGGTTTTTTTCACTTATAACAAACGATAGTTTTGAAAAATAGTGAAATGATAAAGTGAAAATCCGTTTGGGACCCAATTTAAACCCAATTTAATTTGAATTAGAATGATAAAATTTCAAGTGCATCTTACTTAAGGCACAAACTCATCGTCTGGCAGCTGTGAGCGTAAAATAAAATTTTTTACCAGCAATTATTCATCATAAATTGGATAAAAAATTTTTAGCATTATTTATAAATAATTTATAAATAATTTATAAATAAAAGCAATTATTCATCATAAATTGGATAAAAAAAGAAAAATGAGAAATCAAATGCGGCGGATCTTCCACTCGACCTAAACTTCTCATCTTTTGACAAAATTTTTTTCTTCTACCTGAAATAACTATTTCAGGTATGGCCCATTGGAAAATCGTGTTTTATTTTTAACATCCTAATGACATGTATTTCTTTTTTTTTTTTTATGATTCACGATTAAAATGAATTAAGTTATCCGTTAGTTTGTGTTTGTAGGAAAATTTGCTAGTTTTTTTTTTCCAACTAAAACAACAATGCTCGCTCAATTGCATCGAAAATAAAGTCTCGCTTCGATGACGAAGTTGACGATATTTTTCAGTTTAACTATTCCATGAATTTGCGATTTCAGGCCATACGGCGCAGGTATGTCTTTTATTGAAACATCGTGCGGATCAGCACATACAGGACGAGCACGGAGTAAAACCTTTGTCGATCGCCATAAGGGAAGCTAACGCGGATATAGTTACACTGTGAGTAGCACAATTATTCCGTCATAGCTCGACCGTTTTATCGTCGATTATAGCTTGATAATCGATAAATCTTTCATGCGATATTCGTAATTTAATTGATCAACAGATTACGATTGGGATTGTTGAATGAGCAAATGAAAGATTCGGAAATCGGTGTGACCGGTGACGAGACATTCAACGACGTTGTGCGTGACTTTAGCCAATTGGCTTGCTCGCATCCCGAAAGATTGCAACGACGAAACGAATCGAGTAGCTTTAACAGCCCGACCGAATGATATTATAAAAATGGCCTCATGCTCGGTTTTCGCATCCTGGGAGGAAAAATCAATGGCGGTACTTTACGATTCTGAATATATATACACAATATATCAGGGCGGTTCAAAAAAGGGCCTTTTTTTTTTTTCTATTGTCTCAACGACGTTGAAATTTTGGAAAAAACGGCTATTTTCGTGAATTTCAAAATTGAGATATCCGTAAATCCTTCAGTAGCAATTTTTTGTTTTTGTCAAACCTGACGAAAACTTTTGTTTCGTCGTATAAAACATGGCCACCGAAGGATCTAGGGATATCTCAATTGTGAAATTCCCGAAAATAGCCTTTTTTTTCAAAATTTCAACGTTATTGAGGCAATAGAGAAAAAAAAAATCTTCAGCCCAGCCCTTTCGCGTGAGCTATTTTTTAGTAAAAAAAAAGTCCTTTTTCTGAACCGCCCTGATGTATATATTTATTTTTGCCCCAGGAAATCGTGAAAATTTGTCCGCTACCTCGAAATGTGACGCTATATGGGCATCGAGCATTTCACGAAATCCGTTGTTATAATATTCGTTTCAATGAAACAAGAAAAAAAAAAATTAATATTCGTTTTGTGATAAAACGCTTTGTTTTTTTTTTGTTTTTCTTAAATGCCCAGTGAAGAATAAATCGCGAGGCTTGCCGTACGATTTAGTAATAGAGATATCGTAAAGAGATTGTTGAATTTATGAGAGAGAGAGAGAGAGAGAGGTTATAATCTTGGAAAAATAATTTGAAAATGATGATGAAGGGAGCTTGTAGAATTGTTTTTTTTTTTTTTTTTTTTTTTATCAAATGAGCATGCCTCGACAAAATATTTATATATATCGTATGATTTCCGATGATGTTGTTCGTTACCATGTTGTGCTTTAACTTCGACAACGATAAAATGATAAAATAATGTCGTTCAAGATGGACGAATGAGCCACAAAATATTATTATCTCTCTGGTACTTATTCATTGTATAATCGTCTTTAAATACGATCACGAGCGATCGTTCCAGCCAGGCCCATCAAACGGTAATAAAACTATTGATATTCAACGAAAAGTTGAATATAAATATTCAACGTTGAATATAAAAAGTTGAAAAGTTCAATATAAATATTCAACTTTTTATGTTTTTCAAATGTTACCGTTGATTTTTTAAGCCTTATAATCGAATCTCCAGAGATCGATCGAATGTTGCCAAATTAAAAAAATATTTGTATATATATATATATATATATACACACATATATATATTTAAACAAAAAAAATAATATTAAAGGCCAAGTCTGGCCAATTGAATCAAGTTTTATGCCCTTGGATGAATTTCTCATATCGGCTTGCGACGAAAAGAAAGATTAGCTTGCAATTTTTTTTTTTTTTTCACTGCGGCCAGAATTTCGTATACACATGACACATAGAGCCGAACTCGAGTGTATCTCAGTAGTGGCAAAAAAAAAAAAAAAATAATAATTGGTATGATCGAGCGATGGTGCGCACCTCTGGTTCGGGGAAAAAAAATTATTCTTCCATTTTTTTGAAAAATTTTTTTTTACCATCAATCATTATTCAAAAGTGATCTATACGGTATTTGTATCTGCGTGTTTTTCGGCGTCAAAAGAGGCCACGAGATTTTTGAACTTTTTCCACGAGATTCGTTCAAAGTCTTCGAGAACGCTGACGAATTAAGATTATTTTCAAACTGATTTCGCTTTACCGAGATTTTTGTTTTGCCTTGAAAATTTCCGTATAGAACGTAATTTTGCACAATCCTGAGCTTCATTATGTCGAGAAAGAAATCCGTTAAAAAAAAAAAACGTATGCACGCATATACACACACACACACACAGACACCAAATTAAAAAGTTTTTTTTGTTTTCTCTAGAGAGCCAAACGAGATTTCGCTCAAAGCTTCATTATGGAGTAAAAAAAAAAAAACCCCCCGAATACAAATATTGTAGGTCATCAGTGATATAAAATATTTGATAATGAATTGAAAAAAAAAAGAAGGAAATAACGAGTGGTGCCCATCTCTGATAAAATCGTCTCATGTGATTCCATTTATATATAAAATATACATACACTTGTCGCATCTTTATTGTACTCGAAGCGGAGAGCTTTTTTGCCAAGATCAAACGTTTTAGTGTCTCGATGGGTAATGATGCTCGTTTATGATGGAAATTCGATTCATCGTGGCACAATACATATTTTTTTTTTTTGGAGAACTTTGATCACTTTTACAGATCTTTCGTTTCCTCCTATCAATTTTCATCATAAATATATATATATATATATATATATGCATATATTTTAATGCTGGAATATATATATATTTTTTTTCGAAATTGATAATTTTCTGTCGTAGCACGTTCACGGTGCTTCCCAATATAATTTCTTTGATTCGAAAAAATCATGTTATCCTCGTCCGTAATGTACAAACTATATTCCAAGCACAATGGATAATTCTACTTTTATTTTTTCCTCGATGCAACCGAGTTTAGGGTGTCTTCGAAAAGAAAGAACAGAAAAAAAAAAAAAACACGTAGATCGTATATGCTGTGAGCGATGTGGGTGTTTGATCTGTCAGTAGCGTCTAACCTTTATTTTATTTTACTTTGATTGTCTTTTAAATTTAATTTATCATCGTCATTTTTTTTTTTAAATTGTATTTATCGTTGCATCCAGCTTGTACTTATTTGTCCAAAAAACATGATACTCGTTGATGAGATAATTTTTCTATGAAAAGCATATCATATTTTCGTTGTAACGATATTGAAATATCGAGAAAATTATGATCGAACCCGAGTAAAAAAAAAAAAAAAAAAAAAAAAAAAAAGACTACAGACAGTAACGCAGGAGTAGAAAAATAAAATAAAATTCGAGCACTGCCTTTCTCAAGGGGACGATGGGGAAAGGATATTATTATTATTTTTTTTATTTTTCTTTACAACAAAAACGAAAAATCCGAATCTTATCAACGACAAATTCCAAATAGGTGAAGTAAAAAATAAAAAAAAAACTGTTATGTATCGAACGATATTGTATACAACTTTTATGCCATATAAAATGTATTTATAGCGTGATTTTTTTTTTTTTGAGATTCTTTATTATTTTAAGTTGGTTAGACGGGCTTGTGAAAATAATTTTAAGGTTTTTCGCGGTGAATCAAAGTCATGCCCTGTGCATACGAGGTCCAAAGTCCGCTTCAAGATATACAAACTCTCTCAGCCTCGACATATTTGCGGTTAAAGTTGATTGATTGGCGAGCAAACGCATTGACACATTGCGTATATACACACGCGGACGAGTCAATTTATAAAAATATGCGTCGATTGATGTTCACGGGTCAATATCCCCTGTTGGTCAAAGAACGCGAGACGATCATATCGCGCGTATAGTGCATATATATATATATATATATATATATATATATATATATATATATATATATATATATTAGGGTGATTCAAATAAAATCGATGTTTTTTTTTTTTCGTATAAATTTGATAGCTGTTAGTACTTGTCAAAAAAGTAATTCTCTCCAAATTTGAGCTCTTAAAAAAAATTTTTAGAGGTCGCGCAAGTGACTTTTTTATTTTTTTTTCGATCGGGGCTAACAATCACGATTTAAAAATTTCTATTTTTCCGTTCTGCATAAAAAAATATCAGTACCTGATGAAGCAGTGGTTGTCCCAAAATTTGGGCTCATAAAAAAAAAATTTAATGGCCGTGCATGTCACTTAAATTTATTTTTTTCATTTTTCGCTGAAATTTGTAGCATAGATATTTCGATTTTTCATTGCTGCAGCAAAGGATGTTGGCACTTAAAATTTTTTTTTTTATGAGCCCAAATTTTGGGACAACCACTGCTTCATCAGGTACTGATATTTTTCTATGCAGAACGGAAAAATAGAAATTTTTAAATCGTGATTGTTAGCCCCGATCGAAAAAAAAAATAAAGAAGTCACTTGCGCGACCTCTAAAAAATTTTTTTAAGAGCTCAAAATTTGGGCTCATAAAATTTTTTTTAAGAGCTCAAAATTTGGGCTCATAAAAAAAAAAATTTAAGTGCCAACATCCTTTGCTGCAGCAATGAAAAATCGAAATATCTATGCTACAAATTTCAGCGAAAAATGAAAAAAATAAATTTAAGTGACATGCACGGCCATTAAATTTTTTTTTATGAGCCCAAATTTTGGGACAACCACTGCTTCATCAGGTACTGATATTTTTTTATGCAGAACGGAAAAATAGAAATTTTTAAATCGTGATTGTTAGCCCCGATCGAAAAAAAAATAAAAAAGTCACTTGCGCGACCTCTAAAAAATTTTTTTAAGAGCTCAAATTTGGAGAGAGTTACTTTTTTGACAAGTACTAACAGCTATCAAATTTATACGAAAAAAAAAAACATCGATTTTATTTGAATCACCCTAATATATATATATATATATATATATATATATCTATATATATATATGAGTAAAAACACGAATTATCGGCCAAGTTTGGGCTTCACTATTGGGAATCTTTTCGTAAGTTACACAGCTTGGTGTCCGTGTCGTGAAAAACACGTGCCATAATTTTTTCAAATTTTTTTTCATCCATTTTTTTTTAGCTACCATTTCGGCTATCGAATTCTTACATTTGAAACTTTTTTTTTTTTTTTTTTTTTTTTTTCATTTAATTTTGGCGGATTGAATTTGCAAAAAAAAAGAACCAATTCCATACTTTTTTTTGTAAAAAAATCTCAACTTTCCGAAAAAAAAAAAAAAAAAAAAATAGAGCCCAATTAATGTAAACGTGTAGAAGACTCAAAATCAAGATTATATTCTGAAAAATCGTTTTTTCGACATTGTCCAAAATTCAAAAATAATTTTCCATATTTTTTTCGAATAGCTGAGAAAATTTGACATAAAATGTGTAATTTTTACGTTGGGATCTCTAAAAACACTCCTGGGGTTAATAAAAATGTAAAAAAAAAAAAACATAAATCTCATTTATTCGAACAATTTTGAAATTTTTTTTATTTTTTGGAGTGGCAATTGTTATGTACTGGTGTTAATACTGGTTTTTTATTATTTTATTATTACGACAACGTACAATCATTCCAGTTGAAATACATGTGCTAGAGAAAACGTTTCCGAGTTCGACACCAGGTGTGAGAATAACCGCTCCCAAATTATTTGGTACAGGCGAAATCGAATGCAACGATTGGGGAGTACCTTTGGCAGTCTTCGAACGCAAAGTTCTTCGTTCAATTTCAGTCTTTGAACTCGGATACTCGATATTTTCCAAAAACTCAAAAGTTACATCTTTGAGATGTCATAAGCGAGCTCGAACGAAATATAATTATATGCGAAAATTTTAGCTCATTCCGCCAATTGTCAGCGAGCAATGAGTCATAAAAAAAAAAAAAATTTGTCATATCTGTGACAAATTTCGAGGTTTCGACCGCATTTTTTGTTTTTTTTTTTTTTTTCCCCCATTGAACAGCAATGTAAACTTTACTCCAATTTGCTGTCAGTTTTACTGGTCGTTTAGAAAAAAAAAGTAGAAAATGTGCTTATCCGGGTAAAAAAAAAATCCAAATTTTTTTTTGAAAAAAAGTGTGCCTCGAGGCGCGGGGAATGGATTTTCAAACCGAATATTTCGAAAAAAAAAAAAAAATGCTTTTCAAGATGCCCCAGGATTAAAATCAATTTTCCTTTTTTCAATCCTGGATCTTCGTGCATGAAACTCGTATGTGGGAATTTTTTTTTTTCCAAAAATTTGAGAGAAATTTTTTTTTCCAAAATGTGGAATTTCAATTTTTCTTTTGTTTTCTCTCCCGTCGAGTGGGGTATCATTCGAAAGGGCTTGATTCGAAGGATTGAAAATATACACATTCTTCAATATTTCGATCTTAATTTTCAACATCCATCGAGATTTGTTTTTTTTTTTTTTTTTAAGTTATTTTCTTTTTTTAAATTATTATTTATTCCTTTCCTCCCCTTTATCATCGAAATTAAGAGATCTATATTTTTATACGCTAACGCACGATGATCTTTCACGAAGAAAAAGGACAGCAGATGAGCTGTACACGATAAAAAAAAAAAAAAAAAAAAAGTCTGGTCTTCGAGCTTGAATATAACGAAAATTAAATCTAAATTTCCGGCCCGCGCGTGTATAACGTTGGGCCATCCTCATCGGAAATAGATAAGATGAGGAAAAGCGCGCGCGTACGTGTCAGACAAAAAAAAAACGGACGATATACGATTGGACCGATAAATCCAACGCACTTTTTCCAGAAACTTTTGACCCGAATCGCGTTTTTTTCCATCAGTTTTACGAGCGTAAGATAAAAACGAGGACGTTTTTTCCGTTTTTTTTTTTTTTTCCTTCGTATAACAGAGTCTCAATGATTTCTTGCGAATTCTACGACGATAAAAAAAAAAAAATTGCCCAATCATTGCCTGGAATTTTTTAATTTTTCGTGCTCTTTTTTTTTTCCCACATTATTTTATTACCGATAACTCGCAATATAATTTATCGACGCGCAAGCCGAGATGTATTTCAATATCGTATGGCTCATTCCGATCGTTGCAAGAAGAACGGATGTAATTAAAAAAAAAAAAAAAAAATTAAAAAATAAAAAAAAAAAAAAAAAATTCGCAACGTACACGCTATTTATCAACGTCACAAAATTCAATACAAATAACTCTGGCGAAAAAAATATGCGTGTCTCAATGAATCTTTCGATACTGTGGTTTCTTTATTCCCCTAAAGACGTGCGTGCTTTTTTTTTTTTTTTTTTTTCAATGAATTTATCGTTCGATGCAATGACGCACATTCACCGAATATCTCATTCATATTAATACGATAAATAGCTCATTGGAGCATTTAGAAAGAAAAACAAAAAGTTGCAAATTGAAACTTTTGCACATTCATTGCTTTCCTGGGTAATTTTCGAAATTTCATAAAACTTTTTTTTTTGCCTCGCTCATAAAGCTCTCTCTATGAGCATGTGAGTTTTTTTTCCAATTTTGGCTTTCTCATATAGATAAATATTTCGCTAGTCGAAGAGATTACAAAGTTTTTTTTTTTTTTTTTTTTCCGAAAAATCGAAAATTTCATAAAACACCTGCGTGTTTATTTCAGAAAACTTGCGTCTATTTTCACAAAATTCAATACCAATCGTCCTTCAATGATGATCTATCGATATCTCAAAATTGTCAGAAGTACACTCATTTTTTTTTTTTTGCAAATTTAAAAATTTCATAAAATCTCAATTCCTCCATCGATTTTCGTCAAATTCAACCGTTCTTTAATGATGATCTATTGATATAAAAAAAAAAACATTAAAACGCTATCGCAAACTTTGTGGAGCGAGTACAGGGCATTTTTCTAAAATATAAAAATGATATAAAATTTGAGTCACTGTGTGAATTTTTATAAAAATTACAGTAAAAAAAAGAGGTTATCATGCTTTACATGATTGCGAAATTTCGGCTCTGTAGCTCAACCGGTTATCGAGTTAAAGGCGATTTAATTTTGCACACACGTACACGTTCGGAATTTTTTTCTAAATGTGATTTCTCGACGTTTTGGCACATTTTGAACACACTGGCGTTGAAAACTTAAAAAAAAAAAAAGAAGAAAAATGATTTGTACTTCGATTTTTCATTCCGGAAAATTGGAACTAATCGATAATTAGGGGTCTGATTAATTGCTAATTACAGTTTTATTTTTTTCCTTCAAATTTTTTCTTCCTTTTGTTTCGAAAATTTTTCGAAAAAATCGGATTAAAAAAAAGCTAAATTTTCGGCAATTTTATCTTCACAAATGTTTTTCGCTAAAATCGCCATCGAGCTTTGAATTTTCGAAATGAATAATCGGAGTTGAAAAATCAGAAGAAAACAAAAAAAAAAAAATAATAATAAGAACGTGCAAGATTCGTTTGATATCCTAAAAAAGGATTTTGACGATTTTTTATTTCCAATTTTTTTAATTTGTCTAATCTTTTGTCTGATGCAAAAGATTCTTTAAAAAATTGTAATTGAATGCAGTAGGGGGGTAAAAAAAAATCTACAAAAGCTGCGTGACTTTTTTATAAAATAAAAAATTACTGATCAAATCCCCGAGGATGATTGTCCCATATGTCATTTAACTTTAATAAAAAAAAAAACGAAGGGTGCAAATTAAATTTGTGCATGACTCTCGCAATCTTCGTATCATTGACAAACTCTTCTTTCTGAGCAACAATATGAACGGAGAGGTTTTAGTACATTTTAGAATTTTTTAATTATAAAAAAAAAAAATAAAATTAATTTTAACATTGTATTTTTATTAATGATCTTTCGTGAATAAAAATTACGAAAGATCAATTTACTCACGATCGATGCAGCTTTGCTCATATAGGGAAGCGAATATATATATATATATATATACATATATATATTGATAACGAGTCGTAAAACTGTGACGTATGTACTACAGCACAGAATGGAGTATAAAAGTTTGTACGGTTTCTCGACTTTTAAGTGGTTCTATCTGGTGAAGAAGCGAACGTCGCGGCACGCAGTCTAGGCCTAGACATTCCTATCCATCTCTTCGCTCGAGTCTTGTTCGTTAACACAGTGATACACAATCACACGAGTTATATACAGTCGCATATCCCAGTGGCATATACGCGGTAATTCGCGTTCTAGCGACAGACTCGAGCGTATACAAGTTCGAACAATCTCGCTTATAGCATTTACAAACGTTGAGTATACAAAAACGTTGAGTAAGAAAAAATTATTTTGTCGTAATTTTTATTTCATTTTTTTTTAAATTATCAAAATTACGTTGAAATTTTGATTGTTCTTTTAAATAACGAGAATTCAATGAGAATTTACTTTTGCAAGTTCGTTTATTCAATTTAAAGATTTTAAATTTAATCGTTCATTCATTTCGTGTTATAATTTATCGATGTAGAAAGATGCAGGGGTACAATTCTTCGGAGTAAAAGATATTTACATATAGTCAGTTGGAAAAAAAAAAAATTCAGAGGTTCATAAAATTTGTAAATCCCTTTACCGTCGATCGGCGTCAATCTCTCGATGCAATAAAAACGGATTTAAGGGCTGTCAGATTGTTAGACAAAATTCAACTTTGATACTTTGATTTTTGTTTGTTTGTTCTATAGACGAACACTTTACCACAATATACATCGACTTCGTAAATTCTGTTCAAAGACATTTTTCTTACTTCATTTTCAAACTGTTGGGGACATATTTCACGGACCCACAGCCAGAATTTCTGTACCAATAAATTATAGTTTATGCTTTGAAATAAATCATGAAGTCCCGGAGGACCAGGATGACGTTTTCAGGACCCGGATGACCAAGACGTTCAGTTACTTTTTTACTTATGAGGCGAGCTCGCGAGTAAGCGAGTAACTTTGGGGCGGCCATTTTTAATTATTTAAAACTCGCCCTCAGGGTCAAATTGTGAATCATGAGTGTCGAAACAAAACGCATTCCCGTAGGCTGCTCAACAGAAAGATTACTGAGAAGCTTGGAGGGGTCCAGCCATTATTTCTCTCCCTCACTCCTTCTCTTCCCCTCTCTCTCTCTCTCTCTCTCTGTCTTGCAGGCTTACTCAGTCTCGCAGACATTGTGGAAATAGAAATAAGATTTAACGAGCTTGCCGATAATACCCTTGCAATCCTGTTTTACCCTTCTCGTTTCGTTAAGTCATAAAATAATGAAACGAAATCGGTTCTTGCTACATTTACGATCCTCAAAATGCTATAAATGCTCGCTCCGTATTCGCATTTTGCCTCGAGATCGCTTGAATACTTTTTTACGAGCCTTAAAGAACTTTTCTCCTCTCAAAGGGCACCGCACTGCCTGAATACCGATCAAGATTCGTCATAAGTAATATGTCCGTTGTATATTCATTCATGCGACACGCAGGCGGGGCAAGGGTTCGAATCCCGCGACCGGCACCGATCGATTTTTCCAAATGCTTTTCTGCGAGCTCGGTGGTTTTCTTAGGTGGGAGAACCACCTAAAACGGTAGGTTTTCACGAATATCGTGAGAAGTTTTGCGTGAACATAAATTCTTCGTGCAGAATTCGCATTAGTTTTCAGGCTCGTAAAAGTATAAATTGCTTTGCGCGCCAGTTCGATCGTGTATAATAGTTAAATTTAAGGTAGTCCTGTTGTGAAAGTGTTTTAAAGTGGGCTGCTTCAATTTTTAATATACCGAAGTTTTATACCAGTATCGACTCTCATGTTAGCGAAATCTCAAGCTTGGTTACCGAAAATTAAATGCTGAAAATCGACATTGATACATGAGTGTATGCATGGGCACTTATGATAGCATAGCATCGGATCACGTATTTGGGTCAATAATTAGTACAATTAGTCATCGAACATTTGAGGAAGTATTGTAGTTATCGTTAATACAGATAATAACTTCTGTGCTCATATTTATATTCCGTAACGAAACAGAAACAGAACCTCGGATTTGGACTTGACGTATATCGTGGCTGAATGAGATCGACGGGGCTGTCAAGTCGACATTGAGAATTATAATTTTTTTTTAGAAAAATCGGAACTTTCTAATCATACCATGTCATTGAAAATGCTCAATTATTTGTGCATCTTATTGTTACAACATTCAAGAGAATTCATTGAATTATATAATCTTTAGCATCCATAATTCTGGCATATCGACAGGACTACCTTAATATAAAAGTGCCGTTTTACGACACACTGCTGTGCGAATCGGCAAAACACGCCCTCGCGGCTTGATGTTCGCGGCGGGACCACATAGGCATAAATACATCGTGAAGAAAATAAAAAGGAGCAGCTAAAAGAAACGACAAAAAAAAACCAATAGTAACGATGGGGCCGCGGAGGCTCAGCGAATACTTTTGTCCATATATGTATTTTCTTAACTCAGATTTTTATTTTATAGTGATCGACAAACAAAAATTATGGTGATCGTCAAGTTTGGATTTTTCATAATTAAAAACAAAAATATTTAAAGCAGCACGAGAAAAATTGTCGGTTCACCGTATAATGCATCCTCGAGGGCTGCAGGTTATTCAGTTCCATTTATAATTGCATTAACAACCGCGTTGCTGTGCGGGACGCAGAAAAAAAATCGATCCACAGCGACGAAATCGAGATTGCATTCGATGACCCTTGCAAATAAAGCAAGGCTCCTCTGCGCTTTCGGGAGATGACGCAATTTAATTTCTGTGTGACTCCCCCCCCCCCCTCCCCCGATACACGTAACGAGAGACCCTTGTGCATTAAAACTGCTGAGAAATTTTCACGTATTGACTAACGCGTATGATCATCATCCGTGAAATAACGCAATCCCATATTGCACGCAGTCGTAAAAGCTCCGCTGAAGACCAGAGGAATTTCTCCCAATTACGGGCTGATTCACAACAAGAGTTACCGAGCAGGTATTCGCAAAGTTATCGGTTTGTATGATTCTTTTTTTTTTTTTTTAATTATTTCAAATAAATATTGTTTGGCTCGAATAAAAGTTATGACACATTTGCAATACTACCCGAAACTTTATTATCCAATAACAACTCTACCAGAATTTACGCTCTCCCAATAAACTTATCAAATTATACAATTCTACCAGGAAACAACGCTACCGAACATGAGAAGTAGCTAACATGACTATATCCGATAGCATTTCCAGAATGAAGCGTTGGCGAACATCAAAACACCCGATCGCAACTCTACCAAACGACAACTCTCCCGCGCAGCTGACGGTAAGTACGCTTCTGGCTAACTCTTTTATCCAGCATAATCACCACCAGCCACCCCGAACAGTTGCAATTGGGTAGAGATGTTGTAACACCTGAATCTACCCGAAACTACACACCCCCCAATGACATAACTCGCCAACAGAATTACGGATTCCTGAATAAGCCTATGAAATGTCAAACCTAGCAGGAAAAAACTCTGCCTCAAGGGGGGGGGGGGGGGGGGGGTAGGGTTTTGAGGGTTCAAAAAAAGTGATTTTTTTTTATTGCATATTATGAAAGTATAGTAACTCAAGAATGTTGTCTGTTAATAGGAAGTCAATGATTCTATGTGAGTAAAATAAAAAATAAATAGCTTACTAAGTTTTATCAGGGTCTTTTCGCTACGAAAAACTTTAAACGCGTTTTTCTCAAATCGATGTTTTTTGAGTCGGTGCACTCTGTATCTCAAAATCTATTCAACCGATCGTTCTCAAATTTTTTACAGTATTTCCTTACATAATTTATGAGGTAACCCTGTTGAGATTTTTTCGTTTTTGATTTTATTTTTTTTATTATTAACAACAATAGTCATGAATTTAGGCCAAAAATCGGTATTTTCACTTTCAAGTCTTGTAAAAAGTTCAAAAATTAAAAAAAAATGGAAAAACTCGACAGGGATACCTAGAGGGACATAAAAATTAAAGGAAAAACTTTGGTTATTTCATTTCAAATGATCCAGTGCTGAGGTATGACGTGCACCGCAAAATGTATTTTTTCTGAGGCGCCTGCGAAGAATTGCTGCCATTCGGTCAATTTTCAATATTTTTCAACCAATATTTCACAGAATATAGTTCAATTACTACTCTTTAATGTACAATAATCAGAAATAAATTTACTTTCACCGTACGCCAAAAAAAAAATCTGTAAAAACCTGTTTTTTTCTGCCTTCAAGACCCTACCCCCCCCCCCCCCCCCTTATTCGAACAAAGACTAACGTCTCTCAACCCAATGAGCAGGCTTCCACGAACATTCCTGCCTAATGACAATCCTATACGAGTTAACAACTCTCCGCGGTCGATGATAGGTATGCGCTTTTTGGATCTCGCCAATTCAAACAAAAGTATACTCGCCATCAGCCACACCGAAGAGTCATTATTTTGGGGAAGTTCCAAGTCGTCAGAATTCGAAAAAGTGAGTTGGGTGAATTAGTGAGTCGAGTTGTTTTGCAATAGAGAGATTTGTCATATAGTAAAATTTCGGCAGAGTTGTGAGCTGCGCTTGCGAAATTTGTTAGGAAATATTAATAAAAATCTTTTTTTTTTTAAATCATCTTAATGTATAATATAGATATTAAGAATTGATATAGTTTGTAATAGCTTTGGTACAGCGATCGAATGCACATGCACTGCGCTAATAAGAGTGATCCGCGACTCTCGCGAATGACTATAGTGAAATCTAATAACAATAACAATAAATATGAAATGATTAACGAGAGAATTTCACACATCATCAATCTCCATTTGTGAGTGTCAAGCTAGAAATTATCTGTTGCAACAATGATTAAGAAGGTTGGGTGATGCGCGATCTTCCCGGTGCAAACATACAAGTGCCGTGGAACCGAGCTCTGTCGATGGTTCATCGACGAAGAATTGCATTGTTCAGCCATTACACATATGTGCCTAGCGGCACTATGTATATCATGCATGATATATATATACATATATAATATATACATGTAATATTTTTATTTCGAATAACTTCTTTCGCTCCTCTGCATGACGTCCTTTCGGAGTGAGGGACAACGATAGAGGGAGAGAGAGAGAGAGAGAGAGAGAGAGAGAGAGAGAGAGAGGGAAGAGAAGGCAGGATAAACTAAATCTAGCAATTTTGCGCTTCCATGCCGTTAACCCAATCGTTATCGATTGATCCTCGTTAACGTTCAACTTGTGATCTCCGCATAGCGAACATTCCGAGACACCGAAACATCTGTTGCCAATCTGTTCAATATATCGGTCATCCATACCATACATATCTGTATTTGTATCGAACAGCATTTTATTCAGAACTTTTGATCAATATAATCGCAGTTTTAACCCTTGAATCTCATCCATATGGCTCCTTTTGACCCACGCACAACTTGCGAAAACCCCACCAACTACGATTTTAAACTCGGTAGATTTTTAAATAATTATATTTGAGTCACGTCTTTGTCGACTATAAAATTTTTCTCGTAATTCTACCGCCTCGATTATTCGTACTCGTGTGCTTCATTGAGAGAATTTATCTTTTCCCGATGGGTCAAGCATCAGACCAAATAATTCTAATCCTACGTATATTCGAAAATTGTTCTCATCGCCTAACAAAAATTATATGAGTCTGTTGCTGTTGTCATCTTTCGTAGTTTACCGCGAAGAATGCGCGTGATTTTTTTTTTTTTTTTCAAATATAGGTATATTTCCTCGCCTCATGCTGTAAAGTTGTTCCGACTTCTGAAGAGAATTTTTTGGTATAAATTTTGACCAAACGGTTACGACAAAAAAAAGTCAGACAAAATTTCACTCAATAAAGTACTAAATCGTTTCTACTCATTGACGTTGAGTTTGGCATGAAAATAATTATAAAAATAATTGTGCGGATCATGCGATACCGCGGATAATATAGGGATCGATTGTCGAGAGATCGCGTGTCTCGGTTCGACATGAAATTATGAATCAAATGAGATATAAGAAAAGGGCTTATCCGCTGGAGCGAGCGCACGGGTGCACAGGTGTTCCGTCAAGAGCTATGCAGGATCATTTTACATCTTCGAGAAAGACAAAGAGAGAGAGAGAGAGAGAGAGAGAGAAAAGTTGCGAATGCATTTTTATCGCGAATACAGTGACGTAACTCTCGTCGACCAGGTATCTCTGATTCGAGGCGTTCGATTATATAATTTACGGAGACATTCACAAACGCGTAATATTTATCGTACGCAGTTAGTCGTTAATGAATGAAAAAAAAATTGCGTTTTAAAGATGTTCAACGTTAAAAAATATATTGAAAAAAATGATCTTGATCGTATATCGAGGCTGAAACCGCACGTGTTCGACCAACATAATTATCACATCGTGAGACACACGTGCATATTTGCACAGTGCATCTACATAAATGCATACAGTAATGGCCACTATATATATATATATATATATATATATATATATATATATAAAATACATAACAAATAAAATGTATCAAGATGATTTTACGAAAAAAATAATATAAGGGAGGATAATTGATAATTATTTTTATCCGAATTATTAGTTGAAATAAAAAGTAATTATCAATTATCCTCATTTGAATTTCGATGCTTTGAAAGTCGAAAAATATTCATCAACTCGGTATAGTTGAGTGATCGACGATCCTATCATTTTATATCCCAATGGAACGCAGTTTTCGATAAGTCAAAATTGTATATTTAATCACTTTATCAATATTTCATTTAGTTTTATTTTGTTCTTTTTTTTTGCAATTTTATGCTAATTGAAAAAATTTGATTTGCCTAAACTCCGAATTTCATACGACACGATGAAAGGAAACAATTTTTAATTCGTGTTTCATTTTATGGCGCAACTTTTTTCATGTCAAAGCGGTATATATAATTTCATGAAGAAGTTTTTATTATGGTCCGACACGTGGCGCGGTATGACGTATATTATTTCACGATAGAACATAATACGCAGCAAAAAGGCAACAAGCGATTGCCCTCTCGTTATAATTGTGTTCATATAGATAGACATATCGTATATATATAAATTTTGTATGTCTTCGTACGATAAATAAGCTTCACGATTGTTTCGACAATTGAAGTTTGATTGGGAGAAGAATGAAGATGACTGCGATGATATGATAATAATGACACGAGCGAGTATATTTTTCTAGTAATATTGGTTTCCTTCTCCCCCCACCCCTTTCCTGTGCGATGACAAAATGGCACAAGTTCGAATATCATATACAAAAATAGATTTAAAAAAAATCATGCGTATCATGGGAATGAAATATAAGCAGACATTTTTCGAATTCATTGCTCGTTTCTCACTCGATGTGATGTAATCATTGAGATACCCACCGACTGTTCTAATAACGATGGAGCTCCATGTCATCTCAAATTATCACTTCTATTTGTGATTTTTTGGCTTCCCAATCATCATCCAATTGAGAAAAATATTATTCGTAAACAGCAAATGTATATTTATATCTTTGCCGAGGCTCGCGCGCATATAATTCTCCACGATACTTATCTTTGTCTACTGATAGTAGTTTTTTTCCTCCAAACTTTGACATAAGATAGCAAAAAAAAAAAAATCGTAACTATAGAGTCAGCCGAATAAATACGAAAATATTCGTAAAATACCGAATGAAACGAATATAACGAGGATCAAATTATCGACTATTTTTTATTTTTAATATTTTGCAAAATTTATATCAGTTCCTCTACTATAATTATCCCTCAAACTCTGTCATAGTAAGACGACAAGCTTTGCTTTGCAATTAATGTTGCTGAGAGAAATATTTCACTTGAAATGAACAGAGTTCATTAAGATTTTATACTGCTGGGACATTCCACGTCAACTCAGCCACCCCGTTTTTTTTATTGTCTCGAAAAAATTATTCAGTATGGGCATTTCAAAGGACAATATATCCATGACATTTTACCAAAATTTCATCCCCCCACTATTGTTGGTTCTCGAGATAATGATTAATGAAGTCTCAATTTTGTAAAAATCATAACTTCGTAACTACTGATCGGATTTAAACGATTAAAAAAAGAATCTTTTTTATTTTTATTGCTTTTTTCGAAAAAAAATATGTCATCATCGGATAAAAGCTCATTAGACATTTTTCGGAGTAAATTAACAAAAAACAATTTTTCCCTCTTCACTGATGCCTTGTTCCATTTTTAAAAAATCCTGCGGAGTTGTGTATTGCCTCCCTCTATCAGAAAAAAAAATACTGAGTAGAATTCCGATTGGCCCTTTCGTGGAAAAAAAAAAAAAATCGAAAAATTTTTCCGAAAACTGTCTAATGAACTTTTCTCCAAAGACGGCATTTTTTTTAAAAAAAAGGGCAAAAAAAATAAAAAAGATTCGTTTTTTAATCGTGAAAATCCGATCAGCCGTTACGAAGTTATGATTTTTACAAAATTGAGAATTTATTAATCATTATATCGAGAACCAACAATAGTGGGGGGATGAACTTTTGGTAAAATGTCATGGATATATTGTACTTTGAAATGCCTATACTGGATAATTTTTTCGAGACAAAAAAAAACGGGGTGGCTGATGAGTTAACGTGGAATACGACACGTCAACGCAGCCACGTCAACTCAGCCACCCCGTTTTTTTTTGGTCTCGAAAAAATTATTCAGTATGGGCATTTCAAAGTACAATATATCCATGAAATTTTACCAAAATTTCGTCCCCCCACTATTGTTGGTTCTCGAGATAATGATTAATAAATTCTCAATTTTGTGAAAATCATAACTTCGTAACGGCTGATCGGATTTTAACGACTAAAAAAAGAATCTTTTTTATTTTTTTCGCCCTTTTTGAAAAAAAAAATATGCCATCATTGGAGAAAAGTTCATTAGACAGTTTTTGGGGAAATTTTTCGATTTTTTTTTTTTTTCACGAAAGGGCCAATCGGAATTCTACTCAGTATTTTTTTTCCTGATAGAGGGAGGCAACACAACTCCGCAGGGTTTTTTCAAAATGGAACAAGGCATCAGTGAAGAGGGAAAAATTGTTTTTTGTTAATTTACTCCGAAAAATGTCTAATGAGCTTTTATCCGATGATGACATATTTTTTTTCGAAAAGAGCAATAAAAATAAAAAAGATTCTTTTTTTAATCGTTTAAATCCGATCAGTAGTTACGAAGTTATGATTTTTACAAAATTGAGACTTCATTAATCATTATCTCGAGAACCAACAATAGTGGGGCGATGAAATTTTGGTAAAATGTCATGGATATATTGTCCTTTGAAATGCCCATACTGAATAATTTTTTCGAGACAATAAAAAAAACGGGGTGGCTGAGTTGACGTGGAATGCGACTGCTGCATAATTGAAATTTCATAAATTAATATACACTAATTAATTTCTTGATGAAATTGATTGATAGATCAAAATTATACAAATTGTTCAACGTTCGTGTTATTCAATTTGGTATAAATTAAGAGCTCATGAGCAATAAATTTTTATTATATCTACTTATTAATCTGCGGTTCATTAATTTTACTCAATTAGCTTAATCAATGAGAATAAATATTATTATTGGTGTTGTTAGATACAAGTAAAATCTAGAAATTGCGGACCAAGTGTCTTTGGCACATCCCGAGACCAGACGGAAAAATTTGTCTCGGTCATCGAGGACGCATGCACGAAACACACCGCAAAAGTGTCTCATCAGCTGCAACCAGCTTTCACGCTCCTGTACGAAAAATCGCAAGTAAAGACTCCATCTCGCTTTGCGGTCGTTGAGGTATAAAGCTCAGAGAGAGATGAGAATCGTTGAATCACGAGAGAGGCTGCTATTAGGCGCCCACGATTCGCTGGGCCCATCGCGAATATATCACACTGTGCATACGTATATATGTACTACAAGTCGCTATATATGTAAATACGTATATGGTATGTGTGGGGTATTCCAGACGAGAAGTGGAACGATTTTTGGCCGTGAGAATTCTCATTTAGCTGTCTTTGTACACTCTAAACTTTAAACACGCTTTACGCTTTAAACACAAGCAATTGAGGAAAAGGGCTTTTCAAAATTTTTTTCAAGCTGCCCATATTTGATCATATTCGTTTCTATTATCCAAAGTAACCGTTCGCAATGCATCCCTGTAATAAAATTATCTCGACCAAAAATCATCCAACTACGCGTAGTTACTATATTCACGTTTAACTATATCACCTCGTGATAGAAAGAGTGAAAGAGGGATGAAGATAACGGGTGATCATGCATATATCGATTGATATAAAACAAAAGGGCATAACTCACCCATGAATATACGTTTTGCGCGAACTTTGACGAGAGATAAACAGCTGCAAAAGCTCTTTATTCGCCTGATGTGCTCTCGATCGTCTATAGTCCGCGGTTTCGAGTTTATAAAAAGCGTGAGAAGAAAAGATATACCTATAGCTGATGCCGAATTCGCCATGATTTACCGAATTACGAGGCTATTTAACCGTGCCGCTATTCATTGGCGGATTAAGGATGATGTTTCTACACGTATAGACCTAGTGCATATCGACTCCTAAGGAAAATTAATGGTTGGTAAAAAATCTGTTTTCTCATCATATTACATTACGTTGATTAAAATATTCTTGTTATTATTATTATTGACATTACGATTATAAATCAAAGCAATAGCCCAAATTATTTTCTGTATAATTTAATAAATTTCAGGTATGTACTTACGAATACAACTATTTTTATTTCGAATTTTCTGAATTTAAGTATATCTCTTTTTCTCAGTGCCAAAAAATAATACAGAAATCGACAGAAAGAGAGAGAGAGAGCGAGAGAGAGAGAGAGAGAGAGAGAGAGAGAGAGAGAGAGAGAGAGAGAAGAGAGAGAGAACTTTAACTTTAATTAGCCTTCTTGGCTATTTTCATATACAGATTACACGATGCATGTTAACATTTTATATCTACATATGAGTATTACATTATTTAGATTTATTTATTTATGTTAATTACTTCTATTCTATTGTTTTCGACATTTTTTTGAGCATCTTTTAAAGTTACCGAGATTCATATTTGCTTTTATTTCTTTTGGCAGTGCATTAAGGGAGTTTTCTACTTTGTTGGGCTAAAAAATTTTCGACTTTTCACTAATTTTTTATGCGAAAAATATTAAATATAGAATGTTGATATTTAGTATGTTTACTAAGCGGTCTTTATTGAACATGATAATGTTTTTTAAAGTTTGACAAAACATAGTATTGGACGTGAGCGGAGCCACGTATGTCGGTGCATGATATTCTTCGCTTGTGGAAGTCCGAAGTCCTGGACTGGTGATCTGAAGCAAAAAAATCAAACATATTTATACTTTGTACAATATTGTGTATATAAGTTGAACTATAGAATAAAGAAGAAATATTGAAAAATTAAAAAATAGTGAGCGATCGAAGGGGACGTTTGGTTTTTGACAAAAATTTTTGCAGTTTTTTGTTCATAACATAAAAACGTTTGAATATCCTTGGATAATTCTAGTTAAGCTTATACACAATATTGTACAACGTAAAAATATGTTTGATTTTTTTTTGGTTCAGATCACCTGCCCAGGACTTATGACTTCCGCAAGTGAAGAATATCATCGCCAGCGCACCGACATACGTGGCTCCTTCCACTCCCAGTGCCATGTTTTGTCGAACTTTAAAAGATATTACCAGCACGTTCAATAAAGACCGCTCAGTAAACATACCAAATATCAAAATTATATATTCAATATTTTTCGCATAAAAAATTGGTGAAAAATCGAACATTTTTTGGTCCAACAAAGTAGAAATCTCCCTTAAACATTTTCAAGCCTGCATAGAAGATACTTTTTGTGCATTTGTTGTTTTTCTATGGGTTGGAGAAAAAGTAATTTCGGTTTTTCCCAATAGATGACTTTAAAGTCGCATATCTCTAGTAATACTTATTCAATGAAGCCATACTATATAGCGCGTTTAAAAGTAACAGTCCACAGAACATTCTAGATATTATAAGGGTAGCGTCATACGTTTACTCAGTCAAAAGTTATTGTGCTTTGAAAATGGAGATTCCAGAAAGTCATTTTCGTCATATTTTGCTTTTTTACTTCCGAAAAGAGAAAAATGCAGCGCAGGCTCATCGAAAATTGTGTGGTGTTTATGGTGTGATGGCTGCTCAAGTGAACGCCAGTGTCAGAATTGGTTCGCTCGTTTTCGTTCCGAAAATTTCGATGTTAAAGATGAACCTCGGCCCTGGCCGGCCAATCGTCGATAAAGTCGATGAAATACTTTAAAAAATCGAGGTATAGATCGATATATTTCGACATCGCTACGGAACTAAACATCGACCATAAAACAGTTTTGAACCATTTACATAAGACTGGATACCAAAATAAGCTCGATACTTGGGTTCCACATGAATTAACAGTGAACAATTTAATGGATCGAGTTTCCATTTGTGAATCCCTGCTGAAACGGTAAGAAATCGAGCCATTTTTTAAACGAATGATTACGGGCGATGAAAAGTGGATCACGTACGACAATAATGTGCGAAAAAGATCGTGGTGGAAGCTCGGAGAAGCTTTACAAACGGTTTTAAAGCCCGTATTGACACCAAGGAAGGTGATGCTGAGTGTTTGATGGGATTGCAAAGGAATTGTTCATCATGAGCTGCTCGAACCTTGCCAAACCATTAATTCGACTCTCTACTGTCAACATCTAATGCAGTAGAAGCAGGTGATTAAAAAATAACGGCCAGAATTGATCGATAGGAAATTCATTGTCTTCCATCATGACAACGCTAGACCACACGTATCTTTAGTGATTCGGCAAAAATTGAGAGAGAGCTTGGCTGGGACATTTTGATGCATCCACCGTATAGCCCGGACCTTGCCCCGTCCGACTACCATTTGTTTCGGTCTCTGCAGAACTCTCTTATAGCGAATTTGACTCGTTGCACTGGTGCGCACCGAGTGCAGTTTCATCCTTTTCTACCATACGCTTTGGAAAGAGATGAAAATACACTCAGTGCGCACCAGTCCAACGAGTCGAATTCGCTATTAATGGTGTGAAACTGGCTTATCAAAAGAGGCTTGTGAAAATCACTTGTTTCAGTTTTTTTTTGCCCAGAAATCTCAGAAGTTCTACAGTGACGGAATTATGGTTCTACCAGAAAAGTGGCAAAAGCTCATCGATCAAAACCGCACGTATATCATTGATTAGTGTTTGAAATTTATATGAATAAATTCGCTTTGAAAAACATGAAAAAAAAAAAAACCGAAATTACTTTTTCCCCAACCCAATATTATTATAATGTTATATCCGCCTGCTATCGTGCTTTTCTTGACATCTGCCCTCCTAATTTTCCTACTGCCCATGCTTCTATTTTTGGCATCAAATTAAAAACAATCTTAAATATAAATATGTTCATATATTAAACCGCAGATGTTGCTCTATCGACAAAAATTGTAGCGCTTCCAGCATACATCTCTTATTCTCGTGTACTTACTTACCAACTTGTAATATTGTCCTCATTGCTATATTCTGTGCTTTTTGTAGTTTTTCTATTTCGGTTTTACCGATGTTGATCATTATTGTTGCACAGTATTTGAAATGTCGTGCAATGATCGTTTTATATATTGTACATACATCTCGTGTATACTGACACGTGATTGTCAATTCTATTGAGAAAGATTATGAGAGAGAGAGAGAGAGAGAGAGAGGGAAGGGGGAGTCAGGTACAAAACACTTTTTCATCGTACCGAGACCCGATGTATGATTTTTTTTTTGTAATCGATGTAGGCAGTCTTTGTGTGGTCGTTCTACGCGTCCTCCGCGTATTAAAAAAATCATGCGGCCCAAAGATGACGATACTTTCAAGTCTCAGTTATCGATTTTTCACGGCTTATAATAATCGACCGCATGTTCTTGCGACTATATTGAGATCCTCCGCTTCGACAGTAGCTGCATCAGAAGGAGCAGAAGTAGATGAAGGAAAAGCCAAAGACGCAGGGGAAGAAGCAACAAAAACAACGCGTTTCAAGAAGAGAAAAGACTTGAGACAAAATCTCAGCCAGCAGCGGCAGTCAGCAGCATCAGCAGCAGGAAATAACGATTACGGAGTGATGATTTTGGATATCTGGGTTTTCGCGGATGTGTGCGTTTATATGCGCAGAAACAAGAGAGAAAAAGATACAAGTGTGAAGAAACTAAACGAAGAGATGATACTGTCGTATGTCACAACTTTGGGATTTGTGCGTCTAGACGCACCCTCGTATTCGCCTCGTCCCTCTTTTCCTCTTTGACTGCACACTATATCGTGATTTACTATACATTTGTATGTATTTAAATGTATACGTATATATACTTTTATATATACATAATATACGCGTAGGGCTGCCTCGTCTACATCCTCTCGTCTCGGATCATCTCACACTCTCGCTCACTTCGTAAAGTTGATTCACCGGAACCGTTTTAGCCTAACCCACGCGATGGACACTCAAACGCGTCTCGATTTTTCGTTCTTGTCGCTGTGCTTTCGTGATCTTTTCCGCCCGGCGCATTTGCGGATGTTACACCCGCCAGATGAGACTGTCGGAGACGGAGAGACACAGAAAGAGAGAGAGAGAGAGAGAGAGAGAGAGAGAGAGAGAGAGAGAGAGAGAGAGAGAGAGAGAGAGAGAGAGAGAGAGAGAGAGAGAGAGAGAGAGAGAGAGAGAGAGTGAGTGAGCCAACAACGAATCGCAGAGCCAATATTCATAAATTTCACGAGAAGAGACGAAACAACCATATTGAAGAGGCGATGAGGAGAGGTCATAGGGGAGAATGTGGCACAATATTACACGGTTAATTTCTTTCGAATTAGCAGTCGCAATAATTCATACAGCTTTAGCACATCATATGCAAGGTGCCGTTAGACTAAACTTACCTACACATTCTTGGAGCTCCATTGATAACGAAACAAAAATTTAGCAAATTATTATTCATATTATCAGTTTATTTAGCGGGTATTAAGCCGCTTGAAGCTATATATTTAACAGAAATTATACGATTATACTTTATTATCGTATAATTATAAATTATAATTGTATACGATTTTTTAAGAATTTACACTGGCGCAGTCGAGCCTGACATCATTTTGTCAATTTTAAACGATGAATTGATCAATGATCGATTCAAACGATTCAAATAGTTATTTTTCTCTGAAAATTTAGAGTTTATAAAATACTATCGTTTTTCCAACCTAGAGGCATCAGGCGTTCATTACACCTCCCAACTCAACCGGACCCCATGCACGCCCTCCTGTAAGTGGTTTTTTTTTCCTTTTCGATTCTGAATAGCGGTAGGGCCGAACGTAATTCCTGTTCCCAAAGAGTTAACCGAGGGTTACATTGAAATTTCGTGGGTGACTAATTATTTGGGTTGTTACAATATCTGCCTCGAACTGCTTCCCAAAGTCAAGCATCATAAATTCGTCTTCGTGTGTCATATATATATATATATATATATATACATATATATGCGAATAATGATAATGACGTTAGAGACGACGGAGGAAACGGCGAATGATTATACGTCGTGAATGTACTATACGAAATAAAATTCTTTGTGATGAAGAAAGTGCCGGCTAGCCGACCGGACATCCATCGAGTTTATGAAATGCAAGCACATATGGGCCTCTTCGATCGTCTGTGGAGGAACGAAGAGGCAAAGAGAAGAAGAGAGAATGGCCGAGAGAGAGAGAGAGAGAGAGAGTTAATTAACTCTCCCAATTAACCCGATTAGGTGTACCAGTTCGAATCGGTTCAAACCTGTAAATACCCAACAGTTGACGAACTCTAGTCACGCTGTTTGACATACACGTATGGTAAGGTCAGTCATAACGAAAAGCCCGAGAAACAGGCAAAGATTATGGGGTAAAGAAATTGTCATATCGAGAATAAAATTAATTCGTTTGAAATAAAATGTTTTCGTTCATTAAGCATAAATTTATTCGATTGCAATCACATTATACTCGCACTAAACAAAAACGTTTATCATTCAATTAAGTTTAATTCCAGTTGACTAAGTTTTTTCTTTTATTAGCTTGAGACAATTTTTGGGTTGAAACAATTTTTTTCACAATCTCTTCAAAAAAGGGAACATCATTTTTCGGTCTTTTCATTAAAACTAAATGTCTCTCATTTCAACAAAATCAATTCCAATAAGATTCAAAATCGGATAAATCAGTTTTGGTTTTTGAACCAGAAGCATTCACTCTGCAGCTGTCTCTCCCCAGAACTCATTGCGACGACGTCGTAAACGTTTTCATTCACCAATTCTAGAAACGGGGTTGGCAGATAGATATAGGGAGAAAGCGAGAGGCCTACCACGACGCAAGAAGCTGAGCTGGCTGCATCGTCTTCTTTTACGGTATACCTAATAAATATCGAGCGACCGGTTCTGCTACCGTTCCTTTGACCGCGAAAGAACTTACATCGAGATACGTGTAATGTGTGAAGATGTCTTTTTATGCGAGACAGACTTACACACGAAGACGTCGCGACCAACTGCTATTATTTTTAGGCTGAAGCGGAAAAGCGAGACGAGAAGTAGCAGGATGAAGACGACGATGAAGAGGAAGATGAAGAGGAAAGATCTTAAGACTTTAGAAGCGGTGCGTTAAACGCTGACAGTTTTAGAATCGCCATTTTGAAATCGGCAATATCACCACGGAGGTCGCTCCTTTGCGTCTGCGGAAAAGGGCACCAAACAGCGCGCCCGTATTCCGCGGTTTCTTCTTCATGGGCTACCGCGGTGGCGTCTTCTTCAGTCGTTATCATTGCCGAAGGCGCCGGCGTCTTCCCGACTGAATAAATAAGCTTAAATCGCAGCCACGATACTTAGTGGATCCGGCCTAAAGTCACGAGAAATAAAAGAAGAATAAGAAGAAGAAGAAGAAGAAGAAGAAGAAAAACGACGAGCGAAAGAAGGCCGGATCAAACGTATACCTATACCACTGTCGGAGGCTCGGCGATGCCATCCATAATAAAAGTGCTACATATAAAGCGAGAGGAGACACATTTATTTTATAAGTTCATTCGCTTCTCACCCTACATTTGATGTTTCAAAAGTTTCAAATAAACCCCGCGGTACCACGGCGCCGTCTCTATTGCTCTCCGTTTCTCGTCACTTCGAGATCGTGTGTATTCACACGAGATCATATACAGTGCACGATAATCGGCGCAGGCCAGACGCATCAGCGTATGCAAAACTTTTCCTACTGCAAAGATTTTACCAACGGCAAAATCGCTGAATTATATCGATCAAATAAAGATATCGTCTCGTTCGCAAAAAAAAAAAAAAAAAAAAAAAAAAAACTGTCCGTATAGTTTACAGCTGCACTCCCCAATCGAGCTTCGGAGCAATAAATATATCGCAGAATTTAAACAACAACAAAAAAAAAAAAAACAAGCATGCTACGCTTCAGTACACACGGAGAGAAGAAATTGATATAAATTGCTTGGCGCTGGAGTGAAAATAATATTTATAGATGAAGTTCGGGGATTTCAAGCCGCGCTAACTCGGAAGGTGATACCATACACATTGAAGCAACATTTTTGGTACATTCGGTGAATTTTTGGAAGCACAAACGCCATATATAAATATAGGCTTTATCTGGTTCTAAATTTTGTTTTATTGTTCGTTGTTTATCCCAATTCCACGGGTGTATTACACCGATTACCAGATCTGCATCGCATGTTATCGCACGAGGGCACGAGGAAACTGCGGAAAACCCGTGCCAAAATAAAAACTTCCTAATTCTTTGATGTTAGTATATGAGTGTGAATAGGGTCATCAAAGTCTCAAGTAAGTCGATCTCTCGCTCATCGATCGATACACCTATGCGCCAGCGCGCACCCAAAAGCGATAATTCATCCAAATAATCAACTTGGCAGATCGCCAGAATCGCACGACGACCGCATATATACCAAAATTGCCGTCTTCATAACGATATTATTCGTAATTATTTCGTCATAAAATCATTTCATTTCGATTTTCGTTCGAATGATATTCCCTTCCCGATGATGGGTATATGAATAATTCGGGAGTGTCATTGATTGTGTAAAACACCTTCTGTGGTTCTCTATATATCACAATTTGTGTAAAACAAGACTCCAACTATTTCGCTCCTTCGTAAATACAAGTATATACATAAAATATGTTAAACAGAGGTCGCGCTGATGCTGAAAAGTTTCAAGCTACAAGATGAGTCCGAGACGTGTGTAGCTATACCGACTCGATATACACGCGAGGGACGTTAAATTATAATATTATGCATTATCGAAGTCTCTTCTCCGATGTATCGTATACAAGTCGTAAATGTATACTACGAGGACGTTTTAGTCTAATACGATGACATTGATCAACGTGTAAAAAGCAGCGGCATGATTCAACCTGCACGATAATATATACTTGACGAAATAATCTTCGGAGTGTGCGGAAGTCCATGTGAATGACTAGAGAAGGTTGCAGGGATCGATATTATGAGTATTATAGCGCACCGATAATAACACTTGAAGGCAATAAATATTTGACGATCGGAAACATGAAACAACGATAAAGCTACGAGTATCCCATGTCGATATGTGATATTTCAATGTCCGATAAAGCTTGAAGTGTCTAGACCTTGTTAAACCGAGAAAGTCTCCATGAAATTATATAGCTCAGAGATTATCAGGAAACAAGGTTAGAAGGTTCGATTAAACTCTGTGCGAAATGAAGAGGCGTGATGGCTATTTTAGACAACTTTAAACATTAAAAACAATATATCGAAAGATTGAAAAATAATTACGAATCAAATGATATGGAAATCGTAAATTAAATGAAACAGATTATAACATTTTTAGTGCATGCGTGTATAATTGAGAGAAAATATGCGATTGCTGGGTCCCGCTAATCATATACTATTAAGAACTTTAGAACTGTTGGGTTCGTTGTGTGACGCATACTATACAAATCTTATGTCTTACGGTTACGCAACAGATTTTTATGTTTGAAGGCTATATGGTTCTTTGGAATACGTGACTCTTGACGCGTATTATATCTTTCGTCACGTCCATCTCGGTCACCTTCACGCATTTTCCCGTGATCACGCGACTATTCTGTTTTTCCCGCCATCAAAAATACTTATATATAACTCAAGGTATACAGTCTATTTTCCGTAAAATATAGCACTCCCCGGGCTGATGTGCGCTGCGCGATATTATATGGGAGAATGCTATATATGTTTATGGATTGCAGCTCCACTAGAGACGGTGAGACCGCGCTGACTCGTCTGCATGCATTCACACCCACGTCTAAACAAAGAAAAAAATCGCTGGACCGAAGCAAAATTTATTGTACAGTCCCCTTGAGCATTGTCAATTGAAGTAATTGTGAAAATTAATGGAATGCACGGAAATTTGGATCAGATGGTAAGTTTGGACAACATATGCTCTTCTCAATAAGTTTTATCCGAAATTAAATCAAATGGTAGTTCAATTTCTCAGTGTCTTTATTATTTATACCGGTGTGTATCGCACTGTACATATGTTCGTTTTATCTTTATATAAATGCTAAAAGTAAAAGAGCGAGCGAGAAACAGAGAAAAAGGGGCGGAATTAAGTTTTTTTTTGCTTTTGCTCTCTGAGAGCTTTTCCCTGCCGGTCTTTTCATCCCTCTGGCTTGATCACGAGAATCGTGATCGCCATCGTCGTCGCCGTCATCGACGTCAGCGGGTACGCAAATAAACGGCGTCGCGCTGTCTGGTAACCGCGAGGGCAACTAATCACAGGAGATGCACGCGCTAAGATCAATCAGTTGCTCACTCTCTGACAAATGACAACAGCTGCCGCTCGACCACACTCTCCTGATCTTGCCGGACAACGTGATTAAGCTCTATCTTCGAGGGTAAAGTCTCCCGAGATATCTTTAAAGGAATTCTACGTTTTAGTTCTAGTTTACAGATAAATATATATATATATATATATATATATATATATATATATATATATTTGTGCGTGTGTGTGTGTGTGTAGTATGTAAAGTGTATGGAAGACTTTGTATATAGCTGGCGGCTGCCAAGCGAATTCGAGAAACTTTCAGAACTCTCCCGTTCCCGTTGTAAAGCAAAATATACATATATGTAAATACGTCTTGTTCAAAGATATATATCTCATTAACAACCGACGCGGTAGTAGATGCGCGGTCGGTGTGCGGCTCTGGCGATCTCCCAAGCTAAGCAGAAATGGCCGAGGCCAATACTTGGATGGGTGACCGCTTGGATGTGCACTGGCTTTTGGCACGCCGATTGCCGAATGGGAGGCAGGCTTCCGATGGTAACACATCGAAAACTTAGTAAAAATACGGCGCTGCTTGTATTGGCATGTGTTTTACGCATTTTCCCCATATCCACGACGAATACGATACAGGTGTAGCTAAAAGGCAGCTACGGAAGTTAGGTTAGCTTAGCGAAGCGCAGGTAGGAAGTGATAGGAGGGTTCAAATAGAAATGGTAACACTTATAATAAACCCCAAGAGTATATACGATATAAAATAATATATCTCATTAAGGAGGTTCACTAGGAATGCCGGGGCGCGGCAAGGGGAAAGTATAGCGGGGGACGAGGGCGACGTGTGGGCTTGGTTGTGCATTAAGGTAGTTCGGTCGAGTTTGGCCGAAGTCAAATTTCATCCGTAATTCAGATTTATTTACGTACAATTTAACCATATGGAAGCTATGATAAATTGAATTGTTGCATAAAAAAATATTACAACCTTCTTTTAGGGTGTAAATAATAAGTTAATAATTAATACCCGGAATAATGACAGACTCAACTTGACTCATTCTCTACGTTAGGGAGCGAGCTAATCTAACCTTACGCATAAAGTTACTAGATTGCATTCGCGAGTTTTGTTGTATGCTTTAAAACAGTATAATGAAGAACAGGGGAGAAAAAAGGCTCGTCTCGAGGCAAGTACAGTTGAATCAACGGCCAGTATGCAATGAACTCGGAACTCGTCTAGTTGACATTTTATATCTTGCCGAACAACTCAAATGTGACAGTTGTTTAGAACCACTTTTGCTGGCGTTCATAGAATCTGAAGTGAGACGCGGATTAGCTTCGGTTTTCACATGTTTTTTCCCCTAGTCTTCTGCTAGCGAGCAGATCCGGTGTATGACAAGGACAGAGACCGCGGACTCGCATTAATTATTGAAATAAAAAAAAACCGTGCGGTAAATCGACTTAAATCTTTGGTAAATATCTCTTATAGATATCAACCATTATTGTGGTATGTTTTTTCTTGCCCTTAAACGATTAATTTTTCGTGTACCTGAAATTTCGATAGTTGGCGTGCCATCTGAGCCTTATATGCCCTATAAGAGCAATGTTAACTTATTTATTAATTACGCAAAAACTACACGGTAAATTAATTTGAAATTTTGCAGACATGTAGAGCAAGGTCAACTCTTTTGATTAAATGCAAAAAAACAGGGTGTTAAACGTGAACCTCAATTCGACCGAACTACCTTAACATTTGCTTCAAACGTAAAAAGCGCAATACTAACATTAAACGAGGTATACACAAACGATCTGATTTTTGTCATAGGATTCCCTTCAACTGCATACTCTCTCATTATATTATCATTTCATCTTTTTTCTCTACATTTTTCCATTCGTTATTATTATGGTGGGAACACGAAGTGCCATAAGTACCTATATGTTAAAATGAGAATTTTTTAAAATATTTATTCTTCAAGAACGCGATGTAGATGAAAATTCTGAAATGATTCAGGGCATTCTGTGTGTAGCTGCGAAATATGGCATAAAAAGTTCAATGATTTCTGTACATTTATGCTCTACCTGGTAAGCCTCCTTAACAGTGCATCGTTTCGAAAGTTACAGTGTGGGGCTGGGGGGGGGGGGGGACTTTCAGTTTTTTTGTCTATAATTTTAAAAAATATAATCCCCCCCCCCCCCGAAGAGATTGCTCGAAGTATCAAAGCATTATAAAATGTGACCTTTTTTTCGGATTATACCAGAAGAACTACCAAAATGTATTAATGATGAAACAATAATTATTCTTAATTTTTTTTAAAGTCCGACCTTTCGTTTTCTCACAATAATTAGAATTATTTTGTTTCAAAATCTTTTTGAATAGTTTTCTTTACTTCTTCTTAAATTCGAATAACGCATCCATAATATCTGGCGCAATTCTCTAATTGGAGTTGGTGGGTGGCTCTTAATTTATGACACTCCACGCCCGGGAGCGTAAAATTGCCAGGAGAAAAAAAAAAAAATTGAACATTCGGAGCGCGTGAAACTGCCCGTAACGGGGTATAGCGCGTCGTGTGTTTCGCGCGGCAGCCACCGCACGTCCCCGTGATCCGTTTGAGACGCGCACATGCACGCCGACGAGGATGACTGAATGAAGTAACTTGGTTTGCGTCAGCCAAATAAACGCCGCGGTTTCGGGACGCCTCGACTTCGTACTATACTACTGCGTGACGAACTTCGTTTTACGGGTATATCCGCGTGTCCACGTGAAAGAGACAGCATGCAAGAAAAAATTCACCCTCGACTGTTCGTCGATGATGATATATGCGATCTATTTTATAAGGACATATCAGCTATTAGTTATAGGCCAGTAAGGCCGAAAAGTATGAACGTTAGAAAAAAAAATTTGAAATAAAAGTTGTGGGGAATTGAATCATCTTTAGAAATGGACAGAAGCATTTGGATTGATTGATCCAATATTAGAAGAGTTATTGGCTGAAATAGAAAAACCTGTTCCATTAAATGAGCCATAAATCGTAAACGGTAAGTTTTACAAAAAAAGTCTATAAGAAACAAAAGATGCGAAATTTTATTTTCTACAATAATGATTCTTATAACTTTTTCTCTAAAGTGCATTGTTTCCGAGATATCGGCCGAAAACGTTTTTTTTCAAGATGGCGCCTGAAGCTCCACCGGAATCTGTCAGCATTTTGTGATTTTATACTCAGTATGTGATCCTAAACCTTATAAAAAAAAAAAATTACATCGGTAATTTAGTGCGAGGTTGACCAAAAAAAAAACGTCTATTTTTACTGGCCTATATATTAGGCTATAGACTATAAATATACGGTATATATGGCGTTTTGCGACGACAACCAAGTGAGGCTATATAGGCTAACGCAATAGAATTGCGCTTGCGAACTATATTAGCTGTATGCTTTCTGTTTGTAAAAACTGGAGCTGCAACTCGCAATATCTCCGGAAAATATATGTGGTCGCAGATGTCTCAGAGTATCCGCGGCGGAAAAAAGTTTCTTTCAAGACTCAAAAAATTCTCCATACGTTCCCTTGTATAACGTTCAACATTTATAACTCAAAAAATAGTATACCATAGCATCTCGCAGCAAAAGCGCTATAGCTACAAAGTCAACTGTGTATAGAGTTGAGTGCGCATGAAATAAAGTGCGATGCGATACCGGTCCCATCGCTGTTCCAAAAATCGAGCCGGTCGCAGTGTATTCCTTACATATCGTTTGCGTATAGCAGTCACTTTACGTGCAAATAGACGAGAAAAAAAAATCCATGTCCAGTTGATTTTACAAGTGACAACCTTTACCGGCTATAGGCCTTCCGTCTCGGGGGTTCTCATACGAACGACGAGAAATAAATCATCAACCCTCGTGTATCATAAATACATGTATATAGCTGCATATGAGAAACGACGCGTATGATGCGAATCATGTGGAGCCTCTGAGCCAATTTGTACCAGAGCAATCTGCATTAAATTAAATCTAAGCGGGGCACCATCGCACTTTTGTTTTCTTTTTTTTTTTTTTTTACATATTAAAAGGTATTTACAAATATAATTGTCAATAATTACTCTGGACGAGGAAAAACAAAATTGTCAGTAAATTATTAAAACGGTTTAAAATAATTGTGATAATTATACTCCCTGATGGTGAATATTAATTATTTCGTTCGAAAATATATATCGTTTGAATTGTAAATAAAGAAGAAGAAACGAAACCATGGCGTCAACATTTTTCTTTGACCCGGTCTCCCTCTATACGTATATATGTAAATCGACTATACGAGCAAACGAAAAGGCGGAATTTGAATGATCCAGTACGTGAAGTTGCGCGCCTCTTTGTCGGTCAACGATCTATACTTGGTCTACACAGATATATATATATATATATGTAAGCGAGAGCGCAGTTTCTTCTCCCACTTTTTTTTTCCGAGAATCCTACGTCAATGATGATGACCACGATAATTATGATGGTGTGCGGTGGCGAACAAGATGACGGGGAAAACCAGCGAAGACCCTGATGTGAGACTTCGAAGTCGAGAAAGGAGAGGATGAGGACGAGGATGAGGATGAGGAGGAGGAGGAGGAGGAGAAGGAGGAGGAGAAGGAGGAGGTAACGATAGATGGATAATGAGAAATTCTCGTATGCGGAGATGCTCCAACGCTATATACGATGATGTTATCGTAAAGATAAATTTCTAGCATATATATAACTAGCGTACCGAATTTTCGATATAGGGTAACTGCTAATGACGATGGTCCATGCACAATACATACTGAGATGACGCACATAAAAACCTCTTCTTCTCGGAATTACAGACTTCTCTTCCAATTTTTCCTCCATGATTTGATTATAGACTCGAAAAAGAAGCACTAGATTTGATCAATTTTTTTTTGAGAGAATTATTTTTCGTAAAATATCGAAAATCTTTTATCTTTCGTGAGGTGAACAGGTGGACAAAGATCAGTCTAGTGAGAGAAAGTTCAATACATAAATTGTTGAATTTCACAACAACAACAACAACAACAACAGCAACAACAACAACAACAAACGGTTTTTCATCGCAAAGAATAATATTACCATTTTTTTTGTTCGTGGGACCATCATTTTGAAACTAATTGCATTTTCTTATGGCTCTCCTGATCTACTTCGTGCACATATACTCATAAAAATTCAAACTTTTTACTTTCAAAAAACTCTTCTGCGTCTTCTCCTGTTTTCCAGATTTTTCAGTATTTTGAGCTACAAATTAACTTTTGTATCTTCCGAATAGTTTTTTTTTTTTTTTTTTAATACTTGAAAATGACCCTTCTTTCGAGCAATAAATTTGACAGCCCGCCCTTGAATTCGGTTAAAAAAAAACAAAAAACCAAAGTAAATTTAAAATAAAATTCAAAATCAACGTTATTTTGCTTGAAAAATATTTTATAAAATGGAATGAGAGAAAAAAAATAATGCGCACCGAAATGATTTCGTGCTGCTATATACGTGAACACCCTCTCTTGTCAAGGTGATCTATGTGGAAAGAATCTTTTGGCACAGACCACGCGGGATATATATCTATAGTGAGTTTTTCCCCGACCATCCCAGCTTCGTCACCTCTCCAACGGGCATCCGCACATTATAAATGTTAATGTCTGCATGTTGGAGTGTCCATGTTTATATAGAGTTCTCAGACTCGTGATTTTACGCAACACGTTGCTACTACACACCGCCAAAAGATTGTGTATATATGTATTTATATTATGCTGTTTCTGCTATATATACTGTCGACGGGTCTCTATGCTAATGACGATGCCTTGTAGCCATCGGTTTGGGGGCGATTGCCAAGAAAATCCAAAGTGATATTGCTTCCTGTCTTCTTGGAAAATTGTCTGGCGTTGTATTCTAATATACGACTACAAAATTTTCGTTATATATATATACATAAATGTATATATATGTATTAGGGTGTGCGGAAAAAAAACAATTTTTTTTTTTTCGGTTGCATCCACCAAAAAAAGTTGAAGTAAGGTAAAAAAAGAAGAATCCTAAAACGGGAGGTCAAAAAAAAATTATTTCGAACGGCGCATTGCATTTGAATATTTTCCATAAGAATAACACAGGAAAATATTGGGATTTCTGAATGTCGTAGTGCAACTCGTCATAAAAAAATCACACAAAGATGTCATTAACATATTCTCATGGAGAATCGAATTCCCTACAAAAAAAGTTCTTACGAAAAATTAGCTCGGAACAACCGTTCAAGTGGAATATAACGCGAATGAATATAGTGGAAATAACGCTGTCTGAAATTGAATTGATAGGAAAAAAAAATAATTCAAAAGGCTGTAAAAATCGAATTTTTCGCTTTACGAAAAAACTTTTCGGGGGTTTTTTGTAGAGAATGTTCTGCTCTAACAACGTCGCTTTGATAGAAGCATATAACGGTTCATTAACAAAAAACGCAGAGCAGCTACAATATTTATTGGGCATAGTGCAAAATTATCGATAGAAATACCCTAATTGCAACAAACAGACTCTTAAAAAAAAGAAACGATGATTATTAAGCATTATAATGTAAAAAAAACCTATTCTATCTTATTAAACCAAATTCATTGAATAAAGCTTTTCTAAACACGATCAATGATGAACGTCGTTTCTTTTATATTTCTTGTTGTGCTTGATTTTTTTTTGTATAAGAGAAATATTTTGAGAACAATTTCATGCAAGTATGTTAGAGCAGAACATTCTCTACAAAAAACCCCCAAAAAGTTATTTCGTAAAGCAAAAAATTCGATTTTTACAGCCTTTTGAATTATTTTTTTTCCTATCAATTCAATTTCAGACAGCGTTATTTCCACTATATTCATTCGCGTTATATTCCACTTGAACGGTTGTTCCGAGCTAATTTTTCGTAAGAACTTTTTTTGTAGGGAATTCGATTCTCCATGAGAATATGTTAATGACATCTTTGTGTGATTTTTTTCTGACGAGTTGCACTACGACATTCAGAAATCCCAATATTTTCCTGTGTTATTCTTATGGAAAATATTCAAATGCAATGCGCCGTTCGAAATAATTTTTTTTTGGCCTCACGTTTTAGGATTCTTCTTTTTTTACCTTACTTCAACTTTTTTTGGTGGATGCAACCGAAAAAAAAAAAATTGTTTTTTTTCCGCACACCCTAATATGTATACATGCTTAAAGATTTGCCAAAATTTCGTTCGATTAAAAGTTTATTTGAATCAAATGAAAAGTAACGTGAATTAATATGTAATGAGAAAAATTAAATTAAAATGTAATTCATTGCGATGAAAATTTTTCAATTTACAAATACTTCAATTTTTTTTGTATTTTTATATAAATTAATTTAATTCGTCTTTGTTGAATTAAAACGTAAATTGCGTTTGAATGAATTTTATTTAAATTGTTTTTATCGATTATAAATCGAAATAATCTGTTCTTTTTTTGTTTGTTTATAAATCTTATTAAGTTTTGCATCGTACTTTTCATTCGAATAAAGAATTAATCATTCAATTGGCAATTTATATAATTTTCAACTTGCATTTCCGCACCCACTTTTCTTCCTCCATTATCCCTTTTGTTCGTGTACTCAATATCCTCCAATTACCTATCATACCTCTACGTAACTCATATACAGTCAAATTATTCCGGTTCACGGTGGACAGCACCGCAGCATTTAATAATTTGTGTCACAGGGCGAGATACGTACACAGAATAATGCGAATCACGTAAGACCGTTTCATGTAATTTCGACAGCAAAAAAAAAGTGTTAAAATTTCACGCCGACATTTGCGATTTTTAATAAGCTCAGGGAATACGTTGTGGTCCAGGTGAAAAGAGTTTACTTCTTGAGGCTATTTTTTCATAAAGAGTATTTGTTTCGGAATTATTGAATTTTTTTTCAACAGTATAATATAGTCTTTGACTGCGTGGGGCATCTCCAGACTGAATTGAGCTACAGGATTTCTGAACGGTTTACTTTAAAGCTTGTATGATACAGGTTATCATAATGGAATCCGTCCAGAAAACAATTTCCGTCAATTTTTCTCAATTGTTTCTTATTCGGAAATTTTTAATCGTTATCTTTTTCATTGAAAAGGCGACTTCTCTTCATCGATTTTTCCGAATTTTTTTTCGTGTTAACGCCATGAAATTCTTCTTTCAGCAGATTTCATTTCATTCAAGCGCTAAATCAGGAATTTAAAAATTATCATCAATACTTTTTTTTTCTTCTGAACTTAAATATTGTGATTTAGTAAAAAAAAAAAAATCGGGGAATATGTACTAAATTTTTTTTCTTTGATAAAAACATTTGAAAACTGTGTTATATTATAATTCATTTATATTATAATTTATAATTCATTTAGATGTCAAAAGTTGGATAATCGTTATTCCGTAATATCCGGAATTTCGGTAAGTTCCGAAATGAGTCATGAAGTTTCAGGTTTGATTTTTTTTTTTTTTTGCGACTCATCCCATCAATTTATCTTCCGGAAGACAACCGGCGAAAGATTGCGACAAAACACGTTACTATCAAACAAGCGCTGACGTCATCCCGAGGGACTGATAAGTCTGTCAGTGTCGCGACAATATGTGAGTGGTGCCCAAAGCCGTATATCATATATATATATAGTTTCGTGAAAATTCTCCGAAAGATAGTTTAACAGAAACCGATCTCGTTCACGCGACGGAGACGTCATATTGTCGCGTGAATCCCCCAGCATCATCGCTTGAAATCTTCTTGTATATCCTCTTCCTCGCTCCCATTCTTTAACTCACTCCTCGTTCATGATCTTTTCTTCTTCCCCTATCGGTGACACGAGATACACAGACACGAGTGAAGACCGAGCGGTATAATATAAACCTTTCTCGTGACTCGTGACGTGCGTCATTATATTCCTCTCATTGACCACATACCGAGTATAAATCATTTATCGTAAACGAATGAGATATATCTCGAGCTGAATATACAGAGGGAATGTATTTAAAAAAAGTCTCGGAAATCGAAGGAATGTCGGACGACGAGAGGAAAGAGGGCCAAGTCGATTTGCGTTAAGAAAAAAAAAAAAGTCTTCGCGGATGTTTTTTTTTTTCTTCGTTTTTATTCCTTCCACTATAATACGACATTCCGTCCATGATGGATGCTACACAGAAGCATTGCAAACGCGATTTTATAATCCACGACACTGTGCAACAAAAAAAAGGAAAGATCAATCATTTGGATCGAGAAAAAAAAATGAATTTGTCTTAATATGTCAGTAATGGCTGGCTAGAGCGGTTTGAAAGATTTTATATTAAGATTGGTTTTATAAATTCTAACTTAGTTATGCGAAATCCCCAATGATATAGAGTTTCACGGATAACTCATCGATAATTCAATCAAAATGAAACAAAACAAAAAACAATATGAAAAGAGGCAGAGTAGCGTGAAAAAAATCGACATGGAAAGATAATTCCCCACGTATCTGGATAACTCAAACTTGGTGGATCGAGGTTTCACTATGTCTAAATAAGCAGCGTGTTGAAGTATCTCTCATCTCTTTGCGATTTTACCAGTGAGGGGGAGAGAGAGAGAGAGAGAGAGAGAGAGAGAGAGAGAGAGAGAGAGAGAGAGAGAGAGAGAGAGAGTGGAAGAGGGACGTAATAAGTTCCAGAAGGAAAAAATATCGATAGGGAGCTCGGGACTTCTTGATGGTGGTGAATTCTTGGAAGTTCGCGAGACTTTATGGATCGGAATGTCACGCACACGTATAATATACATGCGGCTCTATATAACGAGCTCTCGCGATTTCCGTCACGACGCAAACACGTGTGCATCCGGACACGCATCCCTTACTTTTTGCCTCATCGCTTATTGCGGTATCCAACATTTATCGATTGTATAATTGGACCGCGCGTATTTAACACATTTTTACGAATTGCAACTCTGCCAGAAACTCAAAGACCCATAATAACGACTAAACCTGAATTTACGCTCTTATTCGAATAAGTTTACCAAACGAAAACTCTATACCAGACAACGACTATCCAGTGTGGCTGGATGGTACATTATTGATAGCTTACTCTGATGTGTGTCATTCAAATTGCACACGTATCATTATATTAGCGATGCCGGAGGGTCGTTGGCTGGCTATTATGAGTTGCAATTGGATAGAGATATTCGCGAGAGCCTATTTCTGGTAGAAATATTATTGGGCTTTTAGCCGCTGCTCTTGCTTGGTAAAGTTGTAATTTCGGAGGCTTTTTGTTGAAAGACTTAAAATCGTGATATAGGAGTTCTATTGGATAGTGAAGTTTATCCGGTAGAGTGCCATTTGCTTTTGAAGCTTTTCTATAATTATTAGGGCCGTCGGCCAAAAACGTGAGAAACAGAAAGGTTACCTCGTAAAACGTCTCCGAGAAAATATTTGGAGGTTGCTGCCAGCAACACGATGTCTTATTCAAGCCGCAAGTTTTTCAAAATTAATTATACATACATGACATGCATATCTATGCGTTACATGTGGAATATATAAAAAAAAAAAAATTCAACGTTTCTCATAATTCAGTACGTGGTAGAGAGTAACAGCATGCTCCAATACTTTGGGTAATCCAAACCCATGCAATTACAAGCACAAATACCCAGTTGCGTACAGATATATACAAATGAAAGAAAAAAAAAAAAAAACAAACAAACAAAACGCGACAGCGTCTTAAAAGCCAAGTAATTGAATGATATTTTTTTTTGTTTTTTACGAATCAGACCATGCATGATCATCCGATCAGGCATCTGAATGATCAACGTTACCCTGCCGAGATGTGTAACTATATACACGGTCTGAGAAAAGGGAATAAATGCGCAGTATAGGGTGACAAAGATCAATCAGCAAACTACGCAGTCACGTCTTCGACCTCTTCTTCTTCATCATCAACTAAATACACACACACACACACACACACACACACACACACACACACACACACACACACGCTCATATATATATATATAAATATAAGCCAATACACAAATAGAGGCTGTTTTTCTCCGGAAGTAGATGACGCAATACGAAAACCAAATTGCTCCGTTCAAATTTATACGCGGGAATATATTCCCATTACTGTACGGGGTGTTGGTGTGAAAAGAATACACAAACGAAAAAAAGAATGTCGAAGCAGCGGGGCCAGAATTCCTTGTGAATTTCAAGCTAGAGAGAGAGAGAGAGAGAGAGAGAGAGAGAGAAAGAGAGAGATAGAGAGAGAGAGAGAGAGATGTACAGAATGATGATACGTTTTCTCCCGCGTTGCATCAAGAGAGGAACGAGGAACGAGGTCATCAGGCGCGTTGGACCAAATGCTCGTGACAGATGCGTATACGTGCGTGTGTATAAAATTTATACTCTCATTATTACTACTACAATCTGAGACGGATGTTTTACATATGTATATATATGTATCAATGAAATATGTATGCGTACATATATATGTATTATGTTGCATATATAACTCCAGGGCGATGATGATGAAAGATATAACGTGCATTGACGCATTCATGTGGCAAACACGCTGCCTACTACTCCCAACTACACTACGACCTCGATTTAACGGCCAGTGGCGGGACCGGCTCCGCATCGCACCTTGTTAAATCGAGGTAGCGTATGCCCGCCCATGCTGTATCTGCGCATCGGCACTCCGTGCTACGGGCCTGATCGGGGAGACTTTAAGCGTCCCCCACCATCTCCCACCACGCGAAAAATCGATCGATAAGTGCGACATGGTGGGGACTGTCTATTCAATCGAGGACCATTAAATCGAGGTCCTAGTGTACTTCATACTCGAGTGTAATACACGTACTTACGCTGTCTGTATACACTGAATTTTATCATTCCGATATGATAGCAAGAATGTATGTGATCAAGAGAGAGAGAGAGAGAGAGAGAGAGAGAGAGAGAATGAGAGGTAGAGAGGGAAGGAATGCTGGTTAGTGATGAGCCGAGTTTCTACGTCATGAGTAAGAAGAGCAGCTATTGGTTAATAATTGGTCGGGCCTCCGTCAAGCCTCTCCGTCAAGCTCGTACATTTGCAACTAATACGAGAGAGATGGGATGGCAATTTTTAATTTGCACGATTTTTTCGCTATGCATTATTAAAAATTAATTAATTAATAGTAACAATTAATTGAATATAATTACTTTCAATTATAATTTAATTTGTAATGATTGTGAATTTTATCGTGCTTGATGATTTTTTGAAATCTTTCGAAGCGGGTTCCAAATCAGCCACCTCCATCGTGGTGGAATCTGGGAAATTCGTGCTTCGACAATGTTTCATTGTAAAAAGCAAAAGCATGAATTTGCTAACGGCTGAATCCGCGTTTGTAAACGTTGCGCCTTAAAGCGCCTGGGTATAATCATACCGGCCATTCAATAATTTTTATTACGCGATTCTCACGTTCTTGCTACTTTGTGCGTTTAACATTTATTTTATTTATTTATTTTTTTTTTTTCAAATTCCACAAAAGCTACAATTACCTGTTGGATAAAGTTCCGAAAAGCCCCCATACCTCTCCGATTAATTTGAAATTTTTTATGCTCATGTACCTATCTGGACTCGTTGATCACGAATATGATAGTGAAAATACCCGCAAAATTTGATTTTCAAGGTCATAATTCACGAAAGCATGCTTTGACAGAGTTTTTCATACACGATTGTACATGTGCATACAAAATTTCAAATTAATCGGAGGTATGGGTTTTTCGGAACTTATTAAGCTTCTTGCTCTGTATTGAATCATAAAACTATTATATTTTCTATGTACTCCTTTATACTTTGGGGCATATCCCGTTGTATAATAAATACATATTCCCTCTCTCTCTCTCTCTCTTTTGTGATTCACTCTTTGTTTTTGTTTGTTCTACACGTTCTCCGTTGTGTTAATCTACTATTGCAGTGCAAAATTTCTTCGGAAGTCGGTTTTATGCAAAATTATAGAAATTTTTATTGTCCTGCTTTCAATACTTGGGCTTTCTAATAAGATTTATTAGCACAATGAAATCTTCCCTGACCTACCCGAAATGAGAATGACCTACCCGAACTTGGGATCTCTAATAAATTTTACATATACAGTTAGCAGAATGAAATCTTCACTGACCTACCTGAAATGAAAATTTAAAGCCCCCACCCCGCACGCCCCTCCCTGATTATTTAATCCGCTAGTTTCTTTTCTCAGTGTCACGTAGCTGTTAATTTATATGACGGGATTTTCTTTTATTTTACTTAAGGAGGTTCTTAACATCAATTTGGTGCGGCAAAAGGGGAACGTGACGGCGCAGCGCGGGCGACGTGCGGAGCAGGTTGCGTTCGGCATTTGTTTTACCAAGCCATTACTTACGCCCAATTCTGTTTACAAGTATATTTCACAATCGGAACGGTGAAAAACTTTCCTTATGGGCAAATTATATCTATGAAGGTATAATCTGTCGTTTAAGCGGTTCTTCGAGGTACTGTTACCGTTTTTTCACTCCTAAAATAATCTCCAATCATAACTTCGAATATTTCTCCCATAAGAGCCCATGTATATAAGCGGCATATTTAATGTTTTTTTTTCTCCTCAACTACGCGGTCAAAAAATCTGAAATAATTACGGTGTATTCTTATAGTACCAGCACGAACGTCCCCTCAAATTTTAGAATCATTCTTACCGTTTTTCTCTGGTTTAAGAACCTCTTTAATCACCAGACACATAATAAACGTGAAATTTTAATCAGCTGTTTTTTTTTTCGAAATGCGTGAAAAAAAATCCGACCAAAAATCTTTATCACGAAAAATAATTGATCTTATACATTTCGAGCCATATCATACGAAACAGTCGGCCTAAAAGTGGAATCGGTGTGTCTATCCGCAAGTTGTCCTATCTGCAAATATTTTTTTTTCAGACCAAATGGAATATTCAGGATCGGTGACTTTTCAATTTTTTTTCTAGTGCGATGTAGGGCGTCATGAAAAAAAAAAAAAACATTCCACACTAATTTGCAAATTGTTCTGATTGTTTTTTTTCATTCCTGATGACTTTAGCTGGATTCGTCGATACGTGTCTTTGAAATTGTGGGGGCGATTTAAAAGGAGTTTTTAATTTAATTTAATTTTAATAAAAAATTTCACGTTGCCCTATATATCCACATATTTTTTCCAGGCCGAATCGAATATATTCAGGGACAGTGAAATTTCATTTTTTTTTTTTTTAATACGTTGTGGGGCGTCATGAGAAAAAAATGCTTGACCCTATTTTTCAGATTGGTCTTAATTTTTTTTAATTCTCGGTGAATTTACCTGAAATTGCCGGGATGAATATGGCTATGATCGCGATCACGTTCATCCTTCAAAGTGTCATATTTCACTCGGCTAATCTGCTATACGTTTCTCCCTGTTATCACAGATTCCTTGCCTTGAATCCTCTTTCAGCTTTATATCTTTTCATCAATCAATCTCTCGTTTTTTTTCTCGTTTTTTTTAACGGCAATATTTGAAAATTTGAAGAATTGTAAACCAAAGAAAACCCGGCCTATTCACCAAAGACAATATTAGTTGATTCAACGGAACGGATATAAAACGATCAATGAGGGGGGGAAAAAAAAAAGAAAAAAAGTTCAACCAATCTCGTAGAAGTGTCTCTCGCCGAATTTATCGAGGGATGCTGGCGGTTAAAACTCTCGCTCTCTTTTTCCATCTCCCCTCCCTCCCCTATCCACTTCCCTTTCATCCACTTTTTTTACGCCGATGGCCTAGAGAAGTCATGTAGATCTGGATATTTGCCAAGACAAGACGAGACAGAGAACGTATACACGAGACGTCGTGAACTACAGACGTTACAAGAGAGAGCCTGCGAGGAACACTTTTAAGCTATATTCGATATATAAACTATATATATATAAATATATATGAGATGTGCTCTCACACTCGCCTGACTTATAGATTTTCCATTCGACATTAAAAAGTTCTGCAACTATTAAAAAAACAAATTTTTCCATCCATTTTTTGGAGCATTTTAGTTTGTTTAAACAAAAAAAAAAAAAAATTTACAAAAGCTGCCTGTGTGAAACTGTGAGAAAGCAAATTTGGAAAATCTCGTCGTTTTTCATATCCGATATGAAGAAGAGCGTACAACTTTAATCGTCATTCCTCCTCTGTTATTTTGCGTATCGAAATTACAATGAAAATATTATCATTTTTATTATTTATATACATACATACACATAATATCGGTATAATTATATCAGCAATCAGTGTTTCATTGATGCAATGGTCGACGATAAAATTAATACGATCTTTCCATCTCTCTCTCTCTCTCTCTCTCTTTCTATCTTTCTCTCTCTCGCTTTCGTCGTTAAGGAAAATGGCGAGGGAGGTAAAGATCGTATTAGTCTCATCCCCCCCCGTACAATAAATTCGCAAACTTCGGCTTTTTATAGTCTCGACACGGTATACGCGAGCGTTGATGACGAAAATTTGAACAAACCATGAACCACAGACGAAAGAAAAATCCCTACGAGTTATCTTTCGCGTATCTCTCTCTCTCTATCTTTAATTCACTTTCTATTTTTATCACTCTAATTCTGCACATATATATCTTTCGCTATTTGTGACATCTTTGAAGCATTGTTTTCACGCGACTCGACCACTGAATGCCCATTATTCCCGTCTTCATATGATCAACCGGTGTCCTAACGACTCTCAGGAATGTATCTAACGGCGACTAATTAAGGAGGTACGACTAGTTCTTTGGAGTCAAAAAAAAGTCTAAATTTATTTTACCCTCAGTTGTTCTGATTTATGTTTATTTGCGTTGATTATTCATATTATCGATTATAATGTGAAAAATTTTGTGGCAAATGATTAATTTATTGCGCATGAACTAATAAAAACTGAAAAATTAGATTGTCAACGACTCGATAGTAGTCTCCATCATAATAATAATGACATGTCTACCACAAAAACGGACTAAAAAACATTTTAAAAAATCAGCCGAAAACCTATTAAAATAGACTTGAATTACCTCAGTGGAATTAATACGATCGGTAGAATGATAATTAAACATATAATTGATACGTGATAAATAATAAAACTCCATAAATAACACGATGGAATTTGAAGTAAACACTTGGCAACGTCGCATTGGCGATGCTATAAGTTGGTATACGTGACCAACGAAGATGACTCTATCCTCGTTGCTAATATAAAAACAAAGCTAGGTTATGTTCGCCGAAACCCATCAGCTGTTACTCGCGACGTTGCTAAGTCTGTGGGTGCTATTTGATCGTTCTGACCATTTACAACCGGAAATTGAAACTTTTTTATGATGTAGTGCCAGAACTACACGGTGAAGAGTAATTTTTCAATTTTTTACAATATCTATTATATCTAATCTATCAAGTTTCAGTTTTTCAACGGGTGTAGTTGGATACGCGAGCAGCAAAACCGTGATCACAGCACTTCCGGTTAACCGTCTCCATAAGACGACGTGCTTTAGTAACTCAAACTGCTCGACTTTGCAATTTTATTACGAATAAACTAAACGGTCAATATAGCTCAAATTTTGGCAATAGGCGCATAAAGTATTCGGCAAAAACATATAAAAATTTCAAGTCCGTCAGTTGGATTCTTCATACTAGTCGTACCTCCTTAAGAGCATTTGTCACCGGAAATTTCCTTGCCCGGTGCAATATCCGTGTGGGATAAAAAAAAATGATTAAGTCCCGTACACACTTATCACGTCATATAATAAATACATGCATGTATAATAATTAATTCCACTCCAAAGTATACGCAAGCTTGAGTAAAAAAAAAATTGAAATTAAAGACAGGCTTTGACAGAGATATTTAAAAAAATGTATCCAAAGTTTTGTCAAGTGGTACAATTGATGGCAGCTTTTGCATGGGAAAAAGGGATCAAGCTGATGGAATAAACATAATGTGTTATGGATAATCGAATGGAATGAAATGAGAAAAAAAAAGCAACAATAAGTTATTTTATTGTAAAAACGAATGTCGATCTGTTAGGTTTGATTCGAACTATAATAATTACTTCGAATGTTAGTCAATGACGAAGACCTCTGATCTATATCACATGATACGAGCTCGTCGGCGGTGAAGATAATATATTTTTTATTATGGTCACTAATAATAAAATATGATTGGTCCATTCAGTGCGTTCATCGGAGCAAAGATTGAGCGTAAATATTTTTCTATTCTTTTAATTTCTATAATTTTTTAAATACATGTATATGTGTACATGGATATAATATATATATATATTGTTATGGAGTGAAGTTTAATCGTAGTATAGTCGAATGACACGATATTGTCACGTATATTGTGTCGTGAACACCGCGCGTGCGTCAATTATCTTAACATCGCGCTCGGGTTCTCGTTCACGGGACTTTAATATGCAGCACGTAAATGATATATACATGTATATGAAATATTGTTATACCGTAATTTGTGCGATGCGCGACCAATATCATGAAGGACAAACCGTTGAATTTACTTCGGAACGCCGAAGGTGACCCTTGCCAATAATATATCGAACGAATAATCTTTCTGTCGTATAAATATTTTTTTTTCTTTTTTTTTTTCGTCTTCTTTTTTCTCGCATGTTCTCTGCCTTAGATCTGCTCCCTCTGTATAAACTGCCTCTTGACGCATCGTGCGTGCAACCCATGTGCATGTATATACAAGCACAAGATCGTGATATAAATATATATTATGTCGAAAACAAAAAAGATACTTGAATTGATGAGATATATTGGTTGTAATATTAATTAATTTATTCGAATAGTCGGGTTAGTATTTTCATTATCATTAGCGCCCCAGAGTATTATCCGCTCTTTTCCAATATAGATGTATCGCATTTTTATGAAAGCCAAGCGGTCACCCATCCCCGTACTGATTGGGGCCAATACTCGCATAATTTTAAGGATTTGTATTTTCTTCGTTAAAATTTACCTCATGTTAGGTGAAAAATGTATTTTTACCAAAATCGAATGACGTTTCGAAAAAAAAAAAGTTAATTTAAACGATAACAATTCCGTTTAAACAATTTCATTCTAAAAAGCATGAATGTGCGATTATTCAAAATTATGAATAATTCATCGTAAATTGAATTGAATAATTCAATTCATAATTCATATGAATAATTCATTTGATTAAATAGTTTGAATTGTGTGAATAATTCACGAAATTTGAATAATTTATAAAAATTTGAATTTTTTTTTGATATTTCTTTATCAAACAAAGGAAAAAAATTGAGTATATATATATGTGCATATATATGTATATATATAATTCCATTAATAAAGAAATAATATGAATAAAATGGATATTTTCATAAATCATACATGTCATATATGTTCGACTTTATAGTAAATTCATCTGGAATTCATCAGTGATGATTCATTTCACGAAACAAATACCCGTGCAAAAATTCATGAATTCTTCAGTAGTGAATTCAGCTTTTGAAACAAATGTGGATCTAAAAAATTTGTTTCATTCACGATATATAACTTACGATAAATTTTTGTGAGAGAAATTGTTTGAAAAAATAAAACTCTTGCAATCTTGAATTAAATTTTATTCAAAATTTTCAATGAATATTTTTTATGGCGAATTAGATATCGAAGCGTGCGCACCCGCACACGCACACGCACACCAGAATTGCACATTTAAAAAGTTTAATTGAAAAAAAAAAAAAATTTGCCTTTTAATTTTTGTTGATCTTTGCGCAACCATACAAAATATATTTATTTCAATTTTTTTAATGCAAATAATTTCCCCAATTTATACTAATGTAATTCAGTGCTACATTCAGGTAAGACACATTGTACAACTTTTGATTATTATTATTTTGCTGAGTTCAGCATGAATTTTGAATAATTCATTTGATGAATACATGAACTATTCAGGATTATTCATACTATCTATAACATGAATATTATATTTAAATTATGAATTGAATCCAGCCATCAATTCAATTCAATTCATTCGATATTTGCACATTCCTGCTAAAGAGTGAAACTCCTATAATATTTTTTAAATATTAAATTTGGATTGAAATATTGTGAAAAATCAATAGTATCTTTCTTTCGATGCAATTGACTTTTGATATTTTTCATTTCGAAAGAATTTTAAACCTTGAAATGCTGACCTCTGAATATTTTCCCAATTTCAAGGTTGACGCTCCAAGTTTTTTTTCCCCCCCCTTTAATTTGGCAACTCTTTTCTTGCAAGTATGCCTCCATTGTCAAGGTCAGCCCAACGAGTAATAAAAAATAGTAAAAAAAAAAATTAAGTTACGCCTACACCTAATTCGTTGGCAGATAAGGCATAGTCGCGGGGCTTTGTCGTTCAGTGATCTTTCATGACCGTGGACCAGTATATTTTTCTCTTATAATTTTTCATTAATCACTTTCATCATGAAGTCAGTGAGCCTTCTGACTAAGGATAACCCTGGTGTATGCCCGAGAGTCACCCGAAATAAATTTTCGGACATTCGCTCATCGTAAGTAAATATGTGTCTCTATCGCAAAATACGGCTTACTGACAAAATAACCTGGAAAAAAATTACCGTGACACAAATGACATGATAAAAAATAACCGCTACATGTATAACCCACAAAAAGGATGAAAATGATAAATCTCAGATACTGTAATCATTATTAGTGAAGTAAAGATTCTAAATTGCCTCAATTAAGTTTATTGAACAATTGAATTAAATTATTATTATTATTAGATTATTACGATCTTATCAAAACCATCGATGCTATTATACTCGAAAAATGTAAACACAATATATAATACGCGTCGTTTGTTGCATACAGTGACAATTTTTTTTTGTTTATGGCTCATTATAAAAACTCTAATGGCATGTTTTTGGCGTGCCTGGGTATCGCGAATGAAAGCTACAGACATACCGTTGTCGGGCTGACGGATCAAAGCTGATAAAACAGAAATACAGATCCGTACATATCGATCACGACAATGTGAGATCTTCAAAATGATCGAATATGCACACACATATACATACACACATGCTTGGATCGCACATTCCATTCTTCGCTCATTAGGGTTCCTATCGGTGCGGTTAATTCGACGCAAGTTACTTTAAATCAGATGATTTAAACTCCGATTAGTTTAATTAGGGTTATTCTGTCGTTTCCAGGATATTTTATCGCAAGTTATTGTTTGCAGTTTGTACTGAATGTATATGGCAAAATATACATGTAGGTCCTTGAGATAAAAGACTACATTAGATCTGTGTGTTTTTTTTTTTCGCACACGAAAGAAAAATATCGAATACCCCATAATATACGCAACCCGGGACTTAAGTTTCTAACGTAAATTCAAAACTTTTGTTGCCATTGTTATATTGACGATGGTCCGCGCGTGTATCAAAGCGTTTTTGATCAAGACGTTTTCTTGTATAATTTCGCTGTGACGTTATATCGTTTGGCCGTACATGGGATTTCCGTAACTTTTGCGAATCGTTGCTCATATCATGATTTGAATGGACACAAAAGTTGTGAAAATTTTTACGCCAAGCAACCATGAAATGATTTGTATGACTTATAGGGACGAAAAATTGAACATTGGAACGTGATTTAATACGAGCATCGAGGATCCGAAGAATTCGCATTCGAATTTTGTAATGTCAATTTTGTAATGAAATTGGCAAATAAAAGGAAAATCCCCAAGAGAAAGATGTTTCGTTTCAATCATATCATAATGAACCATTAAAAATAATTTTTGGAGCCTACACGACATTCAAATACCAGGTCAATAAGATAATTTCTATAATAGGTTGTTTACAAATTAAAGTATGCGTCTATTTATAGCAGTGCAGTTTTATTCAGCGAGGGTGACTTAAAGAGAAATTAATCCATTCCCCCTAAGTTTATATAATTGATAATGAAGAATCTATTGCCGTGGATCATCCAAGACTGACCTTGTTTATGGCATTGACAGGCAGAAAGTGCGACGCAACTATCTCACATGGGCTAGAGTATTCAAAATTTTTTTCGGGTAATTGGCTTTCATGAGATTACCTCGGCGAGACGTACACACTTGAACGATGATAGCCTTAGTAATATGGCGATGGCGAATGAAATCATACATTTCTAATCTCTATATTTATCAACATACGTACAAAAATAAGTGACGACTTTTACTGGCTCGTATCTGCACAAACTTGGCACTCGTTTTCCTTTATTTGCGAATATTAAAAATAAAAATTTTCACTTTTCACGCGAATGGCGAATAAATTCGCGAATAAATCAAGCATATAATAATTTTAAAAAAATAATTATAATTTTTATAATCTTTGTTGTTGAATTTTTAAACATTCCAACAGTTATGAAGAGCTTTGTGGTTGAAATGTGGAGAATTTACCAATGTTAATACCGGAGATATCATGCAGTCAGGGTGCTAGCAAAAATTGAAAATCAATCAAAGTCAGAGTGCAAATGATTAATAATGTATAGAGAACGATTCATACAAGTACGAAAATTTTTTAAATATCAAAACGTCCGTATATATATTTCCTATATTTCCACCCTAAAAGTACGGTATTCCTGTATTTGTGGGAGTATCTTTGAAAAATTTAACGACAATTATATCGAGGGCTTAGGACCAGAAAGGCGTAACCCACGAAAAAGGGACTATACTGCCATAAGGGCGTATCCCCAACTTTAACACGGAAGTTCCATAAGAGCAAAATTAATCAGCCTACAGCCAGACGGGCGTAAGCCCACACTACAATACTGCCAGAAAGGCGTAAGCCACGAAAAATAAAAAAAAAGTGGCTTACACCCGTCCGGCAGATCATTCATCATTTTTTTCCGGATTTAAATCGCCTGATTGCAGCCAGACGGGCGTAACCCTCTTTTTTTTATTTTTCGTGGCTTACGCCTTTCCGGCGGATAACTGGTCAGTTTTTTCCGAATTTCGATCGTCTACTTACTGCCAGAAGGGCGTTACCCCAAAAAAATTGAAAACGTGATGTGTGTGTGTGTGTGTGTGTGTGTGTGTGTGTGTGTAAAATTTTGAAAAATTTGAAAAGTTTCGACAATTTAAAAAATTTGAAAATTTTGAAAAATTTGAAAAATTTGAAAATATTGGAAAATTTGAAAAATTTGAAATTAAAAAAAAAATTTGAAATTAAAAAAAAATTTTCAATTTTGAAAAATTTGAAAATTTCGACTATTATGCGACAACGACTAAATATGCCGCATGCAACCATTTTGCAAATGATATATTTCGTTTTTGTTTATATTTCGCATTAAAAAATATTAGCAAATAGCAAATAGTTTCCTGATCAGCAACTGCCGAGTTTTTCTGACCAGCAACTCGTCAGTCTGCCAAGACTGGCACTGAACAGATTTGCGTTACACGCCTAGTCTGGAACTCGACAGTTTACGGGCCATCAACTGGCCAGAAAGATGGAAAACTGGCCAGCATCTTACGCACATCACGTTTTCAATTTTTTTGGGGTAACGCCCTTCTGGCAGTAAATAGACGATCGAAATTCGGAAAAAACTGACCGGTTATCCGCCAGAAAGGCGTAAGCCACGAAAAATAAAAAAAAGAGGGTTACGCCCGTCTGGCTGTAATCAGGCGATTTAAATCCGGAAAAAAATTATCAATGATCTGCCAGACGGGCGTAAGCCACTTTTTTTTCTCTGCGGGTTACGCCTTTCTAGCAGTATTGTAGTGGGCTTACGCCCTTCTGGACGTAGGCTGATTAATTTTGTTCTTATGGAACTTCCGTGTTAAAGTTGGGGATACGCCCTTATGGCAGTAAGGAAATTAAAAGTCGAAAAACAGTGGGTTACGCTCTTTTGGTCCTAAGCCCTCGATATATAATAATGACAATATCCTATAATTCGATTATTATTCCGAATTTCGCGTCAAAACGTAAAAATTTTTCAAAAGGAATCTTCGCGTGAAAAAAGAAACGAATGTCAAGTTCATGGCGATACGAGCAGTAAAGGCCGCATAATCGTTAGGCCCAAAAGCGCTCTTGATAATTTCCGGTCATTGGTCATTTCCTATATTTCCACCCCAAAAGTACGGTACTCCTATATTTGTGGGAGTATCTTTGAAGAATCTAACGACAATTATATATAATAATGACAATATCCTATAATTCGATTATTATTCCGAATTTCCCGTTCGCGTCAAACGCAAAAATTTTTTAAAAGGAACCTTCGCGTGAAAAAAGTAACGAATGTCAAGTTCATGGCGATACGAGCAGTAAAAGCCGATAATCGTTAGGCCCAAAAGCGCTCTTGATAATTCCCGGTCATTGGTCATTTTTATCTATCTGTACGTATATACAAAGTCATGATCCCGTTGTCACAATGGTTTTCTGGAGTCTTTCAAGCGTAAGACATTTTCGGAGTTGTTTCGTCAAGATGGAAGAATAAAAAAATATATATATATATTATATATCGACCATTCTCCACCAACTCAGCCACTTTTTTTTCATCCTCTCGGATCTGTCTCATAATTGGTTATATATATAGTATAGTACTATTTAAAGGTACTCTCTATGAATTTTTTCAGATTTTTTAATTCACCCGTTTTGAAAATGGTTCTTTTTTTCTCTTGAGCCCGTATACAATGGAAGATTGAAGTCGGACAAAAAAAAATGTAAATACAAAAAAGTTATGTTTTTCCATGAACTATTTAATGCAATATATGTTATATTTTTGATTGCATCAAAAAGGCTATTTCCAGCGAAAAACAAATGGAAATTATTTTTTTTTCTTTCAATGCGATACCTTCGGTTTCGCTGTAAATTTTACAGGGTATTTGACAGTGTATTAAGAACGTATAAAGGAAATTGGCCTCGTGGATCTCGACATTCTGGCCGAGTTCCACGATGCCATTTTTTTCGTAGGTTCCCAACACATTGCCAAAATGCCCTGTAAAATTTACAGACGAATTGAAGGCATCGCATTGATGAAAAAAAAAAATCTTTTTTTTTTTAATTCACCTTCTTCGGTAAAATATTTTTTCTACTCGGCAAGAATGTCGAGTTTCACGATGCCAATTTTTTTCATATGTTCTTGATACACTGCCAAATATCCAGTAAAATTTACAGCAAAATCAAAGGTATCGCATTGAAAGAAAAAAAAAAAATTTTTTTCGTTCAAAATAAAATAGCCTTTTTGATGCCATCAAAAATATAACATATATTGCATTAAATAATTCATGGAAAAACATAACTTTTTTGTATTTACATTTTTTTTTTTCCGACTTCAATCTTCCATGGTATACGGGTTTAAAAGAAAAAAAAAACCATTTCCAAAACGGGTGAATTAAAAAATCTGAAAAAATTCACAGAGAGTACCTTCAAGTAGTACTACTATATAACCAATTATGGAACAGATCCGAGAGGATAAAAAAAAAGTGGCTGAGTTGATGGAGAATAATACGACTCGGAGAAGAAAAAAAAAAAAAAAAAAACAATCCATTTCCATATTTTCTCCGAGATATCCGTTAATATTTTAAAATTCGATTGATTAACTCGAGATAAAGCTTCGGGGGTGGGGAGTTTGTGTTTTTCGTGGGGAGTTGTGTTGTTCGTTTGTGTTGAGGCAACTACTGAGCAATTTAAAACTCCTTGCCAATAACAAATCGTTTAAAACAATCTGGCGATAAGGATGCCGCGCTTTGAAAAATATACGTCTTGCATATGGGTTAAAGTTTGCGCGTGACATTTTTTTTTCTCCACACGTCACGAGCATAATACGAGTTCTGCATAAAGAATGTATAATCGAGCGATGAAAATGTGGATAATTGGTAAAATTGTACTTTTACCACAGCAATAAATTTTTATTCAAAATCAAAAAGTATCGATATTTAAAGATTATACTATATGATGCAGCTCTCATACTCGTGTGGCTATACGTCATCTGCGTGTGTTGGAGCTAAGAAAAATGTCATCTCGTAATAATGAAAAGCCCTCCGCCATCGCAGCTTCCTTCTCTCGGAATATCTGCGGATGGAAAAAGACCACAAACGAGAGTTACAGAGAGTAAGAGAGAGAGAGAAAGAGAGAGAGAGAGAAAGAGAGAAAGAAAGAGAGAAAGATGGAAGGCAAAAGGAAAAAAAAATAAGTAAAAGAAAGCGAGTGACCACCATCACTGTACGACCATCGATAACTCATCATCTCCTTTTAAAAGTCTCATTTGAATCATCCCCACCGTCGTTTCAACCGTTTCTCTCAAATCACAATTTAAGTTCGACTTTATATTACTTATTATTATAACTTCTAGTTTAGTCTTATACCCCCACCAACGAGGCTAGCCCGCCATCGGCTAGCCCACAGCTTCTATATAAACCCTCGACGCCTCGAAAGCGTCCTCACTCTATACGAGAAGACAGTCTATGTTTAAAGTCTCTGGACCGGTGGAGGAGTAAAACACACACACACATATATATATATATATATATATATATATATATATACACACGTGCGTATGCAGTATATAGTTACGCGCGTACGTACATCTGACAGAGGGAAAGATTTTAACGGACGACGACGCACCACTCAAATATATATATATATATATATATATACAGATATAACGCGTATATATGTACATCTATGTACAACTAATTTTGCGTCTGTCCACTCAGTGCGGCAGTTCTAATTGACAATCGTGCGGAGACTGATCGTTCATCGCCGGTTCCGCTCCCTCATTACACTCGTCGCGGGCACAAAATTTCATTTTTTTCCCCCCTTTTATTTTCTTCAGTTTTTTTTTTTTTTTTTTTTTTTTTTCTTTGCCACGCTTTGCTCAATCGACGAACTTTCGGAATCTTCAGTCGGCATAGAGAAAAAAAAAAAAAAAAAAAAAAAAAATACAAAAGAAAACGAGCAAGGAAGGAAATTGTGCGCGTGAGAACGAGAACAAAACTGTAAGGTGTGATTTGAAAAAAAAAAAAAAAAAAAAAAAAGGATCATAACGATATATACGGTATAGGGAGATCGAGGAGACAAGAAACAGGATCAAGGAGACTTTCTCGTGTGAAACGTGAATCTAAAGGGTGCGGTATTTGCATATCTACTGGTTTTTCCGTATATTATAATCGAAATCTACGGAAAAGAGAGAGAGAGAGAGAGAGAGAGAGAGAGAGAGGACGGAAAGTACAAAAAAAAAAAATCGTAATAAATAAGAGAGAAGTGACGAAGATAAGGGAAAAGAGGAAAAAGATTGGAAATGGCACATCTAAGGCTTCTCGCTATTCTCATCGTCGCTACCGTCTGGTACGTGACCCTCATCGACACAGCTGCAGTGCGTTCCGAGGTAATAATTTTCTTTCATAAATTATCATGTTTCACTGTTTTCACTGTTTCGATGAATTTTGATAAATTTTCAACTCAACATATGGCAAATTTCGCTCGTAAATATAACCCCAATTCGTGAGTGATTTTTTTTTTTTTGTATCCACGACGCAGATAATATAATCGCACAGCCATACAGTGTTGCTGCATATGAATCGTTGCGAGAAACCATGATTTTCGTCAATTTAAGGAGGTTCTTAACATCAATTGGGTGCGGCAAAAGGGGAACGTGACGGCGGAGCGCGGGCGACGTGCGGGGCAGGTCGCGTTCGGCATTTGTTTCACCAAATACGTTTTCGTTTTATTAATTTGCCATTATTCACGCTCAATTCATCCGTTTACAAGTATATATTTCACAAATCGGCACGGTGAAAAACTTTCTTTACGAGCAAATTATATCTATGAAGGTCTGATCTGTCGTTTAAGCGGTTCTTCGGGAAAATATTACCGTTTTTTCACTCCTAAAATAATCTCCAATCATAGCTTCGAATATACTTCTCGCATAAGAGCCGACGTATAAGTTGCATATTCAATGCTTTTTTTTTTCTCCTCAACTACGTGGTCAAAAAAATCTGAAATAATTACGGTGTATTCCTTATAGTATCAGCACAAACCTCCCCTCAAATTTTGGAATCATTATTACCGTTTTTCTCTGGATTAAGAACCTCCTTAATCATACAACGTCAACGAGGTTTCAGCAACTTTATAATTATACGAATAAATTCGTACCTAATTTTGAATTGTTCTGTTTTTGCTTCATTTATTTTCTTCGCGTTCACTTCGTGATATGGCGAATCATCATCATATACGTTCTTCGATATATCAATTGAGTTAAACTTTCATCGTAGTATAATACGCGAGTATATTGCCACATTAATCGTCTGTGATACATGGATTGACGTCGTGTATGATCGTAACGTCATTAGCTCGAGAAAATAATATTTGCAATTTCCGTATACGAACTAATTCAAAAGCGTCTTATTTTTTTTTGTTTTTGTTTTGTGGGGCAGAGCTTCGACAATTTTTTATTGATTTAGATAGAGCTTAGACAATTCAATAATTTGGAGAATGGAAAGTTTTTCCTCTCGTTATTTTAATTTTAATTTTATTTTTCATCGTTTCTGCAAAGCCCCCCATCCTCTTTGTTGTTCTTCGAAATGTAAATAACGCACACGAAGTATTATTTTCACATACGCGAGATCGAGTCACGATGACGAGACACGCGCTATTGACCCATTACTGCAATCACGATAAGCTTTCATGACCACGTGCGTGCGCTTTCATTGTCCCATCGCTATCCGCCTATCTCTATCTCCCGACACTCTGTCGTTGAGATGTTGATATAGTCAGCGGTTATCGGCAAACCGATAAATTCGAATTATGTAATATCAACATTATACGGTGCCAAATAATGGACAGATCGGTGATTGTTCAAATTTTTCATTTTTATCCCTCTCAATAATATATAAGTTTGATCGCAGATGTATTTCCGCTTAATTGTGTATGCTCTGTGTAGGACGACATGTTGAATTTGCTGCCCAAAAATTTTTTGATATTTTTTTTTAATTCTTTTAGAAAATTAGTTCGAATGTTATCAATGAAAGCGTTGAATTAAAATAATCGATTATCCGGACATTTTTTACGGTAAATTTCTTCGGAGAAAAAGAAAATCATTGTACGCGGAAAATGAATCGAAAAAACTAGTTAATTCGAGTCATTCTATAATTGTATATTGATTTAAATTTTTCGGAAATCGCATACGCACCAATCCAGCCGCCCGCAAATCCCTCTGAACACTTTTACTAATTATGAGCTTCCGAGGGTTTATAATATCCCTGATGCTAATACAGAACGTTATAAAAACGTTGTTAAGACGTTTTCAAAAACACGCAAAAACGTCTCTTTTGAATGGTCGAAAAAACGTCTTGAAATTTTTTTTTAAACGTTTTCGAGACGTTTGCGGCCAAAATAACGTTCAAAAGACATTTTCAAGACGTTTTTTCGACCATTCAAAAGAGATATTTTTGCGTGTTTTTGTATAACGTCCTAACAACGTTTTTATAACGTTCTATGTTAGCCAGGATATATTTATGTGTTTAGATATAATAGAGATTTATAATAGACGAAAATACTATACGAAAACTGTTTACAAGCTTGTGCGTAATTTATTTTCGCACAAAAGTACAAGCTCAATTTGAAATTTAATGAGTCGTAAAATCTTGCTTTTAATATTCATGCCTCCCCCTCATATCATTGTTCCTGGTTTTTGGGGTCTTCGTGGCAAGTCGCGTTTTAATTATGAAAAGTTTCCTCTCCGGATCGCTTTTACAACTCTCGGAACACCCTATTCCTTCAAGAGATTTATCATTCTCCATATTTATCCACGCTCGAGAGCAATTATTGGCAAAATTCAATCTAACCGTTATACGCTTGAAGAGATACAACTTTAAATGCTGTTTCTTCATTTATTATATAATTATTTCTCGAATGAGAACCATATATAGATGAACGATGAAAAGAATAAAATATCTTAATTTACGTATTATGTAATTGGAGAATTACATTTTGGCGATTTATTCTTTTGGAGAAAGCTTTTCTTTTCTTGATACTTTTCTACAGAATATTTAAAAAAAAAAAAAATTTCGCGCTAAAGATAATTTAAACACACACATTTCGAAGATTTATATCGAAAAGAGTATATATTTTTTCGATTGAAATGTGGCTGGTGAAATAATTTTCCTTGTCAAATGATGCCTAAAATTTATGGGATAAAGATGCAGTGTGTGAAAAATTTCATTAAAATTGCAGTAACGTATAACGTATGTATAATTGCAGCTTTGGCAATTATAATTTTGGCCTGTAAAAAAATAGGAGACTCTCTCCTCTTCTTTAGGTACATGGTAAAAAAAAAGTAAATTATAGACGAGTGTCAAGCTGATCGCGTCGATTAAAACATTGGGAACAAAGGGGATGAGTTCGATCCTAAAAAAAAATTATGACTCGCGGAACGATTTTTTTCCTAAATAATAATTATATGTACGTGAGTCATATGTCCTTACTCGAGATCGCAAGATCTCAATACTCCTCACGAATTAATACACGCACAAGCACATGCACATATATACATATATATGTTTAATATAAAACGTGTTTAACAATTATCTCGGTACGCGGGCGGCGAAAACCAGATATATACGGTCAATGGTGCATATAACGCGCGTATATACATGCATCAGTGAATGTGAAGCAGTCATGCGATATCTCGCTGTACCAAGTTTTCATTCATAAACCCGAGTCACCAGTCATGCCGCTGCTCTGTGGCCACGGATCTGCGTTGATCTTTTACACACACGCACATATTACGCATATATATGTGTGTATATATATATATATATATATATATATGGGGAATTATATATCAAATCGTCTACTCATATATCGTCAGTAATTTGGAGTACTTATAAAGATAGATTAAAGAAAGTCGTAAGATGAAATTTTTTTTAAAGAATCGGAGGATCCAATATCACGTAGTATCGGTTAAATTAACAAAAAAAAAAAAAAAAATTGATTTAGGTACCAGAATTATTTGAAAAATTAAAAATTCCAAAAAAATACGACAAATCTGGTGTGCTTTTAACCCACTTCGGGGCCGAATATTGCGAGAAAATCTTAGGCTCTTTGCGATAAACGTGAAAACTTTGTCACCGTCAATGTTCCATCGCGGATTGGATTACCGAAAGAATAAAGCTCTAATTTTGTACCTTTGAAGTTTCCAAAAATTTTGCGTACCCTTTAATTGTTTCCAAAAATTTAGTCACACAGGACAGCAATCATGATTCTTCGATAGGATATGAACGATAAACGTGAACATAATCATAATTAGTCTTTCGTGAAAATTTTTAATTTTAACGATAAAATCTGCAATTTTACATCATGATTTTATTTATACGGACGAAACTTCGAATTACCGATGCATTACGAATGGCCGATTTTACATGAAATAACTCGCATGTTACGGTAGCTCTGGCTACCCCGCTGCTGCGTTCACTCTCGCGAACAGTTCTCACGTGGGTCACGTTTTTGTTTAATTTCCGCACACGCATGTGTATAATATGCTCTTGAACGTCACAACCGAGTTGGATTCGATCGAGAAGTTTTGCACCTGAGATCAACGGTGCAGGACAATAAAAAAAGAATTGAGAACCATGACGCCCATGAAAAAATGAATCGAATAAAAAAATAAGGCCAACAAACTTTTCAAAAATTTTAATTTTTTATCCTCTCGTTTCGTGCAACACGAAAATAATGATAATAATAATAATAATAATAATAATAATAATAATAAATTTACTTCATTAGAATCATTTTTATTTCGGGAGAATATGTAAATTTTAATTGATCCATGAGTAAAATCGAGAAAAAATGGAATCGCATCGGCATGAAGAAAAATTCTCTTGATTCGAATTTTCAACGCGACTTTTCTCTGTAGTTAGTAAAACAAAGATCAGGCTCAAGTGTCGATAATCGCAAAAAAAAATCTTTATTTCAACTTGATCTTTTTTCCTTCAAATTGAAATTTTTTCCTTCTCTGAGAATAAAAGAGCAGGAAAAAGAGATATCGCGAGCGAAAAAATCATAGTCGACGAGGCGTTCGAGAAATGCAACATTTTAATGAATGGAGCAGGTCGTAATTAAAATCTCGCGTGACTCGAGGGTCGTCAAACTGATAATGGTATTGGTTTTCCTGTATCTTGTCGTTGCTTCTTTTACGATAGGAGCTCAACGTGTCGAACTCTTGTCAATGAAAAGAGAGAGAGAGAGAGAGAGAGAGAGAGAGAGAGAGAGAGAGAGAGAGAGAGAGAGAGAGAGAGAGAGATTGATTGATTGATTGATTGATTAGGTTTATTTATGCCCTGGTAAACCTTTGGGCAAATAACAATGGTTCAATAACAAAATAATAAAAAATACAAAGAAAATAATACAAAGAAAAATTAAAAATAAAAATAAAAATAGGAAATAATAATAATAATAATAACAATAATAACAATAATAATACAAAGAATAATACATTGGTATACTTGATGCTAACTTAACAGAGAGAGAGAGAGAGAGAGAGAGAGATTAAAAAGTATGTACCTTTGACCCTGCGAAGAGATTACTCAAGATATTTCCCTTTAAATAATGCAATAATAATAACGATAACGACATTGCACTAATTTGCCATGGTAGATGAAATGAATAAATTCACATTTTTTTTTTTCCCTTTCAATTTCCATTTTTTTTTAATGCATCCACGATAAGACGTTTTTTATGTACCGTTTGCAGGAATTCGCTGAACAACTGCAACGCATGGCGCTCGACGTGGGACCGGAAAATCTGAGGACTCAGCGCGCCATCGAGACCGGTGGCGAAGAACCCAGACGCCCTTGTCTCTACGATGCACCGTGTGGCTGGGCAGTCTATGCACCGTTTACGCGACGAGTCCAATACTTCATGAAAAATGTGTAAGTTAATTTATTATTCACCGAAAATTCATAATCAGCAGTACAGTACAGTACAGAAGAAAAATTATTTGAAAAAAAAAAAAAAAACGTTGTTTATTGTATGAAAATAATTATTCCTCGTTATTCTTTCATAAAATCGTGAAAAATATATATATTTTTTTAACTCGAATGCCGTCCTGATAGTGGTCACACATTTTCAATATGTATCCGAATCGTATAAATACAATTGCAGATATTGTATCGCGTAAAATGGAGAAAAATTTTTTTTCAAATAAATTACCAACGATTAAAAAAAAAAAAAAAAAAAAAAAAAAAAAAAATCATATTCGTTATGGACGAAAAATCATTATCGATAATTCAAAGCGTTACTTTTTTTTTTATTGCATCCACAATCAGGACATGCAGCGAGCGTCTTGACGTCGAGTATTTAAAAAAGAAATTTTTAATTACAATTATACACGACAATGTCGTTCTGAAGTCATTTTTTTAAATATATATATTTTTTTTAATCCAAACGATGCCTCGATGGCGATCGTGCTTATCGGAAATGCGTGCCCAAATCGCGGGCAGAGAAAGGAGAATGAATGCGCGAAAAATTGAATGAAATTGCGAGTATAGCGCATGAATAGCGAGATAATAACGTGGAATTTAATTTACGAGCTCATTCGCGTCTTCGCGGAAAAAAAAAAATCTCTCTCCCTCAATATCGGGTTCTGTTGACGTATACACGTGGTTGCCACACGAGAGCTCGTGATTAATTTGCAAAGCTACTTATTAATGGTTCATAATTTAATCAATAATAAAAACGTATATTAATGAGCTTATATGACACGCGAGAGGAGAATAGGGGAGACCGGGGCAAAGTGAGCATCTCAGTCGAAAATTTGAATTAAAAAAAATAAAAAATTTCAAAAATATTTTTTCTTTGAAAAATTCTTGTCCCCAATAAAAAAACAAAAGCTCAAAAAAAAAAACTCCAAAATCCAAATTTTTTATTCTCAAAAAAAATTTCGTTTCTTTTCAAGAATTTTGTTTTTTCCTCAAGAAAATTTGTTTTCTTCGAAAGTCATTTGAGAATTGAGTCGTTACGAACGATGAATCGTTGATCCGTGACTTCTAAACAATAGAATCTCATCGTGGATGAAGAGCTTTTCATCCATTCCGCAATTATCAAATACAGTGCTGGTTCTGTGAGCTAAGCGTGAGCAATTTTGGATTTATGCCGTTTATTTTATTCGAAAAATCATTCTTGTTTTTAGCAATATTTCTCACTTCCACGTTGACCAAATTATCATTATTAGCCTCGCAGTGCTCATTTTTCTCCGATTTCCCATTTTCAGCTGAGGAATTAAATACCGGAGGACTCTATGAAAAAATCCTATTTATTTAGAAGTCACAAATCATAACCAATAATCGACGTAATACGACGACTTATTTCTCAAAAAAATTTTTTGTAAAAAAGTAAAATTTTTATTGCGAATTATAATTTTTCGGTGAAAAACTATTTTCGAAAGGAAAAAGAAAAAAAAAAAAAACTTTCCCCCTATTTTCGGCTGAGGTGGCCATTATGCCCAAATATGCACAGTGAAAAGGGGAATGCAAAAGACTATAAGTGATTATTCATATATATAAAAATAATCATTTACTTTGCTGCGCTATTCATTACTTTGCAAAATGTTGAAGTGCCATAATCAGAGCTGGGTAAAGTACCAGAAAGTACTTTCAAGTACAAAGTACTGTAAGTACTTGAATTGCTCGTGTATTTCAAGTACCATGTACCGTAAATACTTGAAGTACCGAGTACTTGAGGTATCAAGTACTTGAAATACGTCAAGTATCGAGTATCAAATACTTTTCAAGTTTTCAGGTATACATCTCGTAAGTTCTCGTACTTATATTTGATTTTTCACGTACTCGTTAAACTCATATTTGATTTTGATTCGAGTACTTTTTGTATCAAAACATATTTTCACATTGTCCAATTCACTCGGGTTAAGCAGATTGGAACATCAGAAATATCAAAACGAAGAATTAAAAATAATTAAAGAAAATAACATGGACGATTGTAATTAAGATTTATTTGGCTTTGTGTTTGAAAAAGAAAAAATAAAGAATATGATACACGAATTGTTAAAAAAGGGAGCCATGCATTGACAATGACACCGCAACTACCGTAGCTTGAGCCTTTGAACGATCATTCCTTGGAATCTTAACCATAAAGATGGCGCAGAACGTTCCTCAATTATGTATTCAAATACATGCAACCA